>JAFIDM010001771.1:0-11626 GCA_023159025.1 Thereuonema tuberculata
CTCCCCCCTGGTGATACGTGGTGAGGTTTTATACTACCTCCACCCCCCTACCAAAAATCACTTGTATTTTTTTGGTACAAAGTATCTTAAAAATTTTCGGAATATTATCTTTAAATACAGGTATAATCTAATTTAATTCTTGAAAATGAAGAATGATAAAAATGTCCAGACAGACATTAAGGTTGCAGGTTGTTTCTCACCGCTTTCGGTTTAGAAATCGAGCGTTCAACAAAAAAATAAATACACGTGATATCTCACTACATCCCCCTCCCATCTTGTGATAGTTCGTGATTTTTTCCGAACCCCCTCCCCCCTCCTTCGAGCCTCACGTGATAAATGGACGATCCCATAGGCCAGACTTCCAAAAATTCTCAAGTAGTTAAATGAGGGTTTCCTCTTGTGCAATCTTTCATAAGGAGTGACATCAGATACCTTACTTGGCAGCTGGTTTCTAAATGATTGACTGTCATGTTCCAGAACTTAAGAATATTGGTGTCACACTTATCATTTGTAGATGTGAAGGTTTTGCTTTCAGCAATCCCATTCTACTATGGGGTATAAGGCGCCGTAGTCTGTGCCTCCATGTCTTCACTTTTTAAATGCTTTCTGCTTCTGTATACTGTACCCCACAGTAAGAACGGATTGCTTTTGATACTTTACCAAATTTGCTTTTTACTTCACTAATGAATTGCCATAATTTTTCTGGATCTTCTGATTTATTCTCAAGAAGGTAAATCTTTGTGTATCAACTGCAGTAATCAACGACTGTCAAGATTTAACTCTTCTTTCCTGGAGTTTCTATTTGCATCGCTTCACATACATCTCTATGTAATAAATCAATTACCTTGCTTGATTGCGTTGAGGACTCGGGAAACAGTTTTCTGCCACTTTACCTTTAATATAATATTCACATACCAGTTTGACGTCACAACTTCATATTTCATAACTTTAGCCATATTTTGGTTGGTTACTATTTGAATTACCATTGGATCACGATGCCCTCGTCTACGATGCCAAACATGGATGCAGTGTGCTTCCTTATTAGTATTGAGTGCATGTGCACTTTTGTCAAGACTTTGTTTATATAGTCTTCTACTGTCTGTTGCTGTAGTCACTGTTTTACCTTTCCATGTGATTTAACACTTACAATTTCCTCAAACAAATGTAGTGGTTAACCCTTGTGTAGCTGAAGTTCTGGTGGATAGCATGCTTGCATTGAAAGTTGTGGTGTACAACACATGTTCTCCTTCGATAGACTGCACTTCACCAGTTTCGCAGCGGAGAATTCCACTACCAACACATTCTGCAGTTACTTCTCTGTCGTCTGCAAATAAATGTTTGAATCTGCATCATCTTCATTCATTTCAAATAAAGGAATTTAGTCTTAATACCAGAGGTTCTGTGCCATATGCAAAAACAGAAGGTTGTCTTGGACAAAATCTCACCTGTGGAATTAAGATTAATTTTATTTATTTATTTACTTGATGATTCGTTAATATATCCTAGTAACACAAAACTGGATGGAAAAGCCAGACACTTTTTGGTAGTTTTTAAGAAAATTCGAGATTTCCTTGGAACTCTTTAGTTTGTAGCCGATGTGAACATTCTTTGTTTATTTTTCTGGTTTAATGGTTTGTATATGCCTAATTCACCATGGTTGCCCCTTTTAACAAGAAGCAGAAGCGGCCATCAAAAAAAGTTTGTTGAAGGCTTGTGCCGGATTCTCCGTTTTAACCAAGTAAGGTATGATAGTTTCCAGAATGTTCTGTTTGGAAAAACGTCCGAAGAAAGCATACTTTCCGTTTCGGAATAACCAGCAGTTTTCCTAATGCTTCTAAGGCCGCCATTTTCCTTGTTTAAAATAAGTTCTTCAGCAAAAGAGTCCCGCTTTAAATTCAAATTATCTTAAAAATTACGAAAAAGAAAAAAGTTTCAATCACTTTTATTCCTATGATGCAGTAACGAATCATCGTCTTCCAAAAAAAAAAAAGCCTTAATTCCATAGTTAAGATTTGATTCACAATTACCTAATCGAATTACAGTAAAACCCCGATTATCCAAGTTTCCGCTTAAACCGAGCTATCAAATATTTCTAGGATTTTTTTTTCGCAAATTAATCTTCGTTCGTCTAGTCATATGACCCTCCTACCTGGAATCGGGGAATTATTTCGACTGCAACAATCCTGGGTTATCCTTAAAAAAATGCCGAAACATTGCTGCAGAAAAACGCCAAAGTAACGTAAAACAAAAAACAATTAAGGACTTTTTTAAGTAAAAGAACTCTTTCAATATGAATTGTATGTGGTGTATCTGTATAACTTATGTATTTGCTAAAATATACATTTAAGCCTAGACGATTTATTTTCTTTACAATCTTCGGTTTAACCGAGTTAGACTTGGTCCACACTAACTCGGATAATCGGGACTGTACTGTATTTTCATTAAGGAAACTAGCAGTCAATGGATAAATAAACTGATAAGTTTTTTGTTAATAAATCACAAAGTCATTTCAAACTATCGCAACTAAGTAACACTAATCTAGCAGCTCTTTTATCGTATAAGTTCACTCAGTGTTAGAATTCATGCCTTTTCGTGAATCTATTTGATACTTGCATTTTTCACGCAGTTTTTACTCATTTCACCAGATCTGATAAGTGACACCCATTTTGGAACATAACTGCGAGATGATAATAAAATTATTTATAATAATAAATAAATGTACGCAGCATCGCCTTTTATTAAAACTAGCTATGTTACATAGTGACGCTTGAAACTATATCCCATACTTTCAGTTTCTCTTTAAAAAACAAATATGCGAACATGAAGTACAAAAATATTTAATAATTAGGAACTCATAAGAAATTGTAAACCAACAGTCTTTCTCTGTGATTGGTTGCCTGAGAATTACAAGTAATAGACGATTTTATGTTATTTCAGTAGCTTAAATTGACATTATCCACAGGGCCTTGGATCGATCCCGCTTTATCCGGGTAAACCTATTTAATTAATTTTCTTTCTGGAAAATAAAACGCTTTGTTAATCTCAAATCAGACCATACACCTTCACTTTACATTAAATATTTTAAATCCCTTTCAATTTGAATTCGAAAGGCTAGTCATTTCAAATATCATTTCATTTAAAATAATATCATTTATGATCCTCCATTTTGCAACTTAGCTGCCATGTTGAAAATAGTCCAAAGACAGCCATTTTTCATCAGAGTGCTTCCGCAAAGAGTCCCACTTAAACTTTTAATTTTATTAAAAAAAATCCACACACACAAAAAAAAAACCACGGGTTTATCGATCGTTACTATATTCAGTAAGTATTTCGGAATAATTTCATTCCAAAATCTTCAAAATTCGTTGCAACTCCACTGGTTGTGTTTGCTGCAAAGGTCACGTGGAGCGCTACAGTCGAAATTCTAGGAGCGTTGCCTTTATAGCGGTTACTCTTTGTATCTGAAGGATTTTTGTTGTTCACAAAAAAAGCTATAATGAGAATTTACCGCAATCCACTTTTATTTACATTTTGACTAACATTGAAAAATCTGCAGGGTTAAGTTGCAACCAAGTTACAGTTTAAAGGTTCCATAAAAGTGCGGAAGAGGAATTTTCCGATTTCTTTTGTGTTGGCATCGCTGCTGCTACTAACTTTTGTCTTTGGCATAAATTTGTTCTACAACAATAGATGAGACCAAATTGTTTACTAAGTGATTATTCTGGAACAGCTGTTTTGAGTATCTTTGGCGATCATCAGTGAGTAGCAGTCACCAGTTCCGACGATCAATCTGTTCTACTTTTAATACTCGTTAATTTTTTTTTTTTTTTTTCCTAATTTAAATTAACTTTGTTTCTTACAAAAGAACTTTACAAAATGACGTCAATTCCTTTTCATATAACATCGTAAAAACAGTTCTCTATTACTTCAGAGGTTTATATTTTGTATTGTCTTGAACTAAGCCTTCTCCAGTCTTTTAAATTTATCTTATTTAAATATCTTATTTAGACGACTGTTGCTTGTGACTTCAAACTAAGATAGTAGAGAAATTAAAGAAATTATTGGAACCCATCAGTTAGCTGAACTATTGAAATGTCGTCCAAAACTGTTGAAAAATCACATAAATGCGAAGTTTGTGAGAAAAGCTTTTCACACAAATACAAGTTAATTAAGCATATAAGATCACATACTGGTGAGAAGCCATTTCAATGTGAGTTTTGTGAGAAAAGGTTGTCACGAAGAGACAAATTAACTGTTCATATGAGATCACATACTGGTGAAAAACCATATCAATGTGAGTTTTGTGAGAAAAGCTTTTCAGAAAGAAACAAACTAACTGTTCATATGAGATCACATACACGTGAGAAACCATTTCAATCTGAGTTTTGTGAGAAAAGCTTTTCACAAAAAGGTAATTTAAATATTCACTTGAGAACACATACAGGTGAGAAGCCCTTTAAATGTGAATTTTGTGAGAAAAGCTTCTCTGAAAAAGGGAAACTAAAAAGACATCTTAGATCACATACAGGTGAGAAGCCATTTCAATGCGATGTTTGTGAAAAATGTTTTTCTCGATCTCAAAATTTATCTGTTCACATTAGATCACATACAGGTGAGAAGCCATTTCATTGTGAAATTTGTGAGAAATGTTTTACTCATAGAAGCAGTTTAATTGAACACAATAGATCTCATACAGGTGAGAAGCCATTTAAATGTGACTTTTGTGGAAAATCTTTTTCTCGAACACGCTATTTAAGTAGTCACCTTAAAATACATACAGGTGAGAAACCATCTAAATGTGAATTTTGTGGGAAAAGCTTTTCACAATCAGGTCAATTAACTGTTCATATCAGAACACATACAGGTGAGAAGCCCTTTAAATGTGAATTTTGTGAAATAAGATTTTCACATTCAGGTCAATTAACTGTTCATATCAGAACACATACAGGTGAGAAGCCCTTTAAATGTGAATTTTGTGAAAAAAGCTTTTCACGTTCAGATAATTTAACTGTTCATACCAGAATACATACAGGTGAAAAGCCTGAAGGGTATGTCTACAGTAACTGATGTTACCAGGGTGCATACCAGTCCTTGCAAGTCCTTATTTTTATGCCCCATTTTTAAAAATTCCTTACTTTTTACTCCTTTTTTTTTTTGGTTGTTGAACTCCCGCTTCGGGTCTCCAAAGGCGTTTAGAGGTCCTTATTTTTTGTTTTTTTTTTAGTCCTTAAAAGTCCTTGATTTTTTTCCAAGGAAATGTGTACGAACCCTGGTTACGATTTGACATTTTAAATCGGATTCAAAGCTACAGTGTCCACCAAAAACGTGCACATGAGTCCAAATTTATTTCTGATATTATTGCAGGTTCAATGAACCTGTTTTAACATCTACTGGTTTGTTGAAAACATGTGATATTTTAAAGCAAAAAATTAATTTGTGTTGATAACATGTTACAGCCGTAGAGACATTCTATTTTTGCTTAGTAAGAACATACGGGATTTCTCTCAAAGAATATCTTCTAAAAACTGTCATGGGCTAACATTTTGACCAACTGTCCAAGTTAATATAAAAAAAAAGAAAGAAAATTGTTCCAAGATGACATTTAAGGTATCTTCGTTTATTTTAAAGTAGTAACTTAGGTTAATTTTAGGTTAAAAACCTAGTAAAATATACACACAACTCAGTAAAAGGCACAAAAACTGGTAAAATGCTCACAATCATCTTAATCACTCAATGTCAGCCAGCAAAATGTATACCATTAAACAAAAACAACATTTTTTTTTATTATTTGTTTCTGTTTTTATGGACATACCCCTATCATTGTAAATATTGTGAAAAGAAAATTTTATGAATCAAGTGTAAATTATCGAAACATTTGAAATTTACGCATTTAAAAGTAAATTAAAGTAAAACATTTTTCCAGAGAACTATTGAAAAGTATTATAATGTTAGATTATATAAATTTTTGTATATAAAAAGCAAAGTTTATCTGGTTGGATTTTAACTTAAAAAATTATTTATTTTTGATCTCTGAGAAATTGTTCTTTTATAACCAGCTGCACTTTGACTATTGGAAGGTGTTATACCTTGAACGTACACTGATTGTAGCACTTGTGTTTGGTTGAGTAAAAATTAATACTAGTAGTTTAATGGATTTGCTACTAGAGGTCTCTTGAGAAATTGTTCTTGTTGATGAGGGATTCAGTGTGTTACTAGAAAAAATTGAAATCACTTTTCACCTATTAAAAGTAAGTATTTTAAGTTAATCTTTTTTCTTTTATAACTTTTTTTTACGTGAAAATGGTAGGCAGGGCTTATAAAGGATTATTTTAGCTACAGAAAATATGTTTCAAACATCATTTAGGTTAAGCTCCAAATGGTTGGTAGCCATTGTTTGAAATATGACCAAGTGTTGTGCCTGAGACCGGTTCGAATTACAACACTATTGCCATGAATAGTACAGATGTATAAACTTTCATTCATTCAAATAATTAAATAAATTATTATTTCTTGTTGCAAGAGCTTAACACTGATGCATCTCTTATATCATCCTACGCCCTTGATTTTAATCACTATCCGTTGTTTAACGAGACAGCAGTGAACTTAAGTTTGGATAAAAACATCACAGTGTCTGGTGCTGCATAGCAAAGGAACCTCTCTAACTCCATCATGGATACAGGTTTGCCAAGCACAATGATGTAAAAAAGATTTTACTGATGAAAAAGAGATGATGTTAGTTGATTACGTTCTAAAAGCTGCTCAACTTCAGTATGGCTTAACTTTAAGAGATGTGCAAATATTAGCCTGCAAGTTTGCATTAAGAAGTTGGCATTTCTAAAAATTTCCTAAGGAAATTTCTATATAATGATAATTTTTATTGAATATTGACTAAAGTTCATTGACTTTAAAAATCATGTTTAGAGGTATGTTTTTGTCTACTGTTACGGTCTTTTTAATTTTCCTTATTTTATTTTTCTTCTTCCACTTTTTTATGACGCAATTTTGTGTGGTTAAGGCAAAGTGACTTTTGCCTTGTTTACTTTTTCGCAGGATCCGCCATGTTTTTTTATCTCTTCTCCTTGTTTCCTAATTGATCGTGAAATGGCAGGTTTTCCACATTAAAACTTTTTATTTAGTATTTTTTTTTTATATTCTTGAACCCTACCACCTTATGTAACCTTTATAATTGTTATCTATAAATGATGATATATATTATTATATGTAATTTTGCTGTATTTTGAACGAATTGTTGTGCTGCGAAAAGGTGTAGCCATTTTGTTTTTATACGGGGATTATAGTGATGTCATTTGGAGTTTCAAGACACTCCTTATTTCTTGAAGGGCCATTGGTAAAACATTGTTTACGTCACCATCCCAATGAGATGCATTCTTGAAACTTCAGAGTCACTTCTCACGATGTAGCTCGAACGAGGCACACGTATTTTTTTTTCTTCTGTCTTGGAAGGGCGGAGGAGGTGAAGAACAGCTGTGCTTTTCTTTTCTACCTATACACGATTAATGGCAAGACTTGTATCTCATCCTGTGGTGCGAATATATCTGGATACTTTTGAGATTTGTGCTTCATGATGGCGTCAGCTTCTTGGATCTCTGTCAAGTATTAAGAAAGGCCGTATACCCTCAAGATAATTCGATTAATGTGAACAGCCATTGTTATTAAAGAACGTTTGTGTAGTGTAAAAGAATGTGTTGTGCGCCATTTGTGTTTACTTTGGATACTTTGACATGAACAGTGAACTTTGTCGGAGCTATCCTAGATTTTGTGCCAGTGTAAACAGGACAGAGCGTCGAACTGTGAGTATATTTTCTTTGGCGAATTAAGTCCAGGAGTGAACTCTTCAGACATACTCTATAGTCAGAAATTCTGTTTCATAAACAATATTCGATCAGACTCTTCTTATATAAATGAAACAAACTATTTGTGAGAATATATCTTAAATTGCATTGATAAGGTTATTGAGAATTACTATTTGATAATTACCAACTTTTGAATAATTTTTTTTTAATTTGTAATCTCTGGAATTGCCGAATTTATGAACAAAGCTTTGTGTGTTATTATTATATATATAATTTTATATTGATATGTAATTTCTATTGCATTGGTCTTGATTTGTTGTGTGTGATTGTATAATATTAAGCTCATTTGAAATACATTTTATTGTTTGATATACCTGTGTTGTTTATCATTTCTTTAATTCTATTTGATATTTTATATTTATCTGGTTTTAGCCGTGGGATTTCCGGGCCCAGCATTCCATAGCTAAATTTAATTTTTATCACCTATATTTATGGGTGTAGGCTTCCGATTGCGTTAATAAATACTCTGTTTTGTATATTCTCTCTGAGATACAGGGTGATCCGTAATACTACTTACTGCAGTTTAGCTTCTATTAATCAACAAATGTTGATTTATTAAATGAATGTTAATTTCTTGTTAATTTGAGTTTTGCTTCAAAACCCAAAATGTACTCCAAGGCACAACATACGTAGAACAACACAGGTGATGTTCTTCGGTCCTAGTGTAAGCTTTTTTTAAAAATTAAATAAGTCCCACAAAGAACTGCTATGTAAACTCCATAATAAAATATGTAGTGTATAAAATAACAAAGTTTTCGAGAAAAATATTTTATCTTTTTTAATAACTAGGCCATCTCCCGTGTACAGATTGTTCGTCATAGATATTTGAAGAAGAGATTTATTTAGATGGACGTTGGTTGATATAGATGTTAAATGAAGATCTTAGCTTATATACGATACTCCTTGCGACAAATTGATTGTGACTATTCTTTCGAGTGAAGATAACCAAATTCTGATGACTTGTGAATCTAGACAAATTTTCCTCTTTGGCGGAGACTTCAGACAAATTTTACCTGTAGTCAAGAATGGCCGAGATTACGACATTATTAACAGTTCTTTGAAAAGATCTCATCCTTTCTCTCGTTGTCCATTTCGATACTAATTGATTATCGATGATAAAAGGATGGTTTATATGAGATAATCCAAGAATAATCGATTCCAATGAAAGGGGTTAAAGCAACATTTTGAAGTTTTGAAGATTCTTTTCAAGCCATCTCTTTTTCAAGCATAATTAAATTGGAAGAAGTACAACAAAACAAAATAGTTGGAAG
The DNA here is from genome assembly GCA_023159025.1 of Thereuonema tuberculata. NCBI lineage: Eukaryota > Metazoa > Arthropoda > Chilopoda > Scutigeromorpha > Scutigeridae > Thereuonema > Thereuonema tuberculata. Next base: position 9,146 of record JAFIDM010001771.1, read on the forward strand.
CTTAAATAAATTTCGAAAACATGTGAATCAATAAGTTTAGTTGTTTTTACAAAAATATATTAATAAGGTACAATTCAATTATTAAAAGTAATAATACGAAGAAAATAAAATTTAAGATAATCTAACAAAACTCGATTCCAAAGAAAGCAGTTAAAGCATTATTTTGAAGTTCAATAATGCTCATTTTGAATTTGTCGACTTCCTCGTGACAATAAAAAATGAAAAACCGTTTTCCATTGTTGCACTAACATTGGGGCACAACAACAACACAACAATTGCGGAGATATAAGTCAAAAAACAATATGAAAAGAGTTGTAGTCCCTATGGCCTAATGGATAACACATCCGACTTCGGATCAGAAGGTTGCAGGTTCAATTCCCATCACGGAAATATGAAAAAATTATTTCTATTTTCCATTCGCACAGAAAATTGCGCCGGACAGACAGACAGACAAAGAAATAAAAGATTTTAGTAATATAGATTATTATGCCCACGTAAAAAATTAAAATGTCAAAATCGGTGCAAGGTACAACACATTTCCCTAAAGATAATGTATAAACAGATGGTTTGTTTATTTGCTAATTCTTATCTGTTGTGCATCAGATCCTTATGTTTTATCTTATATAATTAAAACATAATTTGGTTTGATTTTTAGAATAAAAAAATAATGCATTTCATTCTTGTCTTTACAATTTGTATGGGGATGGGGTTATAGTAATAAATGTTGTAAAATGCCTGTAAATGTTGAGATTTCTATGAGTTGCTGCACAACAAATGACTGCATATCACAAAGGGGTTGATTTGCTGCAGTTCTGATTACCCTTGCTTGAGTCTTGTGCCTCTCTTTGCCACAGAATATTTTCTTTCAAACTTTCACAGGAAAACATGGACAAAAGAAAATATATTACAACTGTAGCTGCTGTTGATTTTGCATAACCTTTACTCCATGCACTGTTAAAAGGGAATAACAGAAGAAACTTCAGGCAATGTTTAGAAGAAGGACAATTGAGGGAAACTGCAATAATTTGATTAGCTATCATCTCCTAGATGGAAAAAAAATGCAATTGCATTTTTGGAATCTCCCGAAATAAGTTTGATTTCATTCTGACTTTAATCAATGGGTACCTTATTAGAATGCCAACCAGGAACGAAGCTTGGATGTGCTGCTTCCCTTTAAATTTAACTCTTTATTTAAAATATTAGCGCAGTATTGATTGTTTTGTTTTTAAAGATGTTGAAATACAGGGTGATTCAACATTCCCAGTACAAACTTTAAAGGTAGGTCATAAATATAAAAACAAACCGTATTCATAGTGGAACGTAGTGAATGCTGTGCAGACTTCTCCCGGATCTGGTAGAGGACACTGTTAGGCAACGCATTAGTTGGGCAATGTGAACCATCGTCATTTGATACATTGACTGTACAAGTAGGATGTATCGCTTCACGAATACTGAGAGAACAGATATGCAACTGTGACAGCGAACGGAAACGGATGAGCTGCTGTACAGTTGTATCTTTAATGTTTCCCGACAGACATGTGTCCAGTCATTGAACTTTTGCATTAGATATTGTATGAAACTTGATCATTTTACGGAAACAGTGCACCTTACTGTCATATTGTAAACATATGGCTAACAAACATGTTTATTTTTCTTATTACAGTCAAACTCGGCTATAACACGATTGTTTATATCGCTAATGCAGAAATAACCCTTTTTGGTCTTGGACCACTTCTATTTTGGAAATGGTGTATAATTGTAAAATTGCAAAATTTACCATATTTTTGGCCCAAAAAGTACGAAGATCGATTGATTTTAGAGAACTACTCGCTATTTGCTACTTACAATTAATACTTACTGGGTAATATCGCTAATCCCTTTATATCCTAGCATAATACGAGTTTCGATCACTTGACTCGTCGTTTGTGTAAGATGGCAGTGTCTAACCATAAGAAAACACAAATATGAAGATTTTGGGTAATATAATCCATCAAAGTGTTGAAAAGGTGATGATTTATAAATATAAAATTCGCTAAAAATATAAAGGTAATCGCGAAATGACCATTTTAAATTGATTTGGAATCATGTGGGCGATTATAGGGTTTGAGTATAAGACATTTGACATCGCGAAGGAAAAAAAGCTTGGGCAAATCGCGATCTTCGAGATCTTGGATCCGAAAGATCGCGATATACCAGAGTTTGACTGTATCTTTTATTTCTAAACCTCAGTGTACCGACTTAGACATTCTGGTGGCGTTTGTGGACAAATGTTCCTATATGAATACATTTTGTTTTTGTATTCCTGACCTACCTTTAAAGTTTTATAGGGAATTTTGAATCACCCTGTATACATTAATACATAATATTCGTTTGTTTAATTAAATGTCCATCATCTGAGCGCTGTCCTCTTTATGTCGGGAAGAAGGAACCGCTGTCATGAATAGCTTCCAATGCAGGCCTCAAATTACTCTCCCTTCTATG
>JAFIDM010001772.1:0-11625 GCA_023159025.1 Thereuonema tuberculata
TGCTAGAAACAAACCCAGACCCAAGCTGGCTCGGAGATGGACTTCCAATACAACAATTTGACAGAATACGGTGTAACCTTTCTAATCACATAGTAATCTAATCATTATACTTTATGATTCCTGCCATTTCTTCGTCAAGTTTTTCTTCATTCAGTTCCAAGTCTAATTCAACTTGTTGATTCAAATCATCTAATACAATCTTTCTATTTTTTAACTTTTCTATCAAATCTTTGGCCAGTTCGCCGTTTTTCGTCTCACACACCGTCTTCAATTCGCCTTCCATTCTCGTAAACATTGCTCTCATAGAACCCCGCTTCAAAATAACCTTCGACGCCATTCCTCCTCAGCACTGCCGGTAATTACACAGAAAGAATGAACAACTTACGTTTGTATCAGTCCACAATACGACGGAATACGCGAACGCAAAAAAAAAGGCTTAAGAACGAACCATCGAACGCAATACGACGGCAGCCTTCTTCTCCCGGGTTTCGGCACCATTAAATAATCTTATTAACTAGATCCCTCGGAGAGTGCTCTTGGGAATATTAGTGTCAAGGAAATAATAACTAAATTACCCAAATAAAGTTAAACTGTTAAAAAAAAACACATACTTTTATCTCTTGCTTTTGCTTAGAGCAGAAAAATTTTTTAACAATCGCAACAAGAGAGCCATCTCGTGTCTCTTTGCCTCGTACGTTAACAATTCAAAAAAAAACAAAAACAATTTTTGCACAAACAATAGCAACGTTTGCAACATTGTGCTTTCTGACAAAAATTCAGAACAGTTAAATGAGAATTTAAACAATAAATCAGATGAAAAGATGGAAGATGACACATCAATCAATTACAAAGATAAAACAGATTCAAAGAAAAGAGTTCGAATGGATGAGGACTCAGATGTTGAAGCTATTAAAAATGCAAAACTTAGTGTTGAAGTTGAAAATGAACCTCCCAGCTAGATAAACCTAAGACAATGCAGGAGAATGCAGGTTCCTCCTCTTTGAATGTTGCAGAGGAACCAATGGAAGTTGAGCAGTCTGAACCACAAAACCCTCTGCTGACAGTGAAGACGACAAACAGAAGAGCAGATCATCAGTCATTATTTCTGTTGTATAAGATGCCACAAACTCTGAACCAGTCTTTGTACCACAGATATCACAATGCCCTCATATGTTTGAACAAGAGCTGTGATATCACGAGTAGAATGATTCGTTGGAGTTTATTGTTATAATTATATGACTTTGTTGCTCATTATAGGAAAGGTTCTACAAACGTGTTTCTTGATTGTTCATTACTGGAAAGCTTCTAGAAACGTGTTTGGTGATTTGTTGTCTCAAGTCAACAGTAAAATGTTTTTGGTGGAGAAAGATAGTTGGGCAATTGAACAATCCAAAGATGAATTCTGTAGAAAAATTATAAAAGAATTAATAAAATTCCTTCAAAAAGTTTTTTTTTTTCTTTTTTTTAAGTTTAGATTCCCTTCTAAACTTACTTCAAATAATGGTTCACAGTTTACAGCAAAACTTTTAGGAATCTTCCGCAAAGAGTATGGAATTAACCATATTTTTGTGACCCCTAATTTGCACGGCAGAGAGCTAATTAAAAACGTTAAAAAAAATTAAGCAGGTGCAAAATAGATAAACATTCTGAAATTATAGTCACACAGAATTCTTATGGCAGTGATGACAAGCAAGAAACTGTTAATTCTTTATCAGATGCACAATCGATCATACAAGTGGATACATCGGAAGTTAGGGCTTCAGTTATGACTTCCATATCTCCATCAGCCTCAGATGACAACAGAAAACAAGCAGATGATAAAAGCAATATTTCAGAATCTGTTCAGACTGCTTCAGAAGACAAACCAGATTCTTGTCAAAATGTTAATATTACTGAAAGTCTGTCTTTCAAAATTTCTGTATCTGATTTGCAAGAATTCTCTGTAAACTCATATCTGCAGAAAACAAAGAATCTTTAATTTCTGAACCTTCAATAAAAGAAGAAAAAGGAAATGCCAACGTTATTTCCCACAGAAAGCCAAAAGATGAAGATGGATGAATATGATGCTAGCAATTTTTTTTTGGGACAAAGAACTGTGATAAATTCCTTTAAAAAGATAAAAAGACAATTAGTTATTGCTCATGAAGCGCCTCTCACAGGTGGATTCGGAGCAGAAATTACAGCAACATTTCAGAATGAATGTTTCCTGAATCTCGAGGCACCATTTCAAAGGGCTACATGGTATGATACTCCATTTCCCCTGTCTCTCAGCCATTTTATAAAACTGACAGATGGCGTTCTCTGGAAGCTGTTAAAAATTGATGAACTACTCAAAAAGAGCCAGATTAGGGATATATGGTTTAGGAAATCTCGTACGTCAAATTTCAAAGCATCGTGTCCATCTTCTTGGGAAGTATTTCATAGGGGTGCTATTTCATTGTTATTAAATCTACATTTTCTGATTATATTATCAAAAGCTCCTTAAATTTCAGTTTACAAAAAATGTTTGTTTCTCGCATTTTGCGGAAAACATGTTGTCAACATAACAACAAAAACCGGCATATCGAAATGGACACTGAATATCCTCTATCGAATGTCTTCTTCTTCGTCGAATTGTGTTTAGAAATTCCCTATAGCAAGTTTAAACTTCATTGGGCAATTGAACAATCCAAAGATCAATTCTGTAGGAAGATTATAAAAGAATTAAGAAAATTCCTTCAAAAAGTTTTTCTTTTTGAAATGACGTCAGACCGAAGAGAAAGCGAAGAAACGACTGACAAACACAGGAAAAGAAATTGAAACAAGAAAGTCCTCGTCCGGGAATCGAACCTAGATGCCGGCACACGGCATTACGACAGACAGCTGTCTAGACCGTTCGGCCTCGCCGACACGGACTAATTCTAAAGACCTACTCCTTGTCGCTAGGCGCTCCCAAACCGAAAAGCCGCTCATTACTAAGGAACCGATACTGGGGTGGTTTCCCGTTGCCTGCATAAGGATGCCATTAAGGAGTGACGCCAGACCGAAGATAAAGCGAAGAAGAGGCTGAATAACCCAGTAAAGGAAATTGAAGCAGCCAAGTCCACAGCAGGGAATCCTACCGATAGATGCCGGCGCACAACCTCGCGGCAGACCGCCGCGCCGTCTAGATCTATCGGCCACGCCGACACGGACGATCCTAGATACCTGTTGTTTTTTGATGTTATGTTCAAAAAATAACAGGTAAATCTCCCTCATCGTAGAAAAGAGAACTAAAATTTTGTTTTGTGGTTAAATACTTTATATTGGGTTGATCTTAAGATCTTGGAAACTTCAGAATTTACTGGTATTATTCCTGGATTGATAAGAGAATTTTAGATTTAATTTGGAATTTTTTTTAAATGTAACTAGTTTGTGTTATAGGTGCTGGAATAATTGATTGTGACTATTTAGTTAATATATATTCAAAGTGAAGAAAAAATTCAATTGTAATGAAATGAGTTGTAGATTTATAATTTAGGAAGTTTTGCTTTTTTTTTTATAAATTATATCAAATATAAGTTTTTTAATTTTATTTATATTATTACCATTGTAGTTCTTCCAATTTAGTTGAGTGGGTAATTTTAAATTCACGTAATTTTCATTTCCTTAAACCAAAATTATTATTTGGTTTGGGAATTTTAAAAATTGTTAACCTGTTATTTCTAGTTAAAATTCCTGTATTACTATCTTGTTTTTTATTTCTATAATAAGAAATACTTTTTAGAATCAGTTCATATATGTATATATATATATTTCTTTAATTGCCAAAATGAGTATTTCTTATTTTCATTTTTTCTTCGGAAGATTTATTTTTATATTTAATATAAATGTTATCAACTATTTTCAAAATTAAGTTATTAATATTATTAATTTGGCATTTACTTAAAAAATCCAGCTATTAAGCCGAAGTCCCAAATTGGATCAACCAAAGATTTAAAAATCAACAGTTTGTATTTAAACGGAAAAGTATGTTTTACATGATAAAATTTATGTCAAAGAGTGTTAGTTTGTTTATAATGTCGGAAAATTGAATTTCCCAATTATTATTGTTATCAATATAGTTATCTAAATATTTCTGACTTTCAACGTACTCTAAAATCCTACACTTTTATTTGTTTTCAATATGTCTATTAAAACTGGGACATTGAAAATCATGTAAAACAAAATTTATATTTTTGTGAACATTTTCGTTATTATTTTATATCAGCATAATTTTTGTTTCATTTGGTTGATGATCATTTTGTTCGTGTAAGCCCAAGTAGAAATGTTATTCAGATTTTCTTGAAGATGATAATAGGTAATCATTTGATTAGCATTAATCCTTAAAAATAAAACGTCATCTGCACATCTAAAAACAGAAGAATACTTATCATCAGTAATTGAATTGATATGTAAAATAAACAATAGTGGCTCAGGTTTGAGCCTTGAGGAACACCACTTTTAAATTTAAGTAATTTACTATTTTTTTTATTAATTTTGATTCTACATTTCCAATTAGTGAAATAATTTCTTGAAAGTTCTTATGTTTGTTCTATTACACTATAAAATTTTGGTTTATTTAAAAGTGTGCTGTGGTTGACTTTATCGAAAGCCTTTGAAAAATCAATAAAAGCTACATAAATAAAATTTCCACCATTAAAGTGTTTAGTAATGCTGCTATTAATTTTTTTCTATATTTTCGTAGTTGTATTATTTTTTTGATAAGCATATTGATTTGTATTTAAGAAGTTCATATTGATAACAACATTATAAATAGAATTTGATAAGTGACTTTCTATTATTTTTGAAATATTAGAAAGCAAAGATATAGGTTTATAATTTTCAAAGTTCTCATTTGCTCCACCCTCATAATTGGGAATAATATCGGCTATTTTCCATAAGTTTCGATATAGATATATGTTTGAAAAATATTATTAAATATACTCATGGACAAAAAAATTAGCGCACCAAGAAATAATTGCGGGATCGTAACGAAACTTGCAGTGAAGGTACATGTCGGGGAGATATGCAAATAATTAGAAATGCAGCGTGATTGCGCATTACGTATAACCGGTAGAGGGCGTTGAACATCGTACTCTGTGGAGTATAAAACAGGTAACCAAAGCTTGTTTGAGTGTGCTGAATCATTTACAAAGGAAGAGCTGAGGTAGACGTGCCATTACGCCGTGTTCGAAGACAGTATAAGCAGTTGTCGCAGTTTGAGAGAGGGAGAATCGTCGGGATGATGGAAGCAGGGTGGTCAGCTAGGCGAGTAGCTCGTCAATTAGGCCGCTCTGATTGTGTTGTGAGGAGGTGTTGGGACCATTGAACCTGAGAGATGTCATGTACACGAAGACCAGGCTCAGGTCGCCCTCGACAGACCAGTCGTCGAGAAGACCACCACATAGTCAGAAATGCAAGCGTACAGCCAACTGCTTCATCGGCCGCCATCCAGGCACAGGTAGCACCTTCACTAGGGGCCGCTGTGTCTTCTCGAACCACACGAAGGCGCCTGGCTGAAGGACAGTTGGTATCGCGGCGCCCATAACGTGTGCTGCCCTTGACGCCCACCCATCGACGCCTCCGTTTGGAGTTTTGCCGCGCACGAGGAAACTGGACTGCAGCGGAATGGAACCAGGTCGTCTTTAGCGACGAATCCAGATTCAATCTCGGCAGTGATGACAATCGTGTTCGTGTGTGGAGAGCCCGTGGTGAACGCTTCAATCCTGCCTTTGCTGTACAGCGACACACCGCTCCCACAGCTGGTGTGATGGTATGGGGTGCCATTGCCTACAATACACGGTCACCCCTAGTATTGTTCCATGGCACCGTGACAGCCCAGCGGTATGTTCATGAAATCCTGCAACCACATGTGTTGCCACTCATGCAACGGCTCCCAGGAGCCATTTTTCAACAACAGAATGCTCGGCCTCATACGGCAAAGGTGTCACAAGACTGTCTCCGCACTGTTACTACCCTTCCTTGGCCTGCCCGATCCCCAGATTTATCTCCAATCGAGCATATCTGGGATCATTTGGGACGACGAGTTGGGCATCCCACGAGTTTGAACGAACTAGAGGCAAAGTTACAGCAAATATGGAACGAAATGTCTCAAGACATCATACAGAACTTGTATGACTCAATGCCCGATCGTATCGCATCATGCATTCGCGCTAGAGGGGGTCCAACGGAGTATTAACTCCTCCGTTCTTTTGCCTTTTTCTCTGAAATAAATTATCCTTTATCTTTGATTTTCTAATCATTTACTTATTTTAAAGTAGTCATTACGTATGTAAATTTTCGTTTCATTTTGACGACTCCTTCTTGGTGCGCTAATTTTTTTGTCCATGCGTGTAGTTCAACTAGGAGTATGAGGAGGTATGTTCTTTGAAATTTTGATTCTGTTACGGAGATGTCATCAATTCCAGATGGAGATGTAGAGTAATTCGTTCTGCAATATTGTATTGTATCTATTATCTGATTATATGTCGGAGGAAGTAAAAAGATAGAATTTATATTTTTGAATTCGTTATCAATTTATTATAATCATTAATAATAAAATATTTGAGTTATTAGTATGACCTTATTCTTTTTAAAAGTGAAAATATCAGAATTTTGAGAAAATTACATTTACATCAAATTTATTTACATCGATATTATTTGAATTATTTATATATATATCGTGCTTTAAAAGTTGATTTTTTAAAGGTTGATTATTTTCCCTTTTTTTTTTTTTTTTTTTTAAATAAGACTTTTTCATTTTAATTATTTAATTTTTTAACTAATTTCTTTTCTTTTTATAATTTACTGTGTACCATCGCTTCGCTCCGGAACCTTTGCATATACAGCATTAAAAACAAAACCTTTAATTATTTAGCAAATTAATATCGAGATCTGAGAATTAATGACTTCCCAGCCCATTGTAGCTTCTTCGCTTAACACAGATGTACTGCGGGTGGGCACCAAACACCTGGGATTGTCCAAAAAAGCATGTTTTTACCTGTCCCAAGTGTGACATCTGTATTAAAACTTTATAAAAACACGCGCGTATTGGAATGCAACGTTGTGTCAAAATTTCAAGGCAATTGAGGAATAACTTTCGGAGAATAAACGTTTTGAACAAACGAACATTTACAGTTTATTTATATAGATTTCATACGTTTTGTTAATTCTATTTTTAAATTTTTTAAAAAGGTAATGTTTTTCCTCAGTATGTTTAAGGATGTCTTCATCCATCTGTTTAAAATTGAAAATATTATTATTATAATTCTTTTTCTGCCATTACTTAAAATTTTTTTGAATTTATTTTCATTTTTATTAGGATCCACGTTTTAGTTATTTTTAATTTGCAGTTAATTCGTTAATTTATTAATAAAATAATCTTCATTAATAGAATGGTTTAGTTTTTTCTTACAATTATTGTTATTTCTATGGATCTTGGAATTACCATAATTTTTATGGTAAATAAATTGATTAAAGGTTATGTTTGTTATTAAACGTTAAATTTAATAAATTGATTTTGTTTACTTTTAAAAAGAGTTGTTAAAAATACTTTTATTTTATTCTTTTATTCTTTGTGCGTACAAACGAATAATTCGGGGCTTAATTACTCCCCCCCCCCCCCTCCCAGTTTAGACATTTCTCCCCTAGACGCGTAAACGATTCATAGTGGATATTTAGTTATTGCTAAGAGAGGTACGTTACAGATAATTTTGGTTGCAGAGCTGTTTTGTTTTTTAAAAACAAATCTTTCCTTTATCTATACATGTTCTTTGGTTTGGGAATGGGGCACATAACAACCGGAAGGTTATAAAAAAAAATTGCGAAAATTACAAGAAATTGTGCATAACGTCACTATCGCTCGCTTGTGGGCTGCGCTCAAGGTCAGACAAAAAGAATGGCACGGCTAGAAAAAAATTTAATTTTAAAATGATCCTAATATAAAAAACTTTATATTAAAAACTTTAAACTTAACTTTATAAAAAGTGTGGCCACATTTGTATTTGAAAAGAACGTAATTTTAAATTGTAATATTTTTTCTTTAATTTTTTTTTTAATCAAAAAATTTAAGAGAAATTTATATAACGCTAACAGTAAACTATTGCCATATTATTAATGTAATCATATCATACTTACTATTATAAAGCTGAAAAGTTTGTGTGTTTGAAAGTGCTAATCTCACGAACTACAAGTCCGATTTGGAAAATTCTTTTTGAGTTAGATATCTTTTTTATTGACGAAGGTTTTAGGCTATATAACATCACGCAACGACCAATAGGAGCCGAGCAGTAAACATGAACGTCAATCAACTCTCATTAAAACTCTTAAAAAAAGTTGCGGCAGCGAAGAGGCGGCTTGGCTGCATGACGAGAACCGAACATTACCGAGAAGGGCCGAATTTAACGCCGGTATCACCGCGGGAAACAGCTCGGTACAAATAAAAAAAATGATAATAAAATCGAATAAAGAAATTAGCAAAAGTAAAGGAATCGAAAATGTTTTCAATAAAAACGGAAAATAATTTCGTAAATTTAGAAAACATTTCAAAATCATAACAATGTGGAACTCGTACGCTTCTAAACATTGAAGTCAAGCAAATGTCTTACCTTACTACTACTATTAATAATGTAATTATTTGTTAAATTCCACATCACAAACTTTTTCTAATCATTTAGAAAAATAATAATGATTAAAATAATAAATGATTAGAAGACGTTGTGTTGTGGATTTAAAAAAAAAAATAAGTTTAAGTATCCGTTTGTACCGAAGTTTGTATCTGTTACAAAAATATCCAATAATTCTCACTCTCAAAGTGCGGCTTGAGAACTCTAGGCGCCCAACAGAGCGAATCCCCTAGAAGAACCCCCTAAACGGACTAGAGAAAGATACTGAGGTTGTTTCCCGTTGCCTTCCTCAAGAAATCATTAAGAAATAACTTCAGACCGAAGAAAAAGTGAAGAAAAGGCTGACAAACGCAATAAAGGAAATTAAAACAACCAAGTCCTCGTTCGGGAATCGAACCCAGATATGACACCTTGATCAATGTTGAATCTTCGAACATTATATCACTGCATGATGAAGCTGCATACGGACATAACCTTTCTACAGTTTTTGTGTTTCTTGTTACCCATCTTTTGGTTAGGCGTCAAACACAACTGCCTTATTTCTCCCAAAGAGTCTTAATGTGTAGCTGACTTAAGCACTTACAATTTTCCTAAGTGACCTATTCTGGTATCAGATGACCTTATGGATCAAGTAGCCTCCATCCACAATAACGAACGTAGAGGTTCTAATAGGGATGTTTTCGGGGAGTAGGGTAAAAGCTAAGTAAAAGTTTGGATTTTATGCCTTTACGCATCCCCTCTTCACAAAACAAAGCCATTGGATAAGGAGCCAAATCCTATTTGAAGTACTCATTTCAGGTCCTTATCTGTCTTTTTGTGATACAGAACCTTTGAGAAATGATGAGAGGATCCCTTTCAACCTGCTTGGTTTTATACTTTAACGGTAACTGACGACAAGGTTCGTACCTTGTCTTTTCGTTTGAAGCCAACTTTCCCAAACGAGTTTCCCATGATCTTTTTGACCACATCATTTCCCAATTCTTGTGACATGTTGCAATTGACTTCAGAGTCCCCAACACTGCCATTGCTGATGTACTTTATTTTTCGAAGAATACATCGATAAATCTTTACCTTTTTAGGAGATATTGTCTTAACAACAGTTGTCTCATCAAGATGATCAACCGGGACCCTCCAAAAACTGGAAACTTTAATTTTTCATAACATTTTAATTATTTTCTGTAACATAATAAATGTCAGTAGACATAGCAACTTTTAACCCGGCTTTTTCATTAGCCTTATGTGCACAATTTCATGTTAGCAGTGTTTAGGTTAGGACGATATCTTTAAATTTTTTTTCGGAATTTTTTATTTTTTAGCGATTGCAAGAGAACTATATGGTCTATTGACCCCATTTTGCGCTTAAATGAAAGGTAATTAAATATACTAAATGAAGTTTCTTATAATTTTTATTGTAGGATGAGCTGTTGTGCCGTTATTTGGCTGAAAACAAAAGCGAAACTGAATTTTTCAAAAACATGCGAAAGCATGCCAATTTTTGAAGTTCCATATCTCAGACTTATTAGATATACGGAGCTGTGGGTGGGCTTAACTTATCACAAATTTAGTATAATTTAAAATTATAATAGTTCATGAGTTAATCTGCAGAAACTTCAGAAAGTCCGAAAAATTTGCAGTTTTTCTAAAACTCTGATTTATTATGAAAGGCTGTCAAGAAGTAAATTCCTCCCAGTTCTTTGCACATATCTTATATAGATCGTATTACATAATTAAATTACATAATTACCTAAGATAAAGTCCGAAATTATACAAAGCCAATTACAGAGAAGGTAAGTTTCCGAAGAAAAATCTTGAAAAATTGTGACAAATTATTGTATTATATTACGTATGATTACATAGTATATTATTTTATGAGCAAAAATTATATTAGCCGTTGTCGTTTGGAGGGTCCTGGATAAGGTTCGTCGAAGGAGGCGAGTCCTGGCATAGGTTCGGGTTAGTCTATCGGGGCTTGTGCATCTGAAAAATGAAAGAGATGGCGAGAAAACAACTTGTGATCATATCTCAAAACTTATCAGATATACGGAGCTGTCGGTGGGCTTAACTTATCACAAATTTAATATAACTTAAAATTCTAATAGTTCATGAGTTAATCTGCAGAAACTTCAGAAAGTTTGAAAAATTTGCAGTTTTTCACGTATTAAGCAGCTAGCATAACTTTTTTTTCCTTGCAAAACATAGTTTCACACTTCCCTAACGGGTCGAAATAACATACCAAAAATTCAGGTTTACATCGCGTTTTGCGTTTTTCACGTTTTTTTTTTTTGTACGACTTGACTGGCCTAATTAAAAGTTAATTCCACTGTAAGAAATTCATATCTAAATGACTTAATTCCTCAACAGTCCAGTCAAATTGTAGTTTTACAAGGATAGTTTTGGGGTAGTTTTGATTTCTTCTATATGTTTTTTGGGGTGGTGAATCCGAATCTAAAGTTTGCGAACAATCTTTCGTGACGCAACATTAAAAAAAATGCAAAAAGAGGTAAAAAATCTCATGTTTTGGCGGTGTTTTGCTTATAACTCGTAACTATCAACCTTTCGTAAATAACATTCCTATTCGAAATGAACGCACATAAAATTTCCAACAAAATTTCACTTATTAGGTTTGTTTCTCCCGACGAACCGTTCGGGAGGAAGAGGTAGTTGAAAATTGGCGTTTTTTTGTCGGTCTCCGCAAGATACTTTTTCCACTTCAAAACTCTGAATTATTATGAAAGGCTGCCAAGAAGTAAATTCCTCCCAGTTCTTTGCACATATCTTATGTAGATCGTATATGTAATGGTACAGGTCAGTTTTTCACAAATTACATAATTAAATTACATAATTACCTAAGATAAAGTCCGAAATTATACAAAGCCAATTACAGAGAAGGTAAGTTTCCAAAGAAAAATCTTGAAAAAATCAAAATTGCAAATTTACGTGTGTTGAACATATTCTAGTATCCAATAATTAGCCGACACACCTGCGTACTTAGAAAGAAATA
>JAFIDM010001773.1:1340-11624 GCA_023159025.1 Thereuonema tuberculata
GTATTTATATAAATTATATTACCTAAATAAATGATGTATTTAAGAAATTTTTTTTTCTTTGATGTATTTAAAGCCATGAAAGTATTCTAGAGAGAGAATTATTATTTTTTTACAATTTATTGGATTATCCAATCAGAGAGGCAAAAAAAGTAGCAAAAAGAATGAAACAAAGAACTGCTAAATTCCAAGGAGTATCTAATCTAATTCTTTGTCAATAACCATCTAAGTTCAGAATTCATGATAATGAAATAGGATAGTTTAACATGCAGAAATAAAAGATGAAAAGGGGAATTGAAAGAATACACATTGACTTTGCTTTCACGCTTTGGGTTATCATCAAAAGCAATCTAGGACAGCTGTTTCGTTCCTTGTTGGGACTCATCAGCCAGATTTATCCTCGATGATAAGCCAAAAAAGAGCGAAAGCCTATGGATTCCTCTCCTGCTCCTGGAAGTGCAACCCCACAAAAGCAAACAACAATAATAAAGATTTTAGATTTTAATAAATATCTTAATAACTATAACAAAAATATTCAAATTTATCATTAGTGATAATTCTGATTCTACTGAAGATAAGGTTTTCTATAACGAATTTCTCATTCTGGAGAGAATGCGCATTAAAATTAAGTGTCCATAAATCATCAGCTGGAAGTAAAATATTAAGGCTCACAATATATAATCATAGGCCAAAAAAATTATAAACCTTTAAAAGGAAACTTAATATTAATAGATGTTTGTAATTTTTTGGCAAGTGTACGACGATTAAGAGTCTGATCTCAAAGACCTTTCGTAGACAATGTTTGTTTGACAAAGCACTGATAAACCAAAGACTGTTAATGTTTGATAAAGAACTCCTACTACAGATTCTGAAAGTACACTTATTGTACCAAAGAAACCCATAAATAGTGACAGATCAACTTTACAGGAAAATCCTTTGGAATCGTTTTTATGATTAATTAACCAAATGTTACCAATAGCAGAAAGATGAAGCAGATTTAAAAGATACAGCTTAAGTGCTAAACATGACCATGTTGTTAATAGAAAAATAGAAAACCATATTTTGAAAAATTGAAATATAATAAAATATCCTAACTATAGAATTAAACTAACTTGATTTACAATTAATGCTGTTCAAGTGACTGAACTTTGATGATGTTCAATGACAATCTCTGAAACTTTAACCATATGGAAGGGTGCATACATAGCTGTATTACAAGCATTGTATACGATTTTCTCTAAAAATAATTCTATTTAAAATTAATTATTAACCCTTCGAAATTAATAAAATAAATGACATACCTTTTAGAAACTAGGAAAGGATAGAAATATATATGGTTTTCATCTACTCTTCTTTCTGATTCTTCAATAAACTGATCCTGATGTTGATAGGCTCTAATTGTTGTTAATCCATTAATTGTCTCCGAAAAATGTGTGTAAATTGGAGAACGGCTTACTGATTCTAAACGACGTAACTGTCTTGATGTATTTATAAATAATGCCTAGGAGAAAAGAAATAATAATGCCAAACATTATTATATTGAAAATTACAAAGACATAAGAAAAATAATACAATTTTGAAAAGAAGAAAAAAAAAATCAGATGGTCCAAATAATCTGAGACAATAATTAATCACTTGATTATTGATTTTATCAATATCGTTTAAGTCCCTTTTGATTGAAATATTGATTTAGAACTTTAGATTAATATTTAAATAAGTCAGCATTAAGAAATATTAGCTTTATTAATGTGAGTTTAGGCTTTTATTCTTAGTTGTACATCATCAGTCATGAATCTCTGATTTTTTTTCCCCCAGTTTAATAAGTTTGTACTACTCATTGCAAAACAGAATTAGTAAATTCACATGATATATTTGCAGATGTTGAAGTGATAGACTATAGGCCATTACAGCAGGTATTACAGATTATTTAAAAAAACAAAAAACACTTATATAAGGAATCTACAGGAAAAGGTGGCCTCTATTTTACAAAATTATCCAAGATTGACCATTTTTATGACTAGTTAATGTTAGTCTTCAACATAAATTTTTGACAAACCAATGTAAAGTATTATCTCTATACTGTATAAATATTGTATACTGAGTAGAACGTAGGTCAATCAGGAAAAAAAAAGTTTGCAAAGCTGTGAAACGAAAACAAGCCTTTATTGGAAGAAAATGAGATGGTTACCTTAAAGTGCCACAGATTCACTATTTTTCTATAAAGCCATCTTGATGATTGAGGCATGTGTCGCAGAATTTAATCAGTTTATCCATCACTACTGCTGTTGTTTGTTTGTCACTTTTTGGGATCAGGTTGGGCTTTTTCATTGCATATGAAGCTTTGATCTCACATATGAAAATCACTGGTAACCAAATCAGGACTGTAGGGCGGATGCCCCAAAATTTGCCAGTGGAAACCACGCAGCAAGTTCTGTGTGTTCCATGTAACATGTGGTTTTTATGAAGGAGGATCGCACTGTCCCTTCAGAAAACAGGATGTTTCTTCCTGATGCTGTTGTGCAATTTCTTTTAGGTTTCACAGTACCTATTGGTGTGCATCCATGTTCCTGTACATTAACCAATAACATATCCACTGCATCCCAGAAGATGGTTGCCAGCACTTTTCCAGTAAAAGGCATGAACTTCTTCCTCACTGGTGAACTGATGTGCTTCCATTCCATCGATGATCTGTTACCGGTTGCAGTAAAGTGATGGAGCCAATTATAGTCACCAGTAACAGTACGATTCAAAAATTTCCAACCTTCCACCACAAAATGCTGCAGTACAATGAAAGAAGTCATCATTTGTGCCCCTTTGTTGTCTTCTATTAAAGAACAGGACAACCATCATGCACAATCTTCCTGAAATGTAACTCGTTGCAGAATGCCATAACTCAATCCAAGATCTGCAGAAAATTGTTGCAAAGTTATCTGTGTGTCTTTTTCAAGGAGTTCCTTGATATATTGAGTGTTGTTGAAGAATGAGGATGGTCATTTTGACACAGGTTTGCATTAGTAACAGTTTCCCTACACACCTTTTCGCAACTTGTTGCCTTGACAACATACCATCTCCGTACACCTCGATAAGCTTTTGATGGATCTCAGCTACTGAATCTCTCTCTGGCCCAAAGAAAGCATATAACTGCATGAACTTTCGATAGGTGACCAGTTATCCAAACGGATTGCCATTTTGAAATTACAGTGCTTACATCCAATGATACACATGAGAAAGACGACGTGGCACTAAGAAATACAGCCCTTTAATGGATATCTCAGCTACCACTGGCATTATTGCAAACTCATAAATTTAATTTCTAATTAATTTTCTAACTTCTTTCTGACCGACCCACATATTTGCAAGGCTTCATGAAAGTATATTTTGTGGGACTACTATTAGGATACACCGTGATCCTAGTATTCTAAAATTGAGTTTGCTTGTTGTTTTGTTAATTTTGTCCTTTTAAATTAGTACTACTTTGAAAAAAAGCAGAGTTGTTTAAATATTTTTCTCTAAATTTTGTTTTTATTAATGTTTTTTTATGTAGTACATGGACACAGTGGACCCGGTAGCCAAGTGGGTAAGGGCGCTTGGCTGCGGGTTCGAATCCCGGTCTCCGCGGAGGGCAGGAATTTTTCCACGCTCCATTCTCCTCTAAACGGGTCCTAGGGCATACCCAGCTCTCTGTAGAATGGGTACCGGGTTTCTTTCCCGAGAGTTAAATTCGAGAGGGCGTCGGGCTGACCTCCCGACCTCAACCTAGTCCGGTTGGTCAAGAAACGCCGGGAGCCTTACCTCCCGCGAGCCCTTGGGCCTGCATAGGCCTGTCGTGACATCCTTTAACTTTAACTTAACTAGTATATGGACACTAAAGATGAGGGATCTGGGACAAGTGTCCCATTCACCTGACCTTAAGGGCAACCTGAATGTTAGGCATCTTCTAATTCTAATCTAGGAACCTGATTCCATAATCTTTTTAAATCGGAGAGAATTTCAAATCTTTTGAATTTCTCTTTCTGGTGTAATCTTAAGATTTTGTTAAATGCCTGGGGCAAGAAGTGTTTAGAAAATATCTTATTTACTATAATGTTCCACTATTAAGAATTTATGAGGAAAACAACAAATGACTATCAACTACTTTAATGAAGACTACAGTTCAGTTCATGAAAGAAGAGCATTTGATGACGTAATTCCCTTATAGATTGATGTTTCCAGGGCGTAACAGCACCATCTATTGCTAAAATCCGTAACTGAATCTTATAAACATTACGAAAACATTCTGATTTTTGTATTTTCTACAGTTATGAATACATAATTCAAAATGAAATAATTAACAATATTCCACACTATTCCCCTTACTTGGCTATGCAAAGTTTGTCCTTTCTTGGTTACACTTAAGCAAACACATTTTGGACTGACTGCTCGGAGTTCAAGTTGATGAAGTCGTGACTGGTGACGTTTGTTCCAGACAAAATTAATCGCTACGTAATTACCATATATGGCAAACCCTTCTTTTTTGAAAACAACTGTAGTTCCAGAAAATAACAATATTTTTTTTAAATGTAACAAAGAAATGTATAACAATTAAAGTGAACATACACTAGGAAAAAAAATAACATTAGCGTAGAGAAAACTTTTAGTATTTATATAATGTGAAGTTTACCTGTATTAGATAATAGATGATCCCTAATGGTACCACAGTAACTAAGAACATTGGAACCACGATGCTGATAAGAATAATCACAGCAATTAGCTGCAAAGTGTAATCAATTACAGGTCGAACAAAAGTGGGAATATATATGTCAGTCACATCAACATCTCTTGAAAACCTATTTAAAATTCTTCCCAACGGTGTTGTATCAAAGAAAGACATTGGCGTACGCAGGACATTGTATAACATTGATTCATGTAAAATTTTACAAGCTCTAATTGTACCAAGCATGAATGTTAATGATCCAAACAACGAAAATAAAGCTGGAGTAAAAAAAAGAAATAAGAAATATTGTTAACTGGAATATTTTATGCCATTCACTTAAATATACTTATAATGAATGTTAATTAATTAAAGAAGCAACATAAAAAAGCTTATTTCTACACAGTTAGAGATTAATAACATAACATTGTAAAATCATCTTCATCAACATGTGTAAAGATATATAACAAAATATTGAAGATTATACATAAATTAAAATATGGAAATGATGCTTGCTTTTTGAATGCTTAAAAATTTATTTTTTTTAAAATCCAAATTAACTAATTGCTTTTTTTTTTAAATAAGTAGTTTGGATTTACCTTGGAAAAATCCCAATGCTCCATAAACACCTAATCTCAAATCTCTTAAGGAAGTATCCTGAGTTCCGTTTATGCCAGGCCTATCTTTACTCCATTCACTCAACCATAAATTAGAAAGGACTGACGCAGACCAAGACAGAACAAAGATGAAAAATGTTATTAGAGCCAAACTAATTCCAATGGATTGGAAATAATCAAGATAAACAGACCACTGAACCTGAAATAGTAAAAATGAAGTTAATTTTAAAAATTAAAATTAATAGAGCAAAGTCTTTTATGATCATGATAAACATCTCAAATAATTTTGAAATTGCAATATATTAGTGAGAAAACATTATTTATTAAGTAAATTAAGTCAAGCTCTTCTGAAAATTTTAAATATGCTAAAATTACTACATTGCAAAATTTGCCATTAGTCCACCAGAAAATTCTGGTGAAAATTCTGCTGTATTAATCAGCATCTATTTTTTAATTCTGACCTCTACCGATGGCATGTACTGTGGGTGAAATTGGAAATGCCACCTACAGTATATGCCATCGGTACAGGTCAGAATTAAAAAATAGCTGCCTGATGCTTCCCCTCATGCCTCAAGCTCTCCGGTCTTAGACTGGTTTAAGGAAAGCAATGCAAGAAAGCACTACTTCGCAGTGTGACATTGGGAATGCCACCCACATTACAATGGAACTGAACTTTTCAATAAGGGACTTAATGTTGAATATTATTAAGCAACATTGATTTGAAAGTAATTGCAGTATAATTTAGTGCAAAGTCAAATGCCTATTCTTCCAAATACATGAAAATTATATCAAGGAATAAATAAAATTCATTCCTATCCATTACTTAGCCTAATATGGAGATTGAGACTTGCTTACTTACTGAAGCAATAGTGCAGACGAACCAAAACAAAATAAAAAAAATTGACATTATTTATAGTTAACCTAAGCTAAACAACTGCATCTGAAATCAAAAACATAGTTGGCAAAACAATTTTGATATCACGGGAGGATAATAATGGAAATTTTCTAGACTTGAGATTGGCTCCCATCCTATGATGGTCTGCATATGTAAAGAAATGCCATTAACTTTCATGATCTTATTTTTCATCACATTTTTCTTAATGCTTTGTTAAGGTCTTGAATGATGTTTTAAATAATGTTATACGATTTAGTTTTACCTGGAAATGTCAGAATTGAAAATAATTATTTAAATATTTGGGGAAAAAAATGAAAGACAAAAACATCATTATCTTCAACTACGGATAAATTACATTTTTCATAAATGAATTTAAGGCATCAAAACTTACCTTCCCAGTTTCTGTGTGCTCTGCTTGTATGAGTTTAGATGTTGCTTTTAGTTCCTCTTTAGTCAATGTCATTCTTTTATCAGATTTGGCATCGAGGCTTTTACGCAAACTTCTCCTTCTCAAAGATTCTACATTACTCGAAATACTTTCTTCATCAGAACTGAGTGCTTTAGAGATGGAACGTGACAGCTTACTACAGACAAAATGATTCAGGAGCAATTTACCAAAAATGAAAATGGCTTTCAAAACATTTTCAAAAATTAAACATACCTTCTATAATGATAACTTAGTTGAAGTTTATCAGATGATGGAATGTTGTTTCATGGTTGGACACTCTTAAGGAGATATGTACGCACCAAATGAGAATCTTATATCTTATATTATAAAAACGTTATTCTGTCTGTCATTAGACTACGTTTTCCCAATTTTGTGACCAAACTATAAGAGATAGATTGGTCATGTAAGTGGATAAAATGTTAAGCTTTTTAAGACAAACAAAATACTACAAAACTTTTTCGAAAAAAGTTTTTGGTTTCCAAGATGGCACCTTTTAAAGCAGGGTCAGCAACCTTTGTTGTAAGAGGGCCAAATATTTTATGTGGGGATTACTGCGGGCCGCACTTGGGCTAAAAAGAGCCAAAATCTTATTTTAACAACCACAAAAAAAAAAGGAAAATCTTATTTTAACAACCAAAAAAAAAAAAAAAATCTTAAGACGCCTCGTGGGTCGCACCAAAATGCTTCGCGGGCCGCGGGTTGCCGACCCCTGTTTTAAAGGATCAAATTTTGACTTTTTCTCAATTTAAACGAAAAGTATAAAAGTTGGAAGAGAACACTATATTGAGAAAATGTTGATATTTGAAAGTTCTATCGAACGGTATATCAGTCATTAAAAACGTTTCTGCGTTTGGAAGATACATGCAAAAATGAAGTGTTTTTGCTGCAACCCCCCGTGTGAGTGCCAACACGCAATACACCCGAGTTAAGCGGAGAAGCCCACAATTTCTGCGTTTGGAAGATACATGGAAAAATAAAGTGTTTTTGCTGCAATCCCCCATGTGAGTGTCAACACGCAATACACCTGAGTTAAGCGAGAATCCCACAACTAGCTGGGAAATCGTATATTATCTGATCTCCATAATAATTTGCTAAATAAATAAAGGTTTTTTTTTATTGCTATACATGCAAGGGTTCCAGAGCAAAGCGAGGGTACCCGTCTAGTTATTAATAATATCACACTTGAAATGACACTACGCATATCTACCTATATAAAAAGAAAAGTCGAGACTCACTCACTCACTCACTGACTCATCAATGCCCAGCCCAAACCCTTGGACTAGAAAGCTGAAGTCTTGCACAGAAGTTCCCTTTATGATGTGGACAAGGAATAAGGCCGGATTTTTCAAAATTCCCATAGGATAGGGAATAAAGAGGTTTTATATTTTCGCTTTAAAGTTGGCTTAGCGATATATAGGTGTGTGGCACCAACCCCCAATACATCTGAGTTATCCGGAGAAGGCCACAATGGGCTGGGAACTTGTATATTTTTCAATCTCAATATTAATTTGCTAAATAAATAAAGTTGTTGTTTTTTTTTATGCTATGTATGCAAGGGTTCCGGAACGAAGTGATGGTACCCGGCTAGTATATATATATTTATAAAATTTTGAAATCTTGCCAGAGCAAGAAATGGAATTTATCATTACGGCTAATACTTTTGAAGTGTGTAAATGGAAGAAGATCCATGAAGTTGTAAAGTAAGCAGTCAGGATCAAGTGAATAGATAACACATTTTATATTAAAAATACCTGATGGGGAAATGAAGAAAAAAAGGGTCAGAAGAAAAAAAAAAGGAACAAAGCATGATTCTCTTAAAGAGAAATGAAGATGACCCACTTCGGAAGTGGCTCCGTTTCTGGAAATAATTTTAGAGAAGTAGTGGGAAATTGTGATCTGGCAACAGTAAAAATGTACGACATAGGAAACTTAGATCAAAGGAAATCATGCATCACTCATTCTACTTGCCAAGGAAATAATCATCTACTGAAAGACAGTAAGGCATGTGGATGACAACTAAAAAGTTCAAAACAAGATGTTTGCACAGAAAGTATAGATATGGATGGAAAGGAGGAGAAGCATTGTTAGGGAGGTCAGACAAATTATTGCTGAAGAAATTAAAACTGATAACAGTAAACTACAGTTTTAAGATAAATTCCCAAGATAATAGATACAAGATTGTTTTCCGCTGTACAGCATAGAAGATTATCAAAAATCAAGCTTCAATGTCAGAATTAACATATAGTAACAAATTCTGGCGATTGAGTGAAACTGTAATGTAGTCAAGTAAAAAAATAAATGCAATGATATATCTAACATCTAACAGTACATTACATGGATCTCATTATATGACGGCATGAAAGAGCTACATTAAATAGAAATCTGACTACAGCTACATTAAAGAGTCTCTAGGTGTATCCAAGGAAGAGGAATGCACAAATACGAAGCTTTCAGTAATATAACAGTCTATCCACTAAAATACAAGATGTTCCTCAAAGAACTTGAAGCCTAAGTTTCTTTGATCTTGCCTTTTTTTTAAAATCATAAAAAACAAACAAAAGCGAAGTCTCTTATTTTTTAAAATTATAGTATAGTCGGACCTCTATTTAACGAAGTCGCTAAATCCCGAAAAAAAGTTCGTTATTTGGAAAATTCGTTAATTAGAGATTCCTTTTTAAAATTACTTTAAACTATAAAAAAACAGATTTAAAATACATAAACAATAAATAGAATTAAAAAAAGTAATAATTTTAATGACATGAAGCCTTCATTACCGCATGCGTACTTAAATTTTACTAATAAAGTCTGTTAATTTTGTCTGAGTTTTCTTTTTTTTAAAAAGCGTTTTCGCTCAAAATATGTCTCGCATCTTTGCAATGCACTAAAAACCCCTTCAGTATTTTCTTCAAATTGTAATCCGCGTCAGATTGTTTCAAATAATTTTAGCATTTCATCATATGAAGGTTTTTTGATTTCTGTATCAAAATCATTTCCATTTTCATCATCGCAATTCATTGCTGTTTTTTTTTTTTTTTTTTTTTTCACACTGTCCACATACCCGATTCAGTTAGTGTTTCCGAGGTCTCAACTTCAAAATCAAGTGAAAGATAATCATCAATCAGCACATCATCGTTAATTTCTTCTTTTTCCCTCAGCTGTATCCATATTTCTTTCATTTCCTCTAAGGGAATGTTGATAATAAAAACATTTCAAGGAGGGAAAAAAAAATAGATACCATGAAAAAGTTCGTTAAATAGAAAATGTACTTCGCTATTTGGAGGTTATTTTACGAAGAAATTAGCAAAATGTTCTTGGTTCCAAAGAAAAGTTCGCAAAATAGAGGTCCGACTATATGCTGAATACAAAGAGTATAAATTTTCCATTTTGAGAAAAAAATTACTTAAATGCATCATTTACTTAAATTGTTTAATCTAATTTATTTTAATTATGGGAAAGCTTGTGCAGATTTATATCCACAGTTTAAAACAACGATAAAATTCAATCCTTCCGTTTAAATGCTTTTTCTATGGAGATTTTTGTCCCATTGTCTTTAAAAACACAATCAAGTTTCGAGAAAATCCATCTGGCAGTTCAAAAGCTATTTTGGGGGTGGCAGGAGGCACCCAAAGACTGCCCG
>JAFIDM010001776.1:0-11623 GCA_023159025.1 Thereuonema tuberculata
GGGCGAAATCAGTGGTTTCTTATGGTTGTTGACCTGAAAAATCGAATGAAACAAGTCGCAGAACTGTGTCTCCCTGTGTTTGTAAGCGTATCCCACGTGGAACCTACAAAAGAGGGATCGCGAAACAACATTTTGTCCGTTTGACGTACGATAACGTTGGTAAAGTAGGTTAGACACACAAACGTTTGCAACAAACTTTGTAGAACATTTGATTCTGAAGAAAACGGTACAAATACAGTATACAGAACGTGATTAGATGGTCGAGTAAATGAACGGTTCGTCAGAACAAAATAACACATGTTGTACATATGGCCGACAATAACGTTGTTAATTTCCCGCCTATAAACAGCGTAAATGTTTTTTACAACTTTACATGTTACATTTATAATTGTAAAAGTAAAAATGAACATGTGTGTCGTAAAATACATAAATTATTGCATTGAAATACTGTACGACAGAATGTAATTTTATTTAAAACCACAGAATAATGTTGTGCGAAAAATTGTTAGTACATAAGTTGGCACCACAATAACAAATTTAGCTAATGAAATGGTAAAAAAAACAATGCTTCAAAGGAAACAAAAAAATCTGTAATAATTGATGAATTCAATGAATTGTAAATTATCAATTATTGTAATATTAATGTAAGAATGTAGATGTTATTACAGTATTGTGATTGTTGATATGTATACGCAATGTAAGTTCACCTGAGAACATATTGATATCAAAGAAACTTGAAAAAGAAAGCAAGGAATATGCTTTCGAAAATTCGTTTGCATTAAAAAATATATTTTTTTAGTTATTAAACTTTCTTTAACGTGCGGAGTGAACAATCTAAAAACACAATGGACCCGCACAGGAATTTTGTGCGTTAGTTCTTACAGCGTAGTTCTTATTTAATGCTGCTATTAAATTCCTATTGTGCCTTGCGAGTTGCAGGCCTAGGAAGTATTGTATTTTCTCACTTTATTAATTTTTATTTTGTATTTCTTTGGTGAGAGGTCCCGCTCTTGGGAGCAAGAGCCGGGATGGCTAAAGTTTCGCACCTTCTGAGCATGTTGTCGGTGGAGTTTGGCTAGATGATGAGCACTAATAAGTGCGAAACGGTCCGTCCCAGTCTCTTCACGATGATAGCTCGAGGTTGCGAATCCTTGCGTAGTTTGTGCGTGTCCATTGTGTTTTTTATATTTTTTTAATGTTATGAGAGTCGAAGTAGTATTTATTTAAATTATGATAAGCAAAAGAAGAGATTTAATGAAGACATATGGATTAGTAACACAATAGCAGCTGTTCGACAATAATGTGAATTGCATTGTTTTGATTTTTTGTGAGAACTAACAACTGAGTTGTAGTCCATGTGTGTATTGTTCCGTACAATGGGTACTAAATTATGGGCGAAATCTTTCGCTAGCCGTAACTCGATACTGAAGCATTACTACGTTTATATAACTTTTTTTCTTTACTTTTACATGTAGAATGAGCTCCCGAAGTTTCTGCATATCTTCGTGAATCACCCTGTATAATTGAAGTTTCTAATAATTAGAATAATTGAATAAAAACGATTATTTGTTTTGTTTTGTTTTTCTGTTGTTAAATAATCACTTTGCAAATTTCCTTTGCAATTGTATTGAGATTGAAAACCTTCCCCTTTTCACATCCAATAAATCATACATCGAGAAGTGAACATACATGGAACAAATGCAAATTATAACGAGTATCATATAAAATTATTTCGAATAAATAACTAATAAATATTAATAACATTTCAATAAAATGTTTGTTTTTGATTTTGTATTTTTCACAGTTACCTTGTCCAGAGCTAAGAGATCTGCGAGCTGCCTTTTTCAAAATGGAGACAACTTTTGTAAGAAGTTTTGCAGAAGAAAGAAGGCCTGTTGCAAAAATAAGAGATGCAAATGCAGTGGATGCCCGAGTCTCAATCCTGTTACTTTGTTATCGAAGAGTTTTGTGAACTCAGAAGAAGACACAACAAATTAACTGCGAAGGTTTTAAAGAATAGGACAAAAGAATTAACTTTATTTATACGTTATTATTATATTGATTAAAATAATAGAAATCTAAATGCTTAAAAAAAATAAAAAATGAGCGCATCAAAATGTACTGAAAATATTTTAAATAAATTGAAAAGCTTAAAATGGCTACTTTTGAAGACATATTCATTACCTTTTAATTTATAATTTATAATTTCAATTTATAATTTTTTAATTAATTTCAATAATAATAATAATAATAATTTTTGCTGCACAAGAACAAGCATTACAGACAAACGTAATGAAAGCAAAAATCCAGAAACCCAATGATAACCCAAACTGCCGACTATGCCAAGAAAAACTTGAAACTGTTTCGCATTTAATCTGTGAATGCAGCAAAATCGCACAAACGGACTATAAAAGCAGACATGATAGGGTCGCCAGATTAATACACTGGGCATTATGCAAAAAATATGACTTGCCAGCATCTAAAAATTCATGGGAACATCAAGTTGAAAAAGTTTTAGAAAATGAAGACGTCAAAATCTTGTGGGATTTTAGAATTCAAACTGATAGACACCTGGATCATAATACGCCAGATATAACAGTATTAACAAATAGAACTATTTTCATAATTGATATTGCAATCCCTGGAGATGCAAGAATTTTGGATAAAGAACAGGAAAAAATTATAAAATACAGAGATTTGGCAATAGAAACAACACGGATTTGGATGAAACACACGACAGTGATCCCCATCATCATAGGAACACTTGGAACAATCTCAAAAAATTTTACCAAGTATTTGAACCAATTGCAATTGTCTGAAATAACAACATCAGAACTACAGAAAACAGCGCTGCTTGGAACATCATATATATTGCGCAGATACCTGGTGGATACTTAGGTTTCTGGCTGAAACTTGTATCTACTAAAGGCTCCAGTCAGCGAATTTTTGACTGTGTTTCAAAATGTATAATAATAATAATAATAAAAGATATAACTCTTTTTAAGTTAAAAAATAGTTATTTGATTTATTATAAAGGAACTGACAACCCGTAACAGGGTTAAATTAGAAATGAAAATAACAGATTTGAAATTGCTTTAGAATGCTTTACAACGCATAATTTTTTATTTATTTTTATAAACTTTAACGAATTTATTAAGCGTTATGTAACAAATTGAACTTTCTAAGAATTCCAAAAAGTTGACATGTCGACAAACTAGAGATATTTTTTTTCTAATTCGAAGCATCAAATCACATCGATTATCCGATTTTTGTACTTTTGAATCAGTGTTTATCCTTAAGCTTTCGTGTTCTTTAAATGTAGTCAATCATTGAAAATAAAGAAAGATTTGTTCCCTAGTTGGCAATTGATGATTTCTTTTGAAGGCGACATCTAGCGGCGAAAACGTTAAACAGCACATAACCAGATATGGTAGTTATTTCAAAGTCGGCCATAAATCAACTACAAATTATTATTAGACGATTTTCAAAAGTAATGCAATATGATACAATTGCTTATTACAATACGCACTCGTTATATTCACGTAATGCAATAAATAACGTACACATTATCGTTAAGGACCGATGCTATGAAGTTGACATGTCCCGAGTATAATTTTTGACTTATTGTCTATATGAGCGTTGGATATTTCCAAATATTTGAAAAGCGATTAGGAAAAAAAAATGACATCACTTCCAAATAAAGAAACAAAAAATTCTATGTTTTTATTGACAAATTATTAAGTGTTTCGTCAACTCACGAAACAAACCACATGTTTAACAGACGTCCTGTATAACAATGAAATCGGATTTATGTAAAATATATTATTCTACAAGATGACTAATATAGCTTACGGAATTATTGGTTAAGAAAATAAATTACAATTAAATTAATAAGTTACAATTGCAGATTCCAAATGAATCAATTCAAGAATTATTTTACAGTATGGCAAAATACTTTTGATTAAAAAAAAAAAATCAAAATTTAAACTTAGTTTCGTAGCTTTGTTTTTCATCCTTGGGGATGCAAATCACATAACTATGTCGGATAAAGGAACTGTCGAACTAATTCCTTAAAATCTTGTATAGTTCATTAAAAAATCGTTAAACACACAATTCTTCTTTATTCAACGATATTTCGTTTTCTTTTACATAAGACTTCATCAGGTTAGTAATTCGAGGACAAGAAAATTCCTTTCCCTTTTCCTCTACAGAATTCGTTAATTTTTAAGTAAAAGCTTTTCAACGTGACAGAACATCAAAACCTAATACGTTTTGCGTTAAAACAATAATTCAATCTATTTACTTTCAATAATATTCAATAATTAGCATCCTTATGAGTACAAATAAATAACACCAATAGGTCTAATGTATATTTTTATTAAAAAGCCAGCTATTATGGCACAAATTCAAAGTAAGTTAAAAAATAAAAATAAAAATAAAAATTCAATGTACAATAAAATCCCACATACGTTTCGGAACCTCTATTTCTTCGGTTCCATTATCAAGAAAGTTGCCCCCCCCTACTTTTAAAAAGAGGTCATCCCTTGTTGGGAGTCGTTGAGAAAATGGGGGAACGTAATGCTTCCTAGAATCTCGGTGATAATGCTCTCCCTGGTGGGCGAGTAGCAAAACAGTGGGTGAAAGTAGTCGTCTGCTTTTTTTTTTTTTGGGGGGGGGGGGTGCGTCGTTGCTTCTATAAACCATATTCTAGTACATTGGTAGACGACAAATCCTGATTGTAACTTCCTAGGATCCTGATCATCCCGGATTCGAAGAATTCACGTAAGTATTTTATTTTTCTTACACCAAAAATCTCAACGTTGTCGGTGTCGAGGAAGTGGCCTGTTTTTTGGCAATGGGTCACTGTACTATAATTCAAGTTTCCTTTTTTTAATGCATATTCGTGTTCTTTCACACGGACCTCCAATTCCCTTTTGGAATTTCCAATGTATAGACATTGGTTGTCATTTGTACTAGAGGACTTACATCGGAAACCGTATATGGTCCCTTGTGTTTCGAGTATGGTGTCCATATTACGTGATTTCTTTTTCCTATTAAGGTATTCCCTGGTTTACAAGCTATTCCTATACCGGCGGCTTTCTAAATAAATTTGATCTTTTTAATCATAGATTCATCGTATTTGATCGATACGTATCTATTTACAATAATTTTCAATAATTAACATAAATAATTAACACCAATAATGTCTTATAAAAAAATATCTTTTTTCCTTTAGTTTTGATACAACTTTTAAAATATTCATATCGTATTTCACTAATCTTTAAAAATTTGTCCTTATTCATGCATG
This sequence comes from Thereuonema tuberculata, assembly GCA_023159025.1. Lineage (NCBI taxonomy): Eukaryota > Metazoa > Arthropoda > Chilopoda > Scutigeromorpha > Scutigeridae > Thereuonema > Thereuonema tuberculata. The sequence continues at coordinate 5,309 of JAFIDM010001776.1, forward strand.
GCCACCATATACATGAGTCCACCATTAATCTAATTCTTTCATCTTCAATACGAAACAATCTACTGTAGAGTCTCCATTATTGCTTAAAGATTAACGAATTCTGTAGAGGAAAAGCGAACGGGATTTTCTTGTCCTCGAATTACTAACCTGATGAAGTGTTCCGCAAAAGAAGACGAAATATCGCTGAATAAAGAAGAAATGGTAAATTTACGAGTTTTACGTTTTTTAATGAACTGTCGTACTCCTTATTTTTGGACGAAAACTGTAGCATTAGTACTTCTTCAGAATCACCAAAAAATTACACAAAAGGTCCGAATACTTACTATAACCGATTATAGTAATAAGAATGTCAATTAACAAGAATGTCGTTTATCTAAGTTATCACTGTAATTATATAATAAAAAAATACATAATAATAGAAATGTTAATTACTAAAACTGCTGAAGTGTGTCAGTTGATATTTTAATGTATTGTTCATTTTCTTTTTCCCATTGGAAACGTAAATATAACAATAAGATAATGGTTATTTTAATTAAGGGATACTTTTATCAACAACCCAATTGTATTTGAAAGGATAACAAAACCAAAAGTGACGGGAAATACGACTTGTGTAGTCGTTCATAGCGATGAGAACAAGGACAGTCTGTATTTGGGAAAGCAGGAAAATGTGCAGTTAAATACATCACAATAACGGGTTAGTGAATTAATTATCTATTTATTAGTAAATTTCGCAGCTTAAAAGCACTTTGAATTTGAAATAAATATATTATATTATCTTTATTTATTTGCGTAAAAAAAAAAAAAAAAAAAAAGAAACTTCCCACATCAAGGTCTCACGTACTTTTTAATCAAAATGAACTATATTTCTTGATTTAAAAGGAAAAAAAATAATCCAATGAATTACTTATGGGTTTTAAAGTCAAATAAAGTATAACAATGACCGGTGACACTGACACGATTGCTACTAGACTGAAACGAACTAGCGCTGCGTTAGAAATCAAGCAGCCATTTGTGGATGTGCTAATAGAACTGTTTGGAGTTGTACTGTACTGTATTAGCTAATAATGAATGGAAAACACATCTTCGAAGGAAAGCTCAAGTAGTTATTACTTTCGTGTAATTTACAAAAAAAGGTTATCTTTCTCCGACTTCACAGTCGAGTATTTTCTTACATCTGAAACAGTAATGTAGGCGGATCAATTTTTCGGGGATGGGATGGGGTTTACAGTATGGATTGCTTCTAAGAAATAGATTAAATATCAAGCCAGTTTCGTAAAGTAAATTGAATGTAAATAAAGCAGCATAAAACTGCGATGTCATTAAAAGTTAAAATTAATACTGAAAAATATTATTTTAAAATCAAAAGTGAAGAAGTTGAAAGTCTATTTCAACATTTATATTTGAGAAGCCCAATGATGTAGCTAGATTTCTTTGCGCTCGGGGTGATGATCAAAAATGCAGGTCTTATTTTCCAACCCAAAAAAAGGCCAGGATTTTTTTTTTTTTTTTTTTTGCTTATCCCTTAAACTGGGTTTCGCTACTGGAGAAGTCCTTTGTCTGCCGTATTTTTATACCAATAAGACCATTTTCTTATTCCGCCGAAGTTTTATAACAATATGGCTAATTTTTGAAATATTAAATTGATACAGTACAAAGCCAAAATTTAACTTTTCAAACTGAAAAAAAAAAAAAGTGTTTTAAATTTTTCGAAATAGAATATACGCACTTCTAAACTTCATTCTATTGTTAACAATACATTTATATAATATACAGGTAGAAAGTTGAAATCTTACTTATTTTCAATTGAAAACGAATGTTGTATGACGCAACCACTTGATCTCAAACGTACAGTCCACGCAAAACACATTAATGAAGTAATTAAAGGAACAGAATCTAAATAGTCGGACGTTGATTACGTAATAGAGATAATGAACAACGACAACAACAACAAAAAAAAGTTAGTCTACCTTGGAATAAATGATCTGTCTGCCTTTCGTGACTGAGTCAGCTTCCCGATAGGTTGCCATTGAGTGATCAGGTAAGATTTGCAGAATCTATTAATCCTACAGGTACAGTTGTTTGTGTAAAGTAAATTGCAAGGTAAGTGAGCGAAGACAGAGGAAGTAATCATTCGAGTTTATGATGGTATTTTTTTTTACGGTGAAGTATGGAGGACATGTTGATGGAATTAGCCTTTGATATAAGCGGATGTCCATTTTAACGAATCACAAAGCCAGGATACAATTCTAAAAGAAAACTCTTTAATTTCTATCTTGTATCACGGAATTCTGACTCGTGTATTAATATCTGACAAGTGGCATCTGATGAAAGGTAAATTTTTATGAAGTTTATTATTTATCTTATTACTTTTAGTAATACCGTATTTAATTTTTTTTATTTATTAAACTAGGAAAATCAAATATATTCTAGCAAACTGAATCCTATTATCATTTTTAGTTTTTTTTTTTCCAAATTTTAACTATTTAACTATTTTTAATTATTTTTAACTATTTTTTTTTTCCGCATTAAATTTTCTGATCATTCTTATTTAGAATATGTCTTAAGATTTACAGCAGCTTATAAAAATACAGTATATAGATTAAAAAAAAGAAAGAAAAAATATTGTTAAAACAAGTTTAAGATTCAAAAAATTGTTTTGTCTATAAAAAATATTTAAATCGTCATCATAACAGAAAGAAAAAAAAAAAAAACTCACATATCTGGATGTTGCACCCGCATAGCCAAGATTACGACTGTGGATATAATTTTTACGGGATAAAATTTTAAACACTCAAGAAAAGCATTTCATAAGACTTCAAATCTGATTTGTTTATTCTTGTCGATTTCATTTTTACCGCGGAGAGAAGTAGAGTAATATTTTACTCTATCCACGGAAGCTCATTAAAAAAATAAAATAAAGTGCATTGTAACTGAGATCTGAAAGACTAGATCGAAATTGTCATCACAAGAAGATTTCGAGATTTTTTTTTTTTATTTATTTTCAAAATTTTGTGTTGAAAATTTTGTTTAAAAAACAAAAACCAAAACAAACATCGACCTTCAACTGCGATCAGAGCTTTATGAGTAAGAATATCGTGATTTCAAAAAAAAAATCAAGGTCAGTTAATTTCGCTTGAAAGCGAGTAAGCAGCGAACGTAAGGGGAAATCCTGGCGTAGAAGCCTTAGGCCATAGAAGAATGAAAATCTTTTTTGCCTTCAATCACTGGTTTTGTTACAGTGCTGAATTAACAGAAAATACTAAACTCACGTTGAGATCCACAGAGTTATTGCAGCCAAAAGAACGAAACAAGGTTAGATTTGATTATCATTGTTATACAGCATAAAGCAGGAAAGAATGTGAGTTTGATTCCAAGGTGAGGCTGGATGTTCCTTCCTTTGATGTCAGAAATTGAATTCACCTTAATAATACTTTTTTTTCGGTTGTAATTAACGCCATATAGACCGCTATGTTCCACAGTAGCTTAGAATGCAATACTGTAATTGCAAGTACAGTAGAGTCCTGCTAATCCGGAACCCGCTAATCCGGACGGGATTAAAAAAAAAGAGAATTTTTTGGAAGAGAAAAACTCCCAGAAAAAGCTGTGTTGTTCATAGACAATGCCTCCTGAAGAAGAATTGCGAAAGGGGGACATTTTTGTGAAATTTCTGCCCCGAACGTCACTGCTTTGATTCAACCAATGGACCTAAATTATTTTGATAATCTTACATCAGTTCGTAGTATTAAACTAAAAGTAAGCTATAGGGAAAGAAAAAACGCCGAATTTTTTTTAGTTTTACCATCTAAAACTCGTGTTTTATGCATTTTCAGGCAAATTCCATTTAATCCGAACTTTCGATGATCCGGTCAGGCTCCGGTCCCATCTAGTCCGGGACTCCACTGTATTTTGTAATTTTAGACGTGTTTCGTACTAAGTGACCTTGTTCAAGTTCAGGACACTTTTTTTCGAAAAGTAAAAAGTTTTCAATTTTAACGAAGTGCTTATTTGAGTAAAACCAAATTGTATTGAGTTGATTTTCATCTGATACATTGTATTTGCCGTGACTATTTCTAATTGGTCGATGTTTTGCATTGCTACATACCTTTTAAAAAACAATCGGATCGCCTTTTGAGTCTTGCACTCTGAGTAGGAGGCTCAACAAGCTCGAAACAGCCGTCTCTGGGAGCCCAAAAAGGGATTCTTATTTCAATTTCAATTGCTTTTCTATTATCCTTTATTATTTTTTTTTTCTTCTTTTACCTTTTTTTTGTGGTCAAATACCTTTTGAGGTAGCCGAAGTGCTGCCCAAGGTTTTGAATTCCTCGTTTTGTTCTTGTTTTTTTATTTTCTTGTTTGTATTTGTTGAGGGGTCATTCTTTCCATCTCAAATGTCTAATTCTTCCCCTCGTTCGCCTTTTGAGTCTTGCACCAGCTGAGTAGCTCTGGCTGATGAGAGCTCAACAAGCTCGAAACGGCCGTCCCAGGGTTCCAGCTCGACCCAAAAAGGCATTCTTATTTGAATTTGAAGATGTTAGAAACTTAGAAAAAACATAGAAAATAAAAATATAAAAAGTATATATATAAAAAAAAGAATTATCCAAAGAAATATAAAAGAAATAAGACCCTGTTTGTTCAATCAATAGACGGAATGCTCATTGATTTAACTTACATTAAAAAAGTAAAATTATTATATATTTACTGTGTTTGCAAAGTAAATTTAAATAATATTAAGTTGTATCAGCAGTTTTCTAAAAATGTTATATTATATGGCCATGAATCTTCTAATTTGGCCATTATAGTATGAATTCCGTCGTATATGGTGATCGTTGAAAATTATCAACTTTCCTTTTTTTTTTTAAAAAAAAAAAAAAAAAAAAAAAATAATCCTCCAACCAAAAAAAAAAAAAAGTTTATCGCATTATTATGTTTCGCAAACATCCCAAACGTTTGGCTCTTGGAAGCGGTTGCTTCATCCACGTGTGTTTGAAGCAACTCTGAAGCTACTGATGAACGTTAAGCTTTTAACATCAGCTAAATACTCACAGGTTTAATAATTTCAGGAGGCCATCGTTTAAGATTCTTTGTTTCCAGTCCGTAATTGTAAGACGTACCAACTTCCAAATACGTCGTAATAAGATCCGAAAAGTAGTTGGTAAAAATCAATGATTAGCCTACGTATAAAAGCAAAGTTCCGACTTTTCAGTCGTATTTACTTACAAATATGTTAAATCATTGAATCGTATCTATTTCCAAATTAATAATAACATAGATTAAAGTGAAGTCTTACATTAGTGGTTTTTCACATTATGATCATCAAGTAGTTAACATTATTTTGTCTGGACCCAACTTAGAGCCAAAATCAGTGAGAGAGATCACAATTAGTAATATTTATTTACCACTAAAGTTATAGCTCTCTAGTGTAATTAGTTTCTTAAATATTTTGGCGTTTGTTTTTTTTTTGCTCCAACTTCTTACTTACAGATCCGATATGTACCAAATCAAAAAATATCTTTCTTTTAATAATTTCCCACTAAAATTTTAGCTTTCTAAAACAAGTAGTTTTGAGTTATTTCGATGAAAGATGATGAACAGCTTTTATTAATTTATTTTTTTGTTTTCAAAAACCTATAAATTCTTCGATAACTATGCGGACGTAAAAATCAGTGGGATTTCCCTAGGATTCGCAGGAAATAAATTAGAGGGCCGAACTTGAAGGATCTCTGCTATAAAGCGCGAATGATGGAAGTAAAAGGATTTCCTTGTTATTCAAATTACATAAACATTTTACATTCATCCGTGTCATTTATTAAAGAGAATAAATAATCAAAGAGTAACAAAAGCCTTATTGTGAAAGCGTTGTATTAAAATATATGAACATTTGGAGAATTTAGTAAACAAGCTATTCATTAAAAACTCATTGTATCAAAACAATTTGTTATTATTTTAAGGTCTGTAAAATATTCAGTGTAAATGTTGACAACTTCAAATATCAATCAGAATGTTTTATTAGAAGTCCATTACAATATTAATTCGTACAATTAGTACTAACAATTGTAAGAATGAATAGCTGTGATTGTAAGAATTCACTTCCGTGTAGTGGCTACCGGCGTACATTTCGTAATCGTCTACAGTCACAGAGGATATAAAGAAAATCACTTTCCAAATACTTCCCTTTGTCGGACAAATAGGGTGGGTGACTGTCGAACTTGGCCTAACAATTTGGTTATAGTCCGACCACGATAACATGACAATTCGACGTCAGCACTAGCCTCTCTCAGAGGTTCCGAAGAATATTACGTTACAGCTATAAAACAA
>JAFIDM010001777.1:0-11621 GCA_023159025.1 Thereuonema tuberculata
AAAAAAAAACAAACTTATAATCTGAGTTTCTCAGCAAGGCAAACTAGTAATTAACAATTGCACCGGACAGACAGACAGAGAAATAAAAGATTTTAGTAATGTAGATTAATTAAAAAAAAAAAAAACTTTGATGGAATACAACCTATAGATATGCTTGACGGACGATTTTTTTTGTGCTGTTATTCCGTGATTCTTCTAGAATATAATAGTTGTAATGTATTGCCGTAATAAAATTTTAAATTTTATATTTTTTTTATAGAAAATATTTTAAAGATATTTTAATATTTTAGATTCATTTAAACAGCAATTACAGCGACCAAGTCGATTTGATGATTGAAGTTTCATGCTTGGATCTGAATTCCATCCCCGGAAATCTCTTTTTTCAGTATTTGTCTCTTTCTAAAAAAAAAAACTTTTTGTTACCTACACTACAGTCAGTGCGGAAATAATGATTCTCCCAGAATGCAACACAGCTTATAGATTGAGCTCTCCTGGCCGACCGCTAACATTGAAAGAGAAGAGGTCGCTTCTCTTTTCTTTCAATGTTAGCGGTCGGCCAGGAGAGCTCAATCTATAAGCTGTGTTGCATTCTGGGAGAATCATTAGTCCCCGCACTGACTGTATATATGTATTACTCAATAATGTTAAAATAACAATCAAAAGAAAACAAACAATGTTATTAAAGAAACATTCACTTGCAAAATACTTATTTTTCGGTGATGGAATTACAAAAACATTTTTCACTCCTTGCAAGTCAAAGTTCTAACTGCTACTGAAAGTTTAAGGGCGCAAATAGTGGGAATATTACACATTAAACAGAAACGCTTTTAAAGTATGCTCACGGATGACATCACAATCACGGGTGGTCAAAGGTACAATCGGTCAAAGGTACTACACCTTCCCCATACAACTGAATTGTAAATAAACTTTTTATGTACAACAGTATGTATTTTTTTTTTAATTTCTTTAAAACACATTGATTTAACCGGAAAAAAAATCTTTCTAATAATAAATGTATCTGCTTCAGAGATAACCTCAGGAAAGGTAAACTCATAAATTTTCCCAAAGAAAAAAATATCCGTCTTCAAAACAGCGGACGAATTTTTGTTTTAACTTTCGACTCCAAAATCTGATAAATGTTTACAGATGGATTAGCTTCAATGATTAGAATCATTTAAGACATAAACAGAATTCCACACTTATTTTCTAATGCTTGGGTATGTGAGTGTTTGTTAATCTTTGTTTCAAGTAAAACTATTGATGTTAATTTTCTGAACTTTAGCCAATTTACAACTGGCAAATCAAGTAATGAATAGTGATTCGTTTGTGGAAAAACAATACACTCTTTCTCATAACAAAATTGTAAGAAGACTGACAACAAGGATCAGCATATGACCATTGAGGACGTTAAAGACTGCTTTGTCAACGAAACAATAGTGTTATGCAAACATAGGGCAGATGAGTGAGCATCGTGTTCCAGTTCTTTTTTTATAAGAAAATAGCAATAACGGAAAGATGGCGAAGACGACTGAACATCAAAATCTTGACTATATCTAACATTATCTAAGTGACAGAATGAACTCAGTGAATGCAAAAGTGATATTTATGATTAATAGTAAAGTGTACGGATTTATATTAATCGTATTTTCCATGTTTTCTCCTGCATAGAAAAGAAACAATTCCAGTGTATGAATAGGGACAGAGATTTGTTTGCCTTCATATTGGAGATACTTCGTTGTATTCGAAAGGAGATCCAAAGCTCAAGGATCTGATGTTCGTCTTAATGATTGGATAAACATGAGGTGTTTTCTACGTTACTTAGAAGAATTCAAGTAGGTGAAGATTTCCATGATAAGACACAAGACCTATTGATCAAATGTACAAAACGAATTGACTAGGGACTGAAATTGGAACATCAACAAGGATGTTGAATTAGTAGATGTAATGTCAATTGTGAATTTATTTTATTATTCTTTAGAATCACTATTACTGCTCAAGTTATCACTATTAATGCTTAAGGTAAGAGTTTACATTACGGCACCCACTCTTGATATTATTTTTTTCACGTCATCAAACGTGGCCGTTTCCGAACTATTTTCAGAAACCGGAAGCGGAAGTTAACGTCGGAAGTTTCAACTTTCTGAGAACGACCGGATAGCGAATACAGGAAATCCTTCTCTTTCTAAAAGGGGCTATCAGTGGAAACCATCTCTTGCTAAAAGGGGCTATTTTTTTTTTAAATATTTACATCAAATTTTGAGTAGGTCTGTTGACAATGCAGTTAACATGATGTTTGCTACAAAAAAATTGCAGCAACAGTGAAAAAGTTTCTAATTCTGATAATATAAATAAAACCGAAATTCTTTCGCTGAAGGAAGAAACAAAGGAACTTGATGGCCAAGAACTCGACATGGATGTTCCTGCACAATGGGTTGACGATCCTAGCCTTATATTGCGAACATGGAGCCAGAGAACTGATATTAACTAAAGCCGAATGGAACGAAGCTAAGAATATAAGAGATCGCCTGGCAAAGCCAAATTTTACGACAGGAACCCTTTAAGCAGCTGTCATAACTCTGGGTGTTTACATGAAGGAGTGGCAAAAAGTTGCAAAATTTCTCCAAGACAGTTTTCACCACCATGCGAGAACGTGAAGAAACTCTTTTCCAAAATGCTCATTTTGCTGGAGTTTCTGTAGATCCCCGTTATAGGATTTTACTGAGTTCGTCGCAAACGATAAAAGTAAAATAAGGACTAAAAGAAGTAAAATCAGCGTTTGAAGCTATTGAGGGATACCCATTGCGAATTCAAGCTGCCTATCGAGTGACATCGAGTATGATCACTACACTAGTCACTGTCGAGTGAATATTTTCTGCCTTATAATTGATATTAAATGATACAAGACAAGCAATGAAAGATGACTTTTTGTCCACCGTTCTCTTTTGTAGAATTAATTTACGATGATTAATAAAGTTTATTTTAAAAAATACGCTTGTGTTTGATATTTGATATTTGGTCATACGAATTAAAAAAATTATTTGGAGCATTGAGCCAGTATTTTAATGTCGGAGCGGAGCTGGAGCGGAGAAATTACAAATTTGGTCTGCTCCAAAACCCTGGTTGGAGCGCAGATATCATTTATTCAAGCATTTTTAATTCAAATGGTCAATTGTAATTTGAAGCGATGCTGGGATTGAATTCATTTAGTAGATCTGAACCCATTTTGCACCTGGACATCTCTGAGGAAGTTGCTACATTGGGTCCAAGTACCATATTCATTCTTAGTATTTCAATATTTGCAGAATTTCTTTACTAAACTTTATCTGAATTGATAATTGTGATAAAGTTTGTTCCTTAAAAGTACCTCCATGAAATAAACCTACATGTTATAAACATATACAATACTGAAATCATCAGTGATAAATAAATGATTGAACTATTTCTTTAAAAAGAGAACTTTATTATCTTATTTTAATTACTTTGCTTTGTAGAAAGGAAGCCTGTTTCAACTTGAAGAAAGTAAAATAACAAAACTACTAATGATACTAATGATCAAGTCATAGATATCTTTTGTGATTTTACATTAGTTTATGCTACAGTTTTTTAGAAATTAAAATTCATAAGAAAAAGCTACTTCTCTAAGGGTAATTCACGTGCATGAATACTAATTTCTTTACTGATGGATGGAGAATGTTTAAAAGAGAGAGAATAACCTTAACTCAAAAATTATCAAAATTATCAAAAAATAATAATAATAATAATAATAATTTCCTATCATTATTGTATAATGTACAATCGCCAAATATCATTTAATTTTTGTTTTTTATGTTAAAACTATATTTTATTTTTGGATACAAAAAAAATGAACTATTAATCAAAAATATATTCTTTTATTATATTTTCGTTATAAAAATCATCGCATCATGTGAAGTTATTTTAAAAAAGTAATTTAATCGCACACAATTTCAAAACAACACAATTTTTTTTTTTTAAATTATCTCTTTGCACTAAAAATAAATATTTTAAATCCAAACATTATCTTACGAATTGAGTTGAAAATACCGAGGAGTAATCTGATATATTGAATAAAATATATACATTATATTTACATTAAATAATGTATTTCCCATAATATTAAATAAAAACTTTTCAAATGCTTAATATCGGGATTTAAACCACTACTCCATTCAAATCGGTCAATTCAAGTCTTCCTATGATTGCAACTCTCCTTTCTTTATGAGGTGCATGGGCCAAATAAGGCCCGGTCTCAAATAAGGCCCATCCTTCGCTTTATTAATAGAATTTGACAATTTACCAAGATTAGTTATGTTTCAGACAGGTCCTGACTTCTAGCGGCTACACCAAAAATTAGGTCCGTTGAAGTGGATAATTTCACCATGTTTGTTTCAGTTGAACAGTAAAAGTCGCCCGAAGCTTTTTGTCGTTACTATTTCAACTTAAATTGATAAATCGTCTGAATTTTTTGGCAACTCAATACAAATAAACATGTTTTATGTCATTTTAAAGTGTTTAATGAGTAGAATAAGATCCTGTATTTGATCTTTTCCAGTTGATGTGCATTTAAATACTTTTTAGTAAAACAATGAATGAAAGCGTGAGTTAACAGGGGCTCCAAATAAGGCCCTCCACTGATGAACCAAATAAGGCCCATCAATTATCGTATATGTTTTCTTATTATGAGCCTCATAAGCACATTCTATATCATAAAGTAATTATATATAATGAGAAAAAATATTAAAAAAACCATCAAAGCTAGTTTTAAATCCACAATTTTATAAATTAATTATTAATTTGTAGCTTAATATTTAGTCAGAACTAAATGTTGGAAATTGGCTCTTTTCACTGCTAAGCTCTGGTCCCTGAGAGCGGCATTGCCTGTGAGCTATCCTGCTTTGCATGCGAGACCTTAGGAATCCCGGAGAGAATTCTGAAACACCCTATATTTTATTAGATTTAAATTTAATTATATAATTATTTTGGTTTAAATTTAATTATTTTAATTTAAGTGATTTCTGCTTTTTTTCCCCTTATTTATTAGTTATTTACACGTGGGCCTTATTTAGGGACAAGTAGAGGGCCTTATTTAGAACAGGGAGCTCATATAAGTTAAGTCCCATTAGTTACATTTTCAAAACTGTATTACTACAGAACGAATTTCAAATATCACTAATTCTAAATTCCCTTTTTCATAGCAGCACACCTTAAACTAACTTTCAGTACAGTTTTCAGAATTTTCACTCTTGCAGTAAAAATATAAAAAAATCTTTAAACATTAGGTGGGCCTTATTTGGCCCATGTACCTTACAAATAACCCTATGGCAGCCAAAGGAAAACTGTTAGATTATTCTCTCTAATTCTCTATTAAGTAAAATAAGATTTTTGATTAGAATAAGGAATTTGAGAGAATTCAAAACATTACAATATTAGAAGTTCCGTTTTCTACTGTAGAGCAAGAATATATTTAAAAACTTCTTTATTTTTGTAAACAATATACGATTTAAAATTTTTAAATAATTTTATCTTGAAAATACTTTTAATAAATCATTACAAAATACTGAATTATTACAGAATTTTTAAACGTAAAAAATAAGTGTGACAAAGTAAATAGAAGAAGTCAATTCATGTTTTTTAATCAAAACATAATCAATTTCAATCTATCAAACACCTACACAGAAGTTAGAAGATACACTACTATAGATTGTCGCAGATTATTCAAAGCCTTTGTAATTTAAAGGTCAAGTACAATTCCAAATGAGGCCTTCATTAAGTTCATTTAGTAAATCTAGACCCCATTTTGCACTAGTTGAATAACTCTAATAAGTGGCCACAATGGTTATCATATTTGTTCTCAAAATAATTGATTTCGTAATTACAGACGAGATTTTGTCTAATTGACATCATTTGACTGCCCCTCCTAAACCGGAAGTAGCCTGAACCAAAAAAACCCTCTGATAATTTCTTTTAACTTAAAATGAAAGTTAAAACAAACAATAATTTCTTTACCATAAGTCTTCTTAATTCTCCCTCTTCTAGACATTCTATCTTTAAATGTAGTTTAGGCTTTGAAAAAGAAAAGAAGTCATGTCTTTTCGAAAATTAAGAAATATTTATTTCAATAAATGTATGGTTTTATACGTTTATTTTGTTTTTATTTTGAAGATTTGAAGACTTTTCAATAATTTCTTTATATATAAATAAATATTCTTTATATTGAACTCATTTCATTATATCATTTTTAATTTCTCAGAATATTCGTTCTTTTTAAATCAAATATAAAGATTATGGGATATTAAAGTTGATATGATGAAATGAGTTCAATATGAAAATGAAGTTTGTTAATCGTTCTCTGAAAGATCACAGAAAACTTTTTGTATCTGATATTTTACATAAATTTTACAATAGGCAACGCGATATTTCCTATCTGAGCATGACGTCAAATGGTTGCAACTTGGAAATTTTCTTCTATTCAATAATGAATAGGACTGGAGTGTTTCAGATTTTTGAAAAAAAAAAACAGTTTTTGAGAATTACGAAATAATATTGGAAATATTAAATTGAGAAACAATCTGACACTAAAAAAAAAAAATTAGATAAATGAATAAATAAGTCGATAAAGGAACTTTTCAAAGATAATAGAGACTTAAATTATAAATTTCACTGTTATTGCCTCAAATATTACAAAATAGCCGCGCTGGTGTGGTCGAGCGGTCTCAGGCGTCGGTCTGTCGTGAGATCAATGTGCCAGCGCCCGGGTTCAAATCCCGGTAGCGAGCATGGATGTTTCCAAAATTTCCTTTCCTGTGTTGTAGCCTCTTCTTCACTTTCTCTTCGGTCTGACGTCATTCCTTAATGGCGTCCTGGGGAAGGCCACGGGAAACCACCCCAGTATCTTTCCCTTGTAATTCTAGGGAGTCTGCTAGGGGTTCGCCGTCTTGGGAACACTATCGCTCCCTGGAGCACGGATGCTTCGGCAACGAAGCTCGCACTTCGGTGCGAACCGACCACACACACACACATTACAAAATAAAATTAGTTTTTAACTACAACGACTTCTTTTACAATAAAGAGCAATGAAAAGTAAAGAATTGAAATGCTAGTAAAGAAATTGGGAAAAAAAAATTGATAAAATTCATTTTTTTGGTGCTTGTTTTTTTATTATTTTACAATATTTAACAATTTGTTACGTAGTAAAAATGACGTTATTGAACTTTTAAAGCTTTATTTTATTATTATTATTTCTCCGATATTTAATTAAAAAATGTTTCAATCTTACAAAAAAAAAAAAAATTATCTGTGAATGGGTATGTTAATCAGTTTTATTTAATTACATTTAGTTGATTGCACGAGGAATCCCTGTAATTTCATTAGAAGAGAATTAAGCAGTAATTTAGATTCTTTAAAGGATTACCATAGACTAGAAAAACTTAGAATTTCCTAATAGAGATAATGTTTTCTGAATTAGATACGATATTTTGTCAATGACAGAAAGACAAAACAATGGCAAATTGTACAGTTGCAAATTGCACAGATTATTACAGAATAACAAAATGATCCAAAACTATATATCATAGATTTCCACGAGATCCAACTTTGAGAAAAGCATGGATATCGAAGTGTAAGCGTGGGGATAATTTCAATCCAGACAATGCAAGAGTATTTTCACAGCATTTTTGTGAAGAAGATTATCAGCCTGATCTCAAAGCTCAATTGCTGGATGTGAAGCTTAAAAGATATCTGAAGCCAGATGCAATTCCTTCATTAAATTTATCTGGTGAGAGTTCGAAAAGGAATACGGATTTTGTAATTAATCCCACTCATAGACCTCCTAGTGACAGCAACATAGCAAGCAGATATCATGGCTGTGAGGTAAGAAAAAGAGCATTAGAAAAAATTGAAACCTAGTCTCCAAAAAAGAAAAAAAAGTAGATAAAGGCATTACAACAGATAAAGATTTTCAAACCATCAGTAATGAAAAGCTATTAAGGGAAGTAGAAGACTTGAAGCGAAAAAAATCAAAACATGAATAATATCAATGAGCAATTAAGAAAACGAAACAAGAGTTTACAGGTTCGACTCACGTGTGCACAGAAATCCTTAAAAGAAAGTTGAAAACAAGTTGATCGACATGTAGCTACTAAACTTTCTGAAATCCTAGGGAAATTTTTCACTCCGAACCAGATTAACTGTTTCATTACTGGAAAGAAATCAGTGAAATGAAGCAAAAAGGATTTTGCAAAAGCATTAACTCTTCGAGCAGTTTCCAAAAAAGGTTGTAATTTTCTTAGGCAAAATATAGGATTTTATATGTAGAGTTCCCATATTTGTTTAGTAGATCTTTTCTCCTAAAGCCTCTACTATTAAATATTTTTAACATCACACGAAATTTAAATATAAAAACTGCATTTAATAAGAAACAGCAAATTTTCGAAAAGATTACACGTCTTTTCTTTTTCAAGCCTAAAATAACAATAAGTTGTAGAACAATACCCCAAATTACATTAAACTCCTCGAGAAAATATTAACAATACCATTTACTTACAATCTTTGTTTTCTTTAACTTAATATATGAGACTGCTTGACAATTTAGTTCCTTGAATTGTAACCTTATTATTATATTTTGTGCATATTTCATCTACAAAACTTTTAGCTAATCTTATGAAATATTTCTCTATTTCAATACCATCATTCCTATTCATATTTTTTCTGTTTGTGTTCCGGATACACATACACATTTGGGCGAGAGTAAAAGGACAGTGAAGGAACGTATGACGGAACATGCTACCAGCATTAGGAACAAGTACATTGAAAAATGAGAAGTGGCAGAACACTGTGTGAACAGAAATCATTGTATTAACAACGAGATAAAAATTTTATATATTGAAAGAGACACCAAGATAAGAAAGATAATAGAAAGTATGTGTATCCGGAATACAAAAAGAAAAAATATGAATAGGAATGATGGTATTGAAATAGAGAAATATTTCAGAAGTTTAGCTAAAAGTTTTGTAGATAAAATATGCACAAAATGTAATAATAAGGTTACAATCAAGGAACTAAATTGTTAAGCCATATCACCTATTATGTTAAAGAAAACAAAGATTGTAAGTAAATGGTATTGTTAATATTTTCTCGAGGAGTTTAATGTAATTTGGAGTATTGTTCTTCAACTTATTGTTATTTTAGGCTTGAAAAAGAAAAGACGTGTAATCTTTTTCGAAAATTTGCTTTTTCTTATTAAATGCAGTTTTTACATTTAAATTTGGTGTGATGTTAAAAATACAGGATTTCCATTGCCAGGAATTAGTACCCTGAAAAGATAGACAAATTGTTAATTCCGATGTCGCCCTGGGATTTTAAGTGATGTATTGGAGATAATGAGATTCCAATCAAAAAGGTTTTCACCAATACAGCGTGTATGCATACTTGCAGATGAAATGAACGTCGATGAAATGAAAGAGTTACTACGACCAAGAAGAAGATAAAATTGTTGGTCCACATAGCAGTGAACAAGTAGCAATGGTTCGTGGCCTATTGTCAAGTTCGAAATAGCCTGTATATTTTGATTTTGATTCGTCTATGTCTGCTTCCCTTCTAAAACAAATCATTGTTTTCTTAATATCTAAAGATACTTCATACAACGTTGTTGGTGTAGTCTCAGATCTGGGTGGTACCAATCGTGCACTATTTCAGGAACTGAATGTGTCTCACACAAATACTTGTTGTTTGGTCCTGAAGAAGGAGTGGGACATGATACTATGTAACGGTGTAAAATATAGACCGTTACGATTTAATTTTTTGATTAAAATTTATGAAAAATATTTAATTGAGTGTTTGTCGCATTATATCCGATTTATAAAGTTTAAATATGCTTTGTAATATTTTATAAGAAATTTACTAAAGTATTTGGTTTAAATATCTATTAATATTTGTGAATTTAATGTGAAAATATATTGTTTAAGTAATGGTTAGAAAATACGTGAGAAAAATGTTTTCTCAGGAAGTCGCATTCGTATTACAGTTATAAAGTCGCATGGTTATTTTTTTCCCACGGGAAGTCAGTAGTGGCAAAGTGAATAAAAAAGGCGGGAAATGACCGATCAGGTGACTTACTTGTAAGGAGTTCATTGGTCGGTTGACCAACAATCGTTGTGTTTAGGCGGGAAAGAGAGAGTTGTTCACCAGATTTCGTTGGAGAAGGTTGATATAGTTAGCGGTGGGCATCGGAACGAAAGCCCGCATTCGTATGTGATAATATAAACAGCGACCCCGCAACCGAAACATCTGGGCGGCAGCGAGCGCCCGAAGGCCGGCATGAAATCTCATGTCGCCGGTAAAAGGCGGAGAGCGTCGTCAGACGAAGACGGTGTGTGGACTAAACAAACATTATTGGTTAATGAAACGCTAAGTGTCAACGCAGAGATTAATGTTGGATTATCCGCAGACAAAGAACGGAAAACCGAACAGTGAAATTAATTGACAGATACGGACTTTATACTTTGTGTTATTCCCGGGAGATAGAAGTACTTCAAAGTCATCGTAGCGAATCGACGAGGATCAACTATTAATAGTGAGTAAGAAGAAGCAAAACTGCTCAGTATTTTCAGATAAAAGGTGTGGGTTGTAAGCGTGAACTTTACCGCTCTATGCCAAAACAGCGGATCGGGAGTACAAGGTATGCAAACCGCCCCGAGCCCTCTACGGGAGAGGCCTTCGTCCGTCGGCGGCAGAAAGCTTCACATGGGATACAAGTATCTGGCTGGCCCCATCAAAGAGAACTGAGTAAGTGTCTATGTGTTTGTTAATTCATCGACAGTAAAGTATCGCGTGTGATACACTAGATTAATGCCCGAGATAATCCTTGAAGTGAGATGACTTAACGAGGAAAAGAACACAGGTATTTGACTATGTCCTACGAAAGATAAATTTATAGTAAATTTACGATTGATGTGAATTAATTACGAGAAAAGAAAAGATTAAGTTGATTGTTCAGTGATTGATTATACGAAGCGACAGCTAGTGTTTTAATAAAGGTGAAAACCTATAGGGCAATTTATGTGACTTTTTAGAAAGAGGAAAAGACATTAACCATAATGTTGTTGTGGTCCAAACGACCGGAATTGTTTGTCAGACAGGGTTTCTAGATATATGTAATGCGACCTTTGGTTTAATATGATATCATTGTATTCCTTAATCTTTTGTAGTTCCATTAATGTGTAAATTGTTAACTTACATTTAAAGACATAATATTTAGTTTACTTGAGTGAATTTTGTACTTGGTGCACCAAAGGGTTAGGGAAGGGATTATCTAAAATTTTAATTGGACAATCGGGAAAGGATTGTATTTGAAAAGGGTTTATTTTACATTCGAAATAATTTGTGTAGTTTGAATTCCTTAACATGTGTGTTCAATAAAAGTTTTAGTTGTTCAATGTAACAATGATTCATTTTGTTTTTTAATAAAGAAATACATTTAAATGATGATAAATCAAAGTACTTGTTCGGATAACATCGTTATTACTTAAGGTAAGATATTATATAGCTATTTAATCATTTGATACTATTTTTGGGATTAACGAAAGGCTGAAGGTGATCAGATCTTG
>JAFIDM010001778.1:0-11621 GCA_023159025.1 Thereuonema tuberculata
AACAAAATCACCAACAAAAACAAAAAATAATCCAAAAACCAACAAAAACAACCATCCCCTCCACAAAAATCCAACCACCCATCCCCCCCTCCAATCAAAACAAAAAACACGTCTCAAGTGTCCCACGGACATACGCTATAAGTGTCCCCTACCACTACTTACATTTAATACTAAAAAGCAAATTTTCAAAAAGATTACATCTTTTCTTTTTCAAGCCTTTTTCTTGAAAAAGAAAAGATGTAATCTTTTTGAAAATTTGCTTTTTAGTATTAAATGTAGTTTTTTTACATTTAAATTTAGTGTGATGTTGGAAATATTGTACATTCGTTTCGTTTTCCGTTTTTTGCCTGTTTTTGTGTCTCCATTTAGTTCGATTAATAGCATGGTATCGCATCTTGAAGAATTTAAAAAAATTCTAGTTTCCGATCAAAATGACATGTTAGAACAAAACCACAAAACAAATAAATGCCTTCAAACCCCGTAAAGGTTTCATTGAAATTAAAAGTTAATAACATTTGCTACAAAATTTAATAAGAAATTTAAAATTTCAAACAGGTCGTTCTGTTTGTGAAATATCAACATAAAGGCTTTGGAAAGAGACGATTAACCGTTAAGTATAGATTTTTCATTCAATAATTTTTTAGTGATTTGGATCTCTTCGACAAATAAGTCAGACACTTACTTTTATCCGATACATACGTAAACTAGAGATAAGGGAGTTGTAATTTAAATTATACTGATCTCAGTTTTCATAAAACTGTAGAAGCAGTCAGTGCAATAACAGAGCGTTTCTAACCATGTTTTGATCAAGGCATTGCCTTGGAATAAAAAGTTTCGGAAATATATTTATCTTTATTAATATAAATTTATCTTTCTGTAGAGAATAAAATATATAATAAAGAATCATTCAAAAATGATTTATTGTCTTTATAATGTGATTTCATTATCACCATAATAGCAATATATGAGTAACAACAAAATTTTACATTTTTACCATTAATTTTTTTTTAAAGATTTTTTTTTAATAAAGAATCAAAACGACAACACATCTTCTAAATATCTTCAATATTTCTGTTCTCTAACTGAGAACTTTCTTAAGGAACATAAATATTTGAGGAAGAAACAAAAAATGTTTCTCTCCTAAAAACCCAACAAAATTTAAAAAAACAATCACAAATTCTATAATAAAAACAATAACTAATAAGAACTTACAACCCTGGAAATGTTACTACACAGTAATAACAATATAAGATGATAACACATACTCCAACTGTTAATCATTAAATTACTTAATATATGTCAACTGTTCAAAATATTTTTTTTTTCACCAATTTCTAATGAGTGTTCGAAATTAATAATAGTAATATTTTATATCTAATAATGGTAATACTATTAATAATGATATTAAAAAATGATAAATATATTTTTTTCTAAATACAAGATATAATCAAATCTACATAAGATTCGAAATCTCATTTATTAAATTATCTCAAATAATAGTACATAAAGTTAAATATTTAGAATGATTATTCTCAAATATTAAAATAACAGCTAAATTCAGTAATTAACTTTGAAAATATCAGTGATCTTTTATTTATTTTTTACAAGAAATTTATATTTCAATGTATCGATTTATCCCCAGCATTCTCCACTCTTGTTTTTTTTTTCATTTTTACCATAGTTCGACTGGGGTATTACTGACATTGCACGGCTACTGTACTGATATTGACGGGAGAGAGCGTGTAGTCGTGAAATCACACTCTTAATTGCAGTCACAGTTAACCCAATTGGCATTGTTTTCCAAATCAAAATGATACTATAAATTTCTTATAAGAGATGAACTTCATTTACTTTTTGTTTGGGTTTTTTTATACAAATTATTCGTTGTTGTTTTTAAAATATAAATATTAAAGGAAATAAGTTCGCTTCTCTTCTATAGATATCAATTTTTCTCAAGTATATACGTTTCATCATACTGCCGCTAGAGGTCTTCACTGTTTCAGGAAATCACAGTCACTGTTCCGTTGTAACTGTTTGTAACTGGGATTTTCTGATATCTGTGAAAAAAAATCACCGTCCGTGACATATCGCTCATCACTAACGTATATAATTTATCAAGCATTTAAGCAAGTTGTAGAATTTTACGAATATCTTCTTGAAAAGAAATTCGGATTTTTACTTTAGATTAAAAAAAGAGTAAGATTTTCAAGAAATCCCAGCATAATTAAATGACCTTATCGGGCTGTAATAATAACATATGTTGAAAACTCAAATAATAAACAATCACGAAAACCGAATGTGTGGTATTTACTACTATCACTGCTTCAATCTTTTGCGACCCATTTGGGAGCTATTGTGATAGCGACGAAAATTGGTAGTTATTGCTTTTGTCCTGTCAGTTTGTCCGTCCGTGCCTGTCTGTCCCCGCCTAACAACTCCCGATCGAAAGGTAGGATCGACAAACGGATTTCACCATAGTATTCAGAGGCCCATACAAAGTAGGAGTATGTATTTTTAGGGTTCAACGCCCTCCCACGTTACCAAAGTTCTGCTATTAATAAAATGGCTTGGATTTTTTTTGTCCTGACAAATTTTAAAAAATACACTTCAAAATCATAGATCAAATTTGATCCGCAAGAAAGTTTCAAAAACATAGAAACAGAAACCAAACGGAAACAATCTGCATTTTTTTCCCTAATAAATGTGGAAAAGAGATTCAGGGCAAATGCTCTGTTTCTTTCTCGAAGTTTTTCCATAGGTGTTCTGAGTAAACTTCTTAGCAGAATTCTATTTCACAATTTAAATATCATAATTTTCTAATGAATCTTTTTCTTTTATCTTTTTTATTACTATTTTTTTTCCAATTATATTGTTGTTTAAAATCTTCCAAATGTTTAAATTTACATTTGAATTATTTTTTATTAAATTTCTGTAGTATTTGTTCTTTCGTTTTGTGATTAACTTTTTCAATGAATTACGTTATATACAATTTCCAGTTTTTTATTATTCTTGTTTTTGAAAATTTCATGTATAAATCATTTTTTCCTTTATTTTATCCATTAATTGAGGGGTTATCCAATTTTTCTTATACCCGGGATTATTTTGTCCTACTAAGTTATTAAATCTTTTTTCTTATAAGTATTATTAAAAAATTTTTACTTTTGCTTTATTAATTATTTTGTTTAACTTATAAGTGAGTTTGCTTTGGTCTTCTATTTTTTTTATTAGTATTTCTTCATCCTAAAAGATTTATTTCCTGATTTAGGTAATCAGTATTTAGTTGTTATTTATATCATTAATAATAATTCTTTTTCATTAATATTGGTTTCATTTCTTTCCATCTCAATCAAGATTCCAAAATGATCTGAAACATCCCATTGCAGGATTCCAGCTTCGAATTTAAATTATTCTGAATTTATGAAACAGTGTTCTATGCATGTGTTAGTTACAGTTCTGGATATTTTTGCTGATCTTGTTGTTTTATTTATATAATTTCTAAAGCCAAAATTATATAGCATATTAGTGTGGTATGTGGAGGTCTATATGTAATGTAAATTGTTAAGTCACTTTTTTTTAGAGATTTTTTTTAAATTCGCAAATTAAGTTTTCATGTGTTATTAATTCCAGACTTCTAAAAAGAACATGAAATTTGTTTCGATACCATATAATAATACCCCCACCTCTTGAACCAGTTCTCAATTTACATTGTTTATCGAATCCATTTATGTTATACAGAAACATTCTTCATTTTTTATATTTACCTCTACATAGTAATATTATGTCAATGTCTTTTATTTTTTTATTAATGTTTGCCATCAAATATGAGAAGTTGGATTTTAAGCTTCTTATATTTTGAAATATTATGTTTATTGAATTTCCTTTTGTATTCCAGTCATCTATAATATCTATAATTTCCGAGTTTACTAATTCCATCTTATTTTTTTCCAACAAATATTGACTTATATTGATTTTAAATCTTCTTCATGTTTGATTTTAGTGTCTATTGACATATCATTTTTTCAAATTAATATTTCTTGATTTTTAATCCAAATAAACTGATATCCTTTTGATTTGGCCTCTTGTTTCGTTCTCCAAAACAGGGTCTTTGCTTTTACAGTGCAACTTGGATAATTCGAAGCTGAAGGGACCACTACAAAACTTCGAATTATCCAAGACTTCGAAATAAACAAGTTACATTTTTTAGCTTTAATTTCAGGTCCACTGAATGCTTAAAAAGATTATTCTGTCAATAAGTAAATATTTATTTAGAAAGATCATGGTATGAAAGACTTAAACACTATATGTATGGAAACAAAATAAGATTTATATTATGTAAGCTACAGTACATATTACATTCAATACAGAAAATAATAATTTTTCAAAATATTGTGCAATGTCTGATTGTTTTGTAGAATTCAGTTGATCAAGGTTAGCAAAATAGTCAAGCATGTTTAGTGAACGGAAAACAGCTTCACTTAACGTTGGTTTTTCCTTCAATGCACCGACGAAATTCGGTGCTATCCCGTACTCGTTGGCAATTTGGCATTTCTTCTTCACACCCTTTTCCACCTCGCGAATGACGGCGACCTTTTCAGCGAACGTTAAATTCTTGTACACGCGTGGT
Organism: Thereuonema tuberculata; assembly: GCA_023159025.1. Lineage (NCBI taxonomy): Eukaryota > Metazoa > Arthropoda > Chilopoda > Scutigeromorpha > Scutigeridae > Thereuonema > Thereuonema tuberculata. Next base: position 4,625 of record JAFIDM010001778.1, read on the forward strand.
TTACTAAAAGACATGGTGACACTGATAGCAGAAAGCTCGAATGGCGTCTGAAGCGTCACGTGTCGAATGACGTCACGTGTCGAACGGTGGCGGGAGGGGATTTCAATTGTCACGTGTCAAATTTCTTAACGATGAAACGCCGAAAACTCGTTAAATTTCGAAATTTTTTATAAAAAACTTCGAATTAAGGAAGTTGAACTTCAAATTATCCACGATTTTTTAACATTGATTTAATAAGAAATTCAAGGGACTAAGAGAAATCTTCGAACTAAGCATGATTTCGAATTAAAGACGTTCGAATTATCCAAGTTGCACTGTATTAAATTTTCATTTACATAAATTCCAGATTGGTTGTTGTTTTCAAATAATTCTTCGTTAGTGACTTGATTTTTCTCTTTGTATGATATCAACCATTCTTCTTTATCTCTTCTACTTTCGAATTTTACAATTATTGGTCTACTTCTATTCTGTTTAATTCTATCAAATATATGTGCTATTTCAATCCTATCCAAGGTGTTTTCTACTTTTAATATTACCGCTAATTTAGCTATCGTGTCCAATATATTCTCGTTATCTTTCTCTTGTACACCTGATATTTCTAAGTTATTTTTTCTCATTTGTGATTCTAAATTGTTTACATTTCTCTCTAAATTCACCATTGTCTCCTTGAGCAATTTATTTTCGTTCTCCAGAATTTTTTGTTTGTCTTCCATTGTCTTCTGATTTTTATGTATTAAATTTAATTTTTCTATAATTTCGTCATATTTTTTATCTAAGAACTGAATGGAAGCTTTAATATTTTTCAATTCAATTAAGATTGATTCAGCTAAGTCCTGCTCTATTCAAATCAAGGGTTTTCTCATTTTTCCCGTCGAGGGTGTTGTATCTGCTGGTATCACGTTTTTAATTTTCTCTTCTATTTCTGTGCTTGTTTTGGTAATACCTTTTTTATCTCTTACGGTGATGTTTCTACATTTCTTACATTTCCATGCGCACCTTCTGTTCGGAGTTAGAGCTCCCATTCCTGCTTTATTAGCTTCACATTTATGGTGTTGTTCCACACCAGAAGACATGCATGACAATTCAGCCTTCTTCATTATTATATTGTATTCATTGCATTTTATGGATAATTTGGTATATTCACTCATTTTTAATTATCAGTGAGTTTAAGTTGGACCTTATTATAAAAATTTATAAAATTTATAAATATACTTATTCTTCTGGACCCCAGACGTTGCGTTTTGATGGATCTCGACGTCCGCGCATCAACCATCTCGGTTGACGCATGCGCCTCTTATAGACATTCTTATATATACCAGGGGTTCTCAGCCGGTGTCCACAGGGATCACATTGAATCACACTTATTTTAAAATGGTTTATTATTAATTATTTAGCAGTGTGTAGAATATGTATTATTTATCACTGTAGAATAGTTTATTTGCATTAAATTAGCTTTCATTCAAAATAAAGGATAATCATTTACTATTTCGTTAATTATTAATATAATCCCTCTACTTTTTAGCTATGAGAGGGTCCACCCAAAAAAAAAAAAAGAAGAGAAAAGGAGTCCATGGGTAAAAAAAGTTGAGAGGCCCTGTTACTTTACAAAGATTACATTTACTACATACTTATAATACAGCCACTCAAATAATATAATAATTACATTTCGTCTAGAACTTGAACATTTTTATTTGTGCAGCATATTTTACTATGTAAGAGAAAGATTAAAAGCTTGTAATAATAATAATGCCATCATATAAGTTTAATATAAAAATAAAACCTGGAAACATAAAATCAAAAATATAAAATTAAATAAAAAAATCAAAATAATAATAATAACTAGCCGGTATCTTGGCTTTGCTCCGGAACCTTTGCATATATAGCATTAAAAAAAAACTTTATTTATTTAGCAAAATAATATTAACATCGGAGATTATACGACTTCCAAGCCCGTTGTGCCCTTCTCCGCTTAACTCAGGTGAATTGCGGATTGGCTTACACTTCATGGTCAGTTTGCCAGATTATTCCCTATCCCGTGAGAATTTCGAAAAATCCGGCCTTATTTCTTTTCTACATCACAAAGGGAACCTTTGTACAAAATTTCTGCTTTCTAGGTTCAATGGTTTGGGGTGGGAGTTGATGAGTAAGTGAGTTCTTTTTCTATATTCTTTTTATCTATGTAGATTTTCCTGAATTTTGTTTTGTTAACCTGATTGATTAGTTCTTACAGATTCTAGTTGGATCTCTTATTTTCTCATTTTTAAATTTTATTATCCGAGATTCGTTCTTTACATATTATTTCGAGTATTTCGATATCATGCTTATTTATGAAAATATGATATTTATTTGTTTTCGTATTTCCATGAATTGTACAGTTGTTTCTTGTTGTTCCGTAAAGACAATTTTTGAAACCATTTTTGCCCATAAATTTTAGGTATTTCTGTACTGCATTGTTCTTATTCATTTTGAAAAGAACTACATTTACGTCGCCAATTAGTTTTGTTGGACAGTGGTTTAATATATTTTTATTTTTTATGAATAGATTCTCTAATTCTTCAGTAAACTTACCTTTCTTTGTGTTTTGGTGATTTATATTTGGCTAAAATGTTAATATTTCGTGTTTTTGATAACGAAACATACATACAAGTTTTATTACATAACTTCATGATAAATAACATGTTTTGTGAAAATTCTTGAATCATTTTCTAAAAGATTTCCTTGCTCCGAAGTTTTAGTAACTTGTAATGTAACATTTAGCTTACAGAATGACAGACAGAATAACGTTTTTATAATATATAATAATAATAGCAGGTTACCGTCGCTTCGCTCCGGAACCCTTGAATATATAGCATTAAAAAAAAAAAAAAACTTTATTTGTTTAGCAAATTAATATTGAGATCGTCGGAGAATAGCCTATACGACTTCCAAGCGCATCGTGGCTTCTCTCGATAACTCACCACACACCATAAATATACAGCGAAAAATCATATTTTTGCATGTATCTTGCACACGCAGAAACGTTTGTGAATGTCTAATATATAGTTCGATAGAAATTTCAAATATCAACATTTTCTCAATATAATGTTCTCTTCCAACTTTTATACTTTCCGTTTAAATTGAAAAAAAGTCAAAATTTGACCCTGTAAAAGGCGCTATCTTGGAAACAAAAAACTTTTTGGGAAAGATTTTTGTAGCATTTCGTTTGTCTTCAAAAGATCTACATTTTATCCATTTGCATGACCAATCTATCTCTTATAGTTTGATCTCAAAATTGGAAAAACGTAAAGTCTTATTATGAAGACAGAATAACGTTTTTATTATAAAAAAAAATAATATTAATGTAAGGTAACAAGTGAATATACAGTAATTTTGGCCGCGCGGTTGGCGATGTCCCTAAGACACTGGCCTCTCACCTCTGAGTACCGAAGTTCGGATCTCATGTGGGTTTCGTTGATGGTGGCGATCCGCGCTGGGCAGGTTTTCCCGGTGTTCTTCCGTTTCCCCTGCATTTCTCACACCATCCTTTCTCAGTCTTTCTCTCCGTCTGTCCTTGTTTCAGTGGGATAGCACAAAAGATCTTTCAGGTCGCGGTGCTGGGCTGTCAAGCCACCCACGCTCACCATATTACATTACATTACATTAATTTTGTGCAAAAGCACAAATTTAAGAGCTACGCAAAATAATAAAAGAAAATTAAAAAGAATCATAAAATAAAGGAAGTACATAAATGTAAGGAAAAATAAAAAAAAGTTAGGAAAAAATAAAGAAAACGTTAAGAAAATAAGAAAAAAACACACGCGGACATTGAGAAAAAAAGATTAAGAGGAAAAAACAGAAAGAAAAAAGTTTGCGGATTCGAACCGATAACCTTCATTATATAACTCCGAGATGTTAAGCAGCAAGCTATAGCTGACAACTAAAATCGAATGGTTCATTTCTAAAATTTAAGCTAATATCGGAAATCCAATGAAAACAATATGAAAAATCTCGAAACGGGAGGGGGGGGCATTGGCCCCTGAAATTATCCTATTCCTGAAGTCTGTAAAAACAGAGAACGGATGTACACATAGCTCTATAAAGCCCAGCGTCCTAAATAATGTGACTCCAAAAAGGCGCTTTCTGGTCACGCGATCGTTTGCTGACCAATAGCAGAGCAGCTTTGTCGGCAAAGTCTCGGAAAGGTTATCGCTACTTTGGTAATACAGGGCTTAATTGACGATACCCGTCCAAAGATTGAAAGAGAATTGAAAGATAAGTATGTGGCCATGTAGCGTGTGGATTTGTCTTTGCCCATAATAAGCACTGTGCATATTAAACACTAACTCTCGTATAAACAATAATTCATCTGTGAAGAGCACATATGCTGGAAAATAAACTGCAAAACAAAATGAAAAACCCCGAGCAGCACCAGAATAAATAAATTGCCTTTCTCATTCGATTGTAGGGAAGGAATCGGGAATGGCCGTTTCGTCCTACAGGGGACTCATCAGCCCGATCACCTCCTTCCCCGATAAAAGACTCAGAAAGGCAAGATCTTTCATGAAAACCACCGTCACACCTGGCATTGACCCCCGAAGAACAAAAAACAACAACAATAAATGTTGTGCTTACTTTGCACAACTAAGACCTTTTCCTAAAGTTAGATAGGAGGACAAATAATAAAAATAAATTAAGTTTCCAAAATGGTGAATTAACCTTGGAAAAATTAACGTGCTATGAAAAATTTCTAACATAACAAAATAAAAAACCCAGAGCGTCACCAGAACAAATAATTTTTATTTGTAACTGCAAACAATAAACTGCACTCTGCTGCATAAACCAGCACCAAAGAAGTCTACGCGCCGAGGATAATCCTCAGCTTTTCCTCAACCTGTGATAGAATGTAAACACGAAAGTAACGGGCACTCATTGTTTGAAAAAAAAATTGTTTTATTGTGCCCTGTTACCCCTTAAAGTTGGTCCTATGAATGTAGAATTATCCGATATAATTAAGAAAATTAAAAAATTATATATATGGTATCCCAGGAGGAAAGGTCAGTATTTTGGGAGGTGATATTAGGGTCCTACATCGAATGGTTTCCGAGATAGCGCTATCTGAATGTACAGTTCCAAAATGAATGATAACAAAGAGATACTGTTTCTAATATATATTGGTCAAGTTACACATTTCTTACAAATTATAATAAAGTGTAAAAAATTCCACCACCAACATCCATGCATTTTTCAACTCTTGTAGGAACATGACGTGCTGCCTGTCTGAGTTCATCGTGACGTTCATTTACTCCCGCAAAACATCCATTGTGTGAACGAGCAATCCGTCTCGTGTATTCACTCTATGTCTGTACACTTTACAATTCATCCAACTCATAAACAGAAATCCAAGGGGGTTGTGTCTAGAGATCTTGGCACCATGAAGTAGAAGAGAAGGAAAAGAACGGCCAGCAGGCTCAGTGACAATTACGTGTCAAATGTCCTGATGCTGTCTTAGGAGATATTACACCAAGTTTGCTGCCACTGATGTTCCAAATGCCGGATGTTCGATGATGGATGCAGTTGACTTCTAGCATTTCCCCGATATCCTGTTGCAAAATTGATTCTAGCAGGCTGACACAAAAGGTAAAAGAAGGGGTTGCAGGATCTCCTGCATGTATCGTTACACATTTAAACTTCTTGGAATCTCTGTGATAAGAGATCTGTTATCTTAAGAAATAACTCCCACATGATTACACTAGCTGGATTTAAGCACTAACCAGATGTACTCTAGATGCAGATGCGATGATCATCTGCTACAAAACAGGAGCGAGAATCCTCACTAAACACAATGAGAGACCATTGGAGTGAAGACGACGTCTTGGTCACGGTATCACTATATATGGAGCCTCCGGTGCTCGATTTTTAAAAGCAGGGCTCGTAAGGTTCAACGGTGATGAATTCCAGTGCCTGCAATTCCTCTAGCAATGCTGCAGGCAGATATCCATGATATCGGCAGTTAACCAATTAGAACATAAAATCCTTTTCAAGTTTCTCAGGTTTCAACAGGTTTCTCATTTCCAACACAACATTACTTCCAAAAAAGACAAAGATAGCGAACAAAATCAACAACTTACAAAGAATATGTGGCACAAGTCCTTTGAAAGGAAACGACAAACAAACAAACTGAAGATATGATAATGAAAGTTTTATGAGTAATGGAAGTATCAACATTGATCATAATGCTAGACACAAAGAAAAAAGAATTAACCAAATACAAGCTTCAGAAGTGAAATTTCTAAGACACGTGAAAGGATGCATAAGAACAGGTTGAATGAGAAATGATTACTTAAGAGAGGAACTAGATTTCCAGGCAAATACAGAGAAAATAACACAATACAAACTGAAATGGAAAGAATAAGGTCCTCAAATAGAAATCCTGAACAGGCAATACAGTACAGCAATATTACCATGTTTAAAGTTTGTCAATTACTTTCTAACCATAAATATATTCGTTTCGTTTTCCTTTTTTTGCTTGTTTTTGTGTCTTCTTTTAGTTCGATTTCCCTAGAATGGGTACCGGGTTTCTTTCCCGGGAGATAAAGAAGGGCGGGCGTCGGGCTGACCACCCGACCTCAACTTCGTCCCGTTGGTCACGAAAGGCTGGGAGCCTGACCTCCCGCGCCCCAAAGGCCGGTCCAGGCCTGTAGAGGGACACTTTAACTTTTAGTTCGATTAATAGTTATTAATGATATGGCATCTTGAAGAACCTTTGTGTTAACACTTCTTGAAAACAATTCCAGTTTCCGATGAAAATGACATGGTAGAACAAAACCATAAAATAGATAAATACCAATAAGACTCTTAAAGGTTTCATTAAATACAAAAAATGATAGATATATTTTTTTTCTAAATATAAAATATTAGTAAATATAAATGTGGGATTTATATAAGAATAATTGTCACTGAGGTTCCACACCATAAATTTCTAAACGGCATTTAATTGATTTACTTGCCCGTACTAGTT
>JAFIDM010001780.1:0-11620 GCA_023159025.1 Thereuonema tuberculata
AAGCCTTTGGCATGTTACTTTTTTCAGGATAATGAGACCTATCTATTTCAGCAGGACTCAGTTCCTTGCTATGTTGCTGCTGTCTGTAAAAAGGGGTTTAAGGGAAATAATATTTCACTTCTAGAATGACCTGGTAAAATCCCTGATTTAAATCCTATAGAAAATTTGTGGAGCATATTGAAGAAAATGTCAGTCAGAAGCAACCTAGGAATAAAACACAATTAATAGAAGCTATAAAAATTCGTGTACGAAATCCACTACCTCAACACAAGTTTTATTCCTTTGATGTGAAGGCCCTGTTCACTTCCATTACCTTGGATCTTATCCACAAAGCAATTCAGCACATTTTGAACAAACACTTACGCCATTACGCCTCCGCAAGTGATTTCCAGGATTTACTCCCGATCATTTCGGCATTGTTCAATATTCAGTTCTTTGTTTACAACGAATGCTTTTACAGACAACACGCAGGGCTATTCATGGGCCTTTCGGCTTCTGCTACCTTAGCCGAATGGGTTATGGTGTTCATTGAGGACACCGCCCTCAACATGGCCGATCTCAGATCCATCTCCATCCCATTATATTTCAGGTATGTGGATGACTTGTTACTATACACTGCAGCTTCATCAATCCAAGACTTGTTCTCCATATTCAATAGTATTCACTCAGCCATCCAGTTTGAAATAGAACACGAACACAACAAGGCTATCCCATTCCTTGATGTCGAAGTGTCCGTTCGTGAAGGAACCTTCCATACACAGGTGTATAGGAAACCCACCTCATCTGGAATTACCCTCAACTTCCAGTCCTTCTGCCCTATAGCTTTCAAAAGAAACGTTATCAACATGGCAGTTGAGAGGGCTTTCTATATTTCCAGCTCCCTTCCTTTGTTTAATCAAGAAATCCATAACATACGGAAAATTCTCATCAGCAATGATTACCCAATTGCATATATCAACACAGCCATAAAGAAAAAAATAGCTTCCATCTACAACAATGATGTTCAGAGCTCTCGCTTACAGCAAAAACAATACATTTCTATTGACTATTTTCCAGCTTGGTTTCCGGCAATCTCTAAAGTCTTGAGACCTTACAACATTATACCTACATCATCCAGTCGTCACACTACCGAAGCCATGTTTAATACCCACAAACCCAAGCCTAACAAGTTGAATTTAAAAGGAGCTATTTACTCCCTTCAATGTAAAAACTTTGACTGTAACTACATAGGCGAAACTGGTCGTGCCTTGTCGGACCGGATAGATGAACACGTTAGGGCCGTCGCCGGGAATGATACCGCTTACGCCACGGTTCGGCACCTTAATAAGACCGCACACCGCATAGACTTCTCCAACATCGTTGTTCTTGGAAGTTCCGAGAACCTTTTTCTGAGGAAGTGCATGGAATCCGTGTTTATCTCCACCACACAGGGCTGCTATAATAATGGCATCTCCATACGCAGCATCCGCCAATATACCCTACAGACAAAACTCAAAAAGAAAAAGAAAAAGCTGGTACAACTTCCTCCCCCCCGCCCTTCTTTACCTACCTGAACCGCCCCTTCCCCTTCCCGTTCCCTTCTTTTACATGTTCCCAATCCTCTTCCCCTAAACCACCGTTTCTTGCAAAATTTTTTTTTTTTTTTTAATTATTTTTTATTTTTATTTTAATGTGCCTTCTTTCCGCTTTCTCCCTATTATCGTTCCTTCTTTTAGTTTACACGTTGTTTGTAAACATTCCCATGTGCTCCGTTCTCTTGCCATCTAGGTTCATTTAATTTCCACCAGCGGGCACCACCCGGACGTCAGTCCTTCCTGATTCGTCCTCCAGTTCACCAATGGACACTCCAAGCAGTTCATTGGTCCTCTTCTCCTTAAATAGAAGAATTGAGAGCTACTTGGATCACTTCCCACTGAAGAAGCCTCATCTAAAGAGAGGCGAAAGCTTTGGACCTCCTATGTTTTAATGTTTTTAGTGTTTTTTAACTTTTTATGCTTGTGTGCAGGCTGAACTTTTAACCATATTTATTAGCACACGTAAAAACTTTTTAGTGTAATTAATATTATTTAAACAATTTTTCTAAAAAAGAAAGTCGTCGTTACAGTAGACATGGCTCTATTTAAACCACTTAAACAGCTGGAAATGGCACGAGATGACTGCAAGAACAAATGAATCCTAAAACCGGGAGAACTTCATATAGTAATAGCTTTACTCCGCTCAATTGGACAGTTCATAAGGGGAAGTGGTATACCCGAATTGTGGGTGGAATGCGATTTGTATTCAGGAGCAACAATGAAACAAATCATAGAAGGAAAGCATGTAAGGAGAGCTATTCAAGCTCACATAACTACACTTTCTGCACTGTTGCTTCTGCTGTATGATGAATATGAGATTGAAAACCCTGAAGTGTTAGAAAGTTTGAGGCCATTTGTTTTAAATGCTATCAAAGAACTGGACAACAAAAATCAAGACAAACTGAAAGAGGCACACAGCAATTTGGCCTCTGCTATTAAAGAAAAGAAAGTCATGGAAAAGTTGGAAGAATGCATGATACGGAAGACAAAGGAACCATTTTTTAAATTAGTATGTACTTATATTGATATGGTGCAGACAATATTATGCTTCGTTAGAGCAGTCCGAACTTGCGACTGGATGCTTGGGTTGGTCTCCCTGCAGAAATTCAATAAGTATTTTTTTGCACTGAATAGACAACATTATGCACGGATGATTACTTTGTACCTATCTAACATGGATACTCTCAAGTCCACAGATCCAGACATTTGGAAGCATTTTGTAGAAGGGAAATGGGTGGTCAATAGAAGTTCATTGCCATTTTGTGCGTTGAGTGCTGACGAAGCACTGGAGCATCAAAACAGAAAGCTGAAAGTCCAAGGATGTCTAGTTGGTATAATGCTCAATGACAATGCTAGGGATAGATTTTTTCTAGCCAATCCACAATTGACCAAAATAGGAAGTGAAACGGAGAAAATGCTTGGAATGAGTATCTCAGAAAAAAAGAAACATCATGAAATTTCTATGAAGGTTCAACAGCGTCAAGATGCTTGTGTAAACAAACTTAAGGAAGCCTTTCAAACATCAACTAATCCTTTTCAGTGGAAAGGTCAGGAACTTGTTCACATTCTTACACAACGTGTTTTTCCTATGGAAGTGTAGATTTCATTTGATGGTATAGCAGACAGAGGCGTACAGGAGGGCTAAAAGGGCTACAGCCCAGGGTGGCAACTTTTGGGAGCGGCAAAAAAATAGAAAAAAACAATAATATTTTAAAAATCATGTACGTTTCAATAATATTAATATTAAGTGTCATATTACAAGCAGAAAATGAGGGAAACATAAAAAGAAACAGACATTTCCTGGCTTTTTGATGTGTCGATACAGTATATGCGAACAGAGCGTATTTTTGGCTTCGAGTGTATATACCGGGAAATCGGGTGAGTGATGACTGTGGCCGTAGTTTGAAGTGGAAGGGACGTTGCATTGGAGTGCTCAGGCGTGGGAGGCGGCAGGGGGACTGTCTGATAGTATAGTAATGTTATACCTGTATTTACTTTCTAATACATCTTCTGCGACTTTTATGTACGAAATATATTCCGATTACTTATATTAACTTTTCCGTTAAACAACTTTTTACAACATATTTTTAGGATGTGTACTTGAGGAAAGGAATGCATCATTATGGGCCTATATAATTATATATTTTTGTTTTCATGTTCTGAGTAAGTAAATTCTAACGAATAGACGAGTTGAAAATTATCAGTAACTTAGCTCAAAACTAAACTTAAACATCAGTATAGTTTACTGGTGATATATTCAGGCAGGAGCGTCAGGAGGAAGGGCGGCAAATCTGGCGTAGCCCATAGGCGGCAAAAGTGTAAATCCGCCACTGATAGCAGAAACTGGTCAACAACAGTTAGAGATTTTCTTGCAGCAACGTGTGCAGACAAATAATGTAAAATTCTGGACACCAATGAAGAAAAGTGATCTGAAAACATTTGGTTCAGTAGCAAAGACAGTGAACGTTGTTCTGAAAGAGAAAACAATAGCACTGAAATCTGATATGTCTCTGATATCAAGGTTATTAATAGCATCACGAAGCCGACCGAACATTGCTGTCAGGAGAAGCATAAGTCTGTATGAATTTTCCCCTCTACCACGATTTATATTTGCTGCTGACAGCAAGATGCATCATTATCTGGCTAAATATAAGCTGATGGCTGTGTTGGAAGCTTTGCCAACTGCAACTGAAGAAGAGACAGAAGAATGTATTTCTGCACATGTCAAGTCGGACAAAGTTGCAATCGTAGATGGTATGGCAATACTGCACACATACCGCAAGCCAGCTTCAGTGAAAACATGCAACGACCTCATAAAACACTTTTCCAAATGGCTAGCTGAAAGGTTCAGTATGTATTCTGAAGTTTTTGACTGGTATAAGAGTGGCTCCTTGAAACGTGAAATGAGAGTTCCGCCAGAGAGGATCACAGCAAATCCAATACAAAATTTCTCCGGAAAACAAGATTGCAAACATCTCAATGAATAAATTGTTGTCCACACGACCAAACTAAGTGGACCGCATTTCTTGCTGAAGGTCTGATTGAGTATGGCAGGGGAAATGGACTGTGCTTTGTTGTAAGTTGGAGAGATAAGGTGGCTGCATCAAATGCTGTTGATGTGTCAGCCCTAGCGGCTACACAGGAAGAGGCGGACACCAGAATCATTCTCCATGGAGTGTACTTAGCACGCATGGGGATTAACATCTTGCATATATACTCACCAGATACTGATGTTATGGTTTTGGCCGTTAGGAGATACCCAATGCTTCCACAAAACTGTGGGATTTACCTTGGCCAGGGAATGAAGAGATACTTTGAGTTGGCGCCTGCCTACAAAGCAATAGGAGCACTAAAAGCGTCTGCACTTCCTGGACTTCACGCACTAACCGGTGCTGATATAACAGGTTCGTTTGCTAGTAAAGGAAAACTTACGTGGTGGAAGGCATTCATTCAGCAAGTAGTGAGATAGTTCAAGCTTTAGCAAATCTTGGCACCAGCCCCTCTCTTTCTGAAAATGTCAGGAATGCATTAGAAGCCTTTGTTTGCCAAGTGTACATCCCCAAAACAACGCTTAGCGATATTGGAAGTGTTCGATGGCAATTGTTCACAAAGAACCAAAGTCAAGATGTAAATCTTCCTCCGACCAAAGGAGCACTACACCCAGCCCTCATGAGAGCGCATCTCCAGGCACTCCACTGGAACCAAGACATCGTCCAGCATCCAGTAATTCCTCCACCCATAGATCTAGGATGGAAGCAAGTTGGAGATTTGTTTGAACCTGTAGCCTGTACGATGCCCTGCGCTCCTGAACTTCTACTGGATCTCTTTCGTTGTTCATGTACGCAAAGAAGATGCTCTCCCCCATGCACCTGCAACGCAAATGGTTTCAATTGTACTGAGTTGTGCAAATGTGAGGGAGAACCAGAACATTGTGACAATTTGGGTGAAGATGAAGAAGAAATATACGGTATTGGATAGTGTAGTGAGAGTGAAGACGAGTACAGTGACGATGAAAGTAACGTAGACTAACAAGACTGATAATTTATATTAACCCAAGATCACCTGTATTTCATATTCTCCTGTTGTTAAAGTTTAGATTATCGTTTTATAGCATTTAATTGTACCATATATATATATATATATATATGAAAATGTTTTCAATTAAAAACCTATTTCATCTGGCGGCCATTTTGATTTTTCATTAAGGACAGCATTTGTGGCTAAAGGGTTGCACTTACGAGAAAAGTGGTAAGGACAAATTTTGTAGCGAATGTTATGACAAATAAATTTGGTCCTATGAACTTTTGTCGTAGGACCAACAATTTTAGTGATAGAGGCACAAATACATTTCGTGTGGCGGCCATTTGGTTTTTTGCCGCTACGATGCACCTGCACGATTTTTGAAATGGCCATCATCCAAAACCTCATTCTAGACAGTATAATGAAGAGAATGAGACCATCCCCACACTTGTATCATCAACTAACCGACGGATGTACATTTGACCACAGACTATTATTTATTACATTGCTTTCTAAAACAGTATGATGTTATGGTGTGAGTCAGCACACTTGAAAAACACAAATTTTCTAAAAGGTTTCCACAATTTTGGCCACTAGTGTAGGTTTTAAATAATACTCTGTGGTGTAGCTGGCAACTGCATGGGAATTAGAATGTAGATGCATTCAAGAAAGTTCCAGATACACTTATTGGAGACAAATTTGAAGTAATGACTAATCAACGAAGCGTTCTAACGATCTTGAAGCATTCCCAGCAAATGGAAGTTTTGTGCGCTAGGTTATATCCTATTGGAATATAATACAAGACACCAAAGATAATATAAAGCACGGGACAGAGCAACAAAATTTAATGTGTACTCACAAACAGAGATAAACGGATATTTACATGTCAGCGTTGTCTCCATAAGTGAATGCAGTAGTAAGTCTGTAATTAAGAAAAAAACAGGGATTCATCACTGAAGGTGATTCGAACAACATTCTAAAATGAGATGCCTCTAAACAGAACTAACAAGCAGTTACTGGCAGAAGTTTTAATAGAAGCTTTGAGTGAAATCCACCTACAGTTACCCAAAGACAATAAAATGCCGTATTTGAAAATGATCCATTTAGGGTCTCAAATATCTGAAAATATGACGATGTTCAATTCGGGGTTGATGAGGTATCGACGTTTCTGTAGTGATAACAGTTTTGTGTGAGTTTGTGAGATCCTTTCAGACATGTGCTTGAGCAATCATGCGACAACTGACGCCAACAGAATCCGATTTTCTTAACAGCTAAAGTGTTTCGAAATGTCAAAATCATTCACTTGCTAGTATCTTCTATGAAGGTACCTTCGAAGCATTCACAACTTAGCACAAACAACATCGTGGAAACTTTACTCCATTATGTATCAGAGACTTCTTTCTGTGGAATCCTTAGATTATTTTCTTAGATGGTTTTAATCTTAATTAAGAATGACATACAAATATCTTCAAAATTTAAAAAAAAAAATTATATTAGATGACAATGAGAATGTTCTCGATACTACATTATACACATAATATGCAGATAATGTCAGCTTCTAAACCTATATACATTTAGAACTAGTGCCAAATTAATCAGCCCATACATGATTAAATTAATCTTAAAGTTTACAGTTACGATAAAGACCTACCGAATAACTTCTCTGCATAACTTTTGTGTTATGTAGGAAAGTCCTTCTCCTTGTAAAGGATTTTGAATAAGTTAAGGAAATTTCCTTCGCCGCAAAAATATCAAAATCTTAATAGCATCGACTCTAAAGATAAGAACCTGTATTAAAATAATCATTCTGTTGTAATACAGTTACTTCCGTAACACTTCCTGCTAGTTGGGGGATTTATTGGTTTCCGTTTGGAGATACCGTTTCCGGAATCTCTGTAAAGTCTGCTCTTATAAAACCTATGGCAAAGATAACAAATTCTTAGTTATTTCTGAATTTTCATCAATAAATAAATTGTTAACTGTATTTTGCAGAAGTGTTAAACAATTTAATGATTTATTTCTTCACAAGAAAGAAATAATTTATCAAATCATTTATTTTCAGTTATTATACTTTTAGTTAGTAATGAACAAATGATGAGGTGTGTAGCAGAAAAAAAAAAATCGGAATAATTGTATATTTTGTAATTTAACTTACTTTTTTTTCTAATTATGATTGAATTCGTTTTTTAATCTTGAATTTTCATTCTTACAATAATGCTAAAAATGTGGTTTTATTTATGTCTGTAATATTCGTTGATAATTTAAACTGAACAATCAATGAATGGTAAAGAAAAAAAACCCAAAAGTAAAGACCATTATTATCACAATGAAAATTTTTTTAACAAAGGAAAATTTCATTATTTGCATTCTTTTAATCAACTTTCTTGTTTCAATTTTCTATAAATAAGATTCTGTGCTTCAGTTCTTCAGAAGCGGTATTTTTTAGATTTGTTTCTTCTTTGTTACAATTTTTCTTTCTTACAAGGGAAGTGCGTGACCTCGAACGCTGAGAACCGCACGAAAATGTGCTTAGAATAGAAAATCGCTCACACCTAAAACAGTGGTATGAGTCATTCCCATGCAAAACTCAGCTGTTGTCTGCTAGTGCCATCCGACGGTGGCTTATTGTACCTGCACTAACAAGTACTTTAGTGTGGTTTTTGATATTGAACTGCTTGAATGCGGAAGTGATGTTGAATGAGAAAAAGTGACTTAGTCAGATGTGCAGATTGTTCTGTTCCACTTTGCTTTGACTACTTCATTGAAATCCCAAACCTGCACTTTGAAGACTGAATAGCTGTGCAACACTATCAGGTCAATAGGAAACGTTTGTGTTCAGATAGCGTAATTATTTTCAGCAGAGGGAAATATAGCAATATAGTCACGACATTGAAATACAGTAAAACCTCGATATAACGCTCCCGCTTATAGCACTATCCCGTTCTTTACGCTCCTTTTATACGGTCCCTGGAATTTTCTATATATCTCTGTATACTTTTACCCTCTTATAACGCTTCAAATCCCGTTTGTAGCGCTTTTTTTATATATCGGAAATTTTGTATCGAAACGAAATGTAACACTGTAAAGATTGTTTTTTTTTTTTTTCCCTGGTAGGAGGGAATCTTTGAACTCTGTGAAGTGCGGATCTGTGATACAGATGTGCAAAATGTCAAAGCGGAAATCCCTTTCTATAAGTGAAAAATTGCAAATTCTCCGTAAGTACGACAAGAATTCTACAGAAGTCAGAAGGATTTCGCAGAATCTGTAGGAATTCCCTCGTCCACTCTGCGAACAATAATGAAAAATAGAGATGCAATTACCGATGCAGCGAAGGGTTTTTGCAAACGTAAAAAAGTAGTGTACACTAAATCTGCTCCGAAAATATATTAGTATTTATTGTTACTAGTGGTGTATCAATTGACGTTAATAGTTACCTGAACCGCATTGAAAATATCATAATTCATAACAGTAGCACACACACACGGCAAACCACAATCAAAGATCTTTTTAATAGGAAATAAGCTCATATTTGCAGTATGTCTATTGCAGAATCATGTATGTTTCCTGTAAAATGGTGTCCAAATATTTCCCCATCCCATAAATCCTTTCCCGTCTATAGCGCTATCCCGCTTAATACGCTTGTAGGTCATGGTCCCTTGATGAGCGTAATAACGGGGTTTTACTGTATGTGTGTTTTTGGTCATATTATATCGATAGTTTGTTTCTTCGCGCTACCAAAGTTCCTCCCTTGGACCTTCAATAGGTGATCATTCAAATGTGTCTCGTGGTAAGACGTGAGGTTTTGCATGAGAATGCCTCATACCACTGTTTTTGGCATGAGCGATTTATATTCTAAGCACATTTTCGTGCGGTTCTCAGCGTTCGGGGTCACGCACTTCCCTTGTTAGTGTCGTTGATTTATTTCTCCTTGAATGAAAAAAAAATAGCAAAATAAGAAACGATAGATTCATTTTTTAGCTTTTTTTTTTCTTTCTTTTTGAAACTTTTCTTTCTTATTTAAGTTCATTTTTCTTACGTGAAGAAAAAAATAAATCAAAATAAGAAATGAAAATCTACATCGATGTGTCTCTACCTTGAGGTAGCTTGAGTGCCCTAATGATTAGAGCAAAGGGCCAGACTAAAAGACACACACACACAATTCTGCAAATACAGGGAAACCTCGGGTGTCGAACGACTCAGGTCACGAACATTTCGGTTACGAAATGAAACAACAACTTCGAAAATTTTGTCTCGGGTAACGAACAGTGCCTCGGGTTACGAACGAAGGTGAGAGAGAGATCAAGGTTTAACGTCGGTGACAAATGATCGCGTATAGTACGAAGTTATAAGTTACGGTACCAAATCACACCAAAGGCGTCTCACCTAGCATTGAAAGTATCTCTCCGCGCCCATATGATTCTTTTTCCGATGTAAACAAGACATCGTAATGTATTTATTTGTATGATGTATTTATTAAATGTAATTATTTTACATTTAATTAATTTGGTTGTTTTCTTTCTCTTTATTTAATACGTGAAGTACACGTATTCGTTGCGTTTTGTCAGTTAAACGGTCGGATGTTAATAAAAAGAAACGATTCTTTCATCTTGAAACGGATCGTCTCTATTTCATTCATTTCAATATTTCGGGTTACGAACGTTTCAGGTTACGAACTGAGTTCTGGAACGAATTAAGTTCGTAACCCGAGGTACCACTGTATGACTTTTTGTAACTTTCAAAATTCTTTTTTAAATGATTAATCCATTACAGAATAAAGGAAATTTTTTTTAATTAACTTAATGATTATAAGGTAATGGATTCTTGGAGAAAGCGACGGATTCAAATGTAACAGACCAGTTCATTTGAACAAAAAGCATATATTGAAGCTAAGAAAGAAAAATCACGAAGTAAGCTATTATCATTGCCTCTAAATTCCAATGACATAAATCCGATGGAGCATTTATGGTTTGAGGTGGAGAAACATGTTCGTGATGCCTCGCATCAACCACGTAAATTGCAGGAACTGAAGGATCTTCTCGTGTCATCGTAATACCAGCAGGTAGCACTTACCAAGATATCGTAGAATCCATGCCTCGCTAGTTGAAGGTTTTTTGATAACGAGACGAGGATTCACATCATATTAAGTAGGTGGTCCTAATGTTTTGGCTGATCGGTGTATTACAAGAACATCAATAGAGAACAATGCATAAACATAATAGAAATGACTAATATCATCCAATGAATCCAAAACCTTTAATGATTTCAGAAAGAGATCCGTTGTAATTTTAGTCTTAAACATGTTACACGATCGACATTTTTGTTCATGTAAACGAAGAAATAATAATGATAATATAGTAATAACTAGCAGCAAAGCTGTTGGACGACAGGAATAAACAAATCTAAAATCATTTTATTATCAACTATCAAATATAAAGTAAATGCAATCTAAATACTGTGCTAACTTGTGAACGAAGCTTCTAAGGCAAAAAGGGTTTTGAGTTTCGAAATCAGCGTAAAAAACTGAGTAAGTATGCTAAATTTCATTAAAATCGGTGCAGTGGTAATAAAATGATTTGGTTTTGAACGTATGTTTTGTTAGAATTTCAGTTAAAATTTCATGGAAACAACATGGAATGACAAAATGAACTAATATTTCATCCAATTTGAGTACCCTTGATTCAATGGTACCATTGAGAACCTTGGATCTATCTATTTTGGCTTAATTATATCGAGTTACAGACAGACAGACGAAATTAGCAAATTATATAAGTTGATAGTTACTTGCGCTTCACTGGAATGCTATTTTTAGACATTTTTTAATTTTTTTTAGCTGTAACACAAGTTAAAAACCTAGATGTTTGAAACTTACAGGAATTATAGATTGCATCCATCTATTAATATGCACTAAATCTCAATCAGTCAAGATTTGAATTGATGAAATTATGAAACTTTGAATTAAGTAAAACTTTTTTTCTGGCCACCCGATGTATTATACTCAAGTACCAGAAAAACTGAGACAGTCGCTT
>JAFIDM010001781.1:0-11619 GCA_023159025.1 Thereuonema tuberculata
TGAACGCTACCTAAAGTGCTGATACATA
Source organism: Thereuonema tuberculata (assembly GCA_023159025.1). Classification (NCBI taxonomy): domain Eukaryota; kingdom Metazoa; phylum Arthropoda; class Chilopoda; order Scutigeromorpha; family Scutigeridae; genus Thereuonema; species Thereuonema tuberculata. The sequence continues at coordinate 29 of JAFIDM010001781.1, forward strand.
GCAGACAATAATGAAACAATTCGAGAAAGGGCGGGAAAATTTGAAGATACTGTCCTGAAAATTTCAGATTTTTAAATCAAAATATTATCAGAGAAAAAAAAAGTGTTGCATTTCTTACTGAACATCCCTTGTACAATGTCCAACCAATCCTCATCCCTAAATGCTTGAACGGCTAAGAAGTTGGTCCAGCCCTCAAGGGGATAACTTCACTGTAGTCCTTCCAAGTCAGAAATTGACAAAATGAACAATGATGATGATATGTCTCTTTCAGTTCGTTGTTACGTGTTGATTTTAGGAGCATGCCAATCGGATGCTTTCCCAAAACAAACCATGATCACGAGACTGAGGGGGAGAGAAGAAGCAAGTGAGGCGACAGGTCGGGAAGACGGAGGAGCAGTGGAAAGCTAGAAAATCGGCAGAAATTCAACAGTGGCCGGCGCCTTTCAAGTAAATAATAGTAAAATTAAAACAGGAGGAACATTTACAAGAAAGATTTTATTAGATGAGAAGAATAGATAAATATCTACTCATATGGTTCCGACAAATATCTACTCCTCGGATCAAAGGGACCTTTCAAACTATCCGGGAATTAGGGGCTTGGAGGAAGCCATACAATAGGATTGAGGATTCGCCAGGAGGTCTGACGAACTATAAGAGCCTGGTCGTCGAGGTCAGATCTCTATAACTCCCTTGGATTCAGTCGGAAGGGGACGTTTCAGCAGTCGGGTCGCTAGTAAAGGTCGCTCAGGGCAGTGCTTCTTCAACAGGAAGGCGGGTTGAGTATCTGACGACTGGCCCGCTGACCATATTAGCCTTGGTCGTGTTCCCTGTATGTCTCCTCCTGAAACGCTGCTGCTTTTCCTCATGGCCTCCGGCGTTATATCCATAGAGTGGTGGCGAAGCATTTCTTTCCCCCAACTCCTTCTGGCACAACTCTTTTATTACGACATCAGAAGCGGTAGTTTCTTTATTTTCCCCCACGTTGAGAAAAAATTCCAGATGCACTTAACAATAGGGGGAAAATTGGAAGAAAGCTTTCAACAGGTGAACAGTAGACTTCATGACCTGATTGCCGTTGTGGACTGTCCGAAAAGCTTTCTCTAGACATTTTTGAAGTAACTAAAACAGAGCACAAAAGTTTCTTCGGCGCCGATTTGGCGGGGATCAAAAGTAACGAACCCTATGAGTACGAGACTAGTTCTAGATGAAGATATAGAAAAAAATAATAATCACGGAGAGAATAGAGATATATTACAGAATTATTATATAGAAAGAAAGGAGACGAGAGAGTAGAAGCGCAAGCGAGGGGCTTCAACATCACTCGTGACATTGTTTCAAAAGTAAAATTCCTTCTTCCAACTGAAAAAAAAAGGCAAAAAAGTCAATTGAAAGTTGCTAACAATAGGGATAGCCTTATTTCGAAAAAATGCTTGTTCCAAACAAATATTATCCAATGAATCTCAATTATAGTTATAAGTTGTGATGAGTAAATTTCCTTTTATTTTTGATATTATTTTTATTTGACATTTTTTTGCGTCATTATTTCCATTTTTGGTTCTTATTTTAATTTAGATTTAAGATTTTTAGTTTCTTACTATTTATAACAAGGTGACCCGTGCTAATAATTCGCAACAAAAAACCAAGTTTGAGAAATGATAAACAAATTCAACAGCTATACTGCACGTTACTTAAACACACTGTCAATAGATGTCGCCTTCTCCATTTTCATAGAAAAGGTTGACCCGTGCGAATAAATCGCATGGTATCTTAATCAGTCACCGAATGGTAATGTGGAAATAAATAAATGAACAGATTAATAATAGATGACTCCTTCTAGATTTTTATAAAAAGATTTTTCAAATAAAAGTTTTTTAATGCAAACATTAATTTTAAACGATTTGTTTATTTTTCTTCATTAACTGTGAACGTAATCTTCAAAATGATATCTCAATCATTGATGTTGATGAAGTATTACGGGAAGAAAAAAAGATCTTTTAGAAATAACATATGAGAAGTTGACAAATTTTTATGTTTTTTATTTTAATAAATATTGAAATTTTATTTTAATATTTTATAATTTAAAATATAAATCTTTGTTTGATTTATTTATCTGTTCTTATTAAATAAACGATAAAATATCATTTTAAAGTACATTTTTATTCAAAAAAGGATATATTTGAATTTTACGACGCTACAGCTTTATTTGTAAAAATATTTTTAAAATCAAGTTTTTTAACGAAAACATTAATTTTAAACAATTTTTTTTTATTTTTCATCATTATCGGGAAACGTAATCTTCAAAATGATGTGTCAATCATTGATTTTGATGAAATATTAAGGGAGTTATAGCGTCCCAACCCAAAAAAACTCCCTGGGAAATAATATATAAGGATTTTATGATTATAAATACGATATCATTTATTTTAATAAAGTATTTACTAAGTACATTATGTTACTGAAATTTACAATTGATGATTTTGAGTAATAATGTATTAACATCTGTCTTCAACTGAAAATGTTTAGAATATTTTAAAAAGCTTTAGTTCTATCCCACTAGAAATAATCTTGGATTGTAGAATCAACACAAATGTTAAAGGTGTATTAAAGTAAAGGACATGTCAATGCAATCATTAATATAACTGCTATTGGTATATCACTAGATATTTTTGTACTAACACAGAGAGAATATGGGTTGTATATCTGGGATTTTAATGCCGTTCTCTGAGATGAAAGTATTCATGAAGTACTTCAAATATATACCGGGGTTTTGGGTGCAAAAGCCTATGGTTTTAACGTATTTCATGTATATTATTCGAGTGTTTTTCTCACATAAATTATCTTAATAGCTTGTCTCGTCTTATGGAAGCAGTGGTGGCGTAGTGTGCAGCGTACTCAGCCTTGCAGTTCAAAATCCGTTGTTCTAATCTGTTGCCTGTAGATTTTTTTCTTCTTTTTGTTTCTTTTGTTTTATGTTAATGTCTTTTTTTTCCCTTTTTTTCTTTAAATTCGTTTTTTCTTAGACATCTTTTAAATTTCTTCTTCTTTATTTCCATTTCCTTTTTGTTTCTTAAACAGAAATAAAATTTAAAAAAAAAATATATAAATATCATTTACAAAATTTGCGTATTCTTCTATCAATTCCTTCCTTTTCATTTTAAAAACAAAAACTCCGTACACTCCATATCTTAGTATTTAAAATTGTTTTATTCAAATATTATGTGAATTTTCGGGACGAAATTGTATCGGTCATTCCTTCTTCAAGCAAAAAATTCAAATATTCTGTGGAATAAATACAACAAAATATTAATGAACATGAAACCAATTAAAAACATTTTGAACAATTAAAAATACAATTGTTGTTATGATGAAAGATCATAATTGTTTGCTTCATTACTTAAAACAATTATTGAAAAATAAATATTTAACAATCAAAATAAGAATTCCAATAAGTAACAAAATATTAACGCATTAGATCAACAAATGAATTGTTTTCACAATAATATATTTACATCACTTTAATCCATTACTTTAAATAAAATCTAGACATTACTAGTTGCATTATCATCAATAATTAAACACCATTAAATTTAATTATTAATATTATTACCATTTAATTTTTTAAAATTATAATTACTTTAATTTAGGAAAATAAAGCCTACAAATCTGTACATTTATCCTTTTTGTTTTGTTGTTATAGTTAATATTGGAGTTAAATAAAGATAGGAATAACAATTGTAAAGTTATTATTTGAAAATTGACAGTATTAATACAAACAATTTTGTATTCATTATCACGATACAGAAGACAGAAGAAGGGGGTAAACGGAATGGAAAGAATTAACATAGCGGTGCTATAGTCTACAACAAAATGACTGAACGAAGAGATCGACAGAAAATAGCCAGGAAAGGGAAGGAGAGTTAATCGGAAAAGCCAGGAATCGGAAAAAGCTGAAATTGGATAAGGCTTTGAGAGATAACAGACAGGAGAGAAAGCTTTCCAGCAACAACAAAAGCTTTAAGGGATTTAGAGGACTTTTACATTAAATCTTATAGGTGTCAAAAATTTTAATTTTAGGACAAGATTTTTGTTTCTTTTCAATTAGTACAACAATGCAACAAATCTATTGATAATGACAAAAACTATTTATATATAAATTATTCTTATAATTATTACCATTATTGTCTTATCATAATAATAATAATAATAATAATAATTGAGCTGTTTGGGGAGACCGAAGGGTTCATGATCGCGATACAGGACCAAGTTATTCCCACACTCAACTACAAGAAACACATTCTACACGACGCAAACACACAAGACGACAGATGCAGGAAATGCCACACTACACATGAGACGATCGACCACATAATATCTGGCTGTTCCCTTCTGTCCCAAACAGACTACCTCCACCGACACAATCAGGTAGCATCGATCGTTCATCAACAGCTAGCACACAAACACTCACTTATTAAGAACACGGTCCCATACTACAAGTACACACCACAAAGCGTACTAGAGTCACCCTCACATGAGCTGTACTGGGACCGTCCCATTGACACAGACAAAACTATACATCACAACAGACCTGACATTACACTTTTTGATAAGGTCAACAAACAGACCTATCTCATTGATATTGCAGTGCCTATCAGCAAGAACATGCAGAAAACTCACGCTGACAAGATAAGTAAATACACAGACCTAGCACACGAGCTCCAAAAGCAGTGGAGGCAGGACCGAGTACGTGTTGTACCCATCGTCCTGTCCGCCACTGGTCTGGTGCCTCACACATTGCACCACAGCCTCAGCAAACTAGGACTTCATAAAAACACTTATGCACAACTCCAGAAGGCTGTGGTACTCAACACAACACGCATAGTTAGGAAATTTATGGACACAAGCACCCATCCCTAACTATTCTTCGAATTTTGTTTTTTTTTTTTTTTTTTTTTTTTTAAACACTTGGCAATGTGTGCTTTGGTCCTTGACCCGCCATATTGTCTTAGCTGGGGAAACCCATGGGTTGAAACTTTTTGGAGATAATAATAATAATAAAAATAATATTTTTTTTTTATTTCTTAATTATTTTAAATTACATTTCAGTCCCGTTAGGAATAAGAATCCCTATCAAACGGGTTCTGGGATTAAGTAGTTTTACAAAACTAACACAATATATAAAAATAATGCTCAATAAAAAGTATAGTTAATAGATAATGTCAGTGTAGATTATAAAATGAAATCTTAAAAAGTTTTAATAGCATAAAATTAAATTACAAAATTTAATTATATAATTAAAAATAATATAAAGGAAAGAGAATTAATCTCAAAAGTAAATACAATTGTATATGTAATTATATCTTATACATAAAAAAACATAAAAAACCATTTAATACAAAATGCAGTTGATATATATTGTTGGTGATATAATATTATTTAAAAGTCCCTGTGAAATTATTTCTATGAAGGTGAAGTTTTAAGAAAAAAAAAAAATATGAAAAAGAAATTTTAATAGAAATCAAGTTTAACGTCCGTAATCATTTATAAATGGAGGGAAAAACGCCAACCGGACAAATAAATATGCCTTCGCCCATTGAGCCAACATCAACGAGAATTCTGTACAATTGTTTCGTCCTTATTGGGGACCCAATTGCTTTGGGTAGAGCTTTCGCCCGGCGAGCCAAAACATCAACGAGTACATTCTGCTGATGAGTCCCCAATAATAACGAAACAATTGTACAAAATTCTCGTTGATGTTGGCTCAATGGGCGAAGGCATATTTATTTGTCCGGTTGGCGTTTTTCTCTCCATTTAAGAAATTTTAATGTTGCTTGAAAATAAATTTATTTTATTTCAATTTTTCCGTGGAATGCGCTAACTATCTGCTTAATCGTTCTCCTCATGAGACTCTGAATAATCAAAAACCACTGAAAATATGGAATGGAGGAAGATACGATCCTAGCGTTAAGCATTTAAGAAGATTTGGGAGTACAGTGTACCTGAAGACAACTACGCTCAAAAGAAGAAACAAATTTGACCATAGAGCAATAAAAGGAATACTCGTTGGTTACTCTACTAAGTTACGGGGATATAAAGTTTGGATACCCCACCTGAGAAGAGTTATGGAAACTCGTAATGCATTCGTTAATGAAAATGTTCTAGGTGGAAATTTATTATCTAACAGAGATACCACTATAGATGAGTATAAAAGTGCAATTCAAGTTGTGAAACGTCCAGTGGGAAATACAGCATCTTCTCACGAATCTGATAATGAACATAATAAACCACCTGATGTAGAATCTGAAGAAGAAGAAGAAAAGGATAAAGAAGTAAAAGAAAAGGATAAAGAAGAAAAAGAAAAGGATAAAGAAGAAAAAGAAAAGGATAAAGAAAAAAAGATAGATTGCAAAAGGAAGCTGATAGGATGGAAGCCGAAAGGATAAGAAGATTAACACATTTATTCACGAGTTCTGATGACGAATCTGAAAGAGATGAAGAAGAATCTATGAGACTCCGTTCGGGAAAGATAACTAAACCAAGGAAATAGTTATCTATAAAAAGTTGCCTGGGATGTGATCACTAAATATAAAAAAAAAAATATTGCCGATGGACTTACTAAACCTTTAAATAAGCAAGGACATTTAAATTTTCTATCAATGATGAAAATGAAGGAGTAAACAAGAAATAAAAATAAGTAAATTTGCTTTTCAAGCAGGGGGAGGTTTTGTTGGTGATATAGTATTATTTAAAAGTCCCTGCGAAATTATTTCTATGAAGTTGAAGTTTAAAGAAAAAAAAAATATGAAAAAGAAATTTTAATGTTGCTTGAAAATAAATTTATTTTATTTCAATTTAAAATACAAAGCAAAGCTCGGTGATACAAATTTTAAATATGCAAATTTTTGATGACGCGATGGAGACTTGACATGTGACGGTTCAGTTGTCCTTGAGTCGAGAGTAGTGGCAGTTGAAGCTTGGAGCTCGTAGGAGACGGAGTTCGTCCAATCGTCTGTGCTCCGAGAAACATGCGGGAGACTCGAATTGTCTCTATAGGGAGAAGGCAGAAATGAATCCAATTTCCCTGAAGTAACGAAGTCGAATAACTTGCGTCTACTACAACTGAAGTTGACTATAAGTATTATCTTCTTTAGATTCTAATTGTGAATAATTCTATTGAATAGTGGAATCTTGTAAACGCTCCGAAGAAATTGAAGCAAAGGCTAATATGGAATTTAATCATATGCGAAGGCTATCGCTTAAAGTAAGACGAGTACATTAATTATTCGAGGGAAGAAGAAGTTTAAAGCGAGCGTTACGGGAAGACGAGGAATGGAAATTAATGGACAGTAATTTACTAATATTGTTGTAATTGAGTAGACGAAGTTTATTTCGCAGAAGTTAACCATAAATGAAACTGAAGTTATCGATACGAAGAATCGTTAACATGCAGAAGAATTGATCAAAGTAGATTTGCTATAAAGAAGGCGAAACGGAAGTTAACGTTTCCGAAGATTAATTTGATATTCAATTCTTTAGAATTCTATTATGTGTTGCGGTAAATTCGAAGACAACGATTAAGAACTTTAGATATGGTTATTCAAGAACTATTAGTTTTCTTGATCGGACGAAGATAGAAGAATTACCGATTTGCTTAGATAAGGAACGGGAAATCTCGAAGACCCGAAGACCACTTGAGTATATCGAAGAAGGCGTACGATTGATAGATCCGAAGTTGACGGTCATTAAAAGGATTAATGTATAATGCAGTTTGGATATAAGACTATTTACTGTCACGTATTCTTATTATTTCACCTAAGGTGAGAAGCCATCATCTTGGTTGAAATTGAAGTGTGGAACTGTAGTGTATATCGCCAGTGAGCGTCGAATAGTTTCAAACGGAAACTAAGTGCTTCGATAGTGAATTAGTTCATTCCTATTAAGGTGTGTGGATCAAGCAACTGGAGAATCTTGTTCAAGTAGGTACTACATTGAAGACAGCAACTGTAAGTTTTATTTAAACTATTACTTTGCAAATGAAGAAAAGAATTAAAGTAATGACTCACGTAGTAATATTCTTTTGATGTTACAATTCTTAAGGTGATAGTTTGTGCATATCATTTAAAATTAGGGTGATTCATTATCCTCAGAATAGTATTACTTCCTATTCACATCGGTGAAAAACCATTTCTAGAAACTATATGAACTGTAATTAAGTAAAATTTGATTTGCATCGTATCCATTAAGACAAATTAATTATTAATTATTAATTACGAAGTTCTATTAGGACTTGAGTGAAAAGAAGGACTATTGAACATTTAATTTATTTAAGCATCATAATAATTTGTATAACTAAAGTATCGATGTTTAAACTAAATGTGAACTGATAGTAAAGTATTGTTAAAACTTAAAGTCTACATAATCTTGATAATAGAAATGTATTGTTATAGATTATTGATTTAAGGAAGTAGTGATCACCTTCCCACATTGTATATTGTATATATATATGAATAAGTTATATTTTTCAGTTATTAAATTTTTACAAAATTTTTTTAAAACACCTTGCTATACTCTTGCTTTGCGCTTTGCTACTCAAGTATGCGTTCTGGTTTAATCTCGCAACAGAATGGTTATGGGCCCAGCACGCTTCCACTGCGCCCTAGGCACATTGTATAGCTTTGTTTATTATATTTTCTTTTTTTAAAAAAAATTCAATTAATTATTTTTGTTAATATTTTTTTAATAGAGAAATATGATAACTGTTTTCAAATAAATTTTTATTTAAATTATTAATAAAGTTTTCAATTTTATAATTAACATTTCTTATTCCATAACTGTTATTTACGTAAGGATATGTTAATTTTATATGATTTCAGATCTTAAGTTATTGTTTTGTATCATGTTAACCTTTATTTTCAATATTTGATAGTAATTTTTCAATATAATGTTATAGTTTATAATTTTTGTTTTGGAAATAAAATACCATATTTATTCAACATAAAGTATCTTTTTGTTTTGTGCTTCCAAATTTTTTTAGTGAATATAAGTTTTAGAACCTTAATTTGAAGAATTTTTAAGCTCTCAAGATGTATGTCATTTGTATTTGCCCATATATTGATAATATAATTTAATAAGGAATCAAACAAAGCATAGTAAATAAGTATTTTTGTTTCTAAAGGCAGAATATTTTTTATGTAATAAAAAGTAAATATTGTCGAGCTTAAATTTTTATATAAAATTGATATTTGAGAATTTCAAGTAAAAAGATTGTTTATAGTAATATCTAAATATTTAAATTCATTTACCGAATTAAGAATTGAACATGAATTACAGTGATTTGTACTTTTATGTAGATATGGATATGAGTGGTAGTATATTTTAGGGAAAAAATCTGTTAGTTGTTTTTTCGGTCTTATTACCATACTTTTTGTTTTTTCTTTATTTTTTTACTAGTTTACTGTCATGCGTTCATTTTTGTTTTATGATAAAATCTTCTTAGACATTATTATTTGCCATTTCAGGAATTGCGTTTACAGAATAAATTATGATGTCATCCACATATATGTAAATATGGCAATTTTGAATTAGTAAGAATAAGTCATTTATATAGAGAATAAAAAGCAGTGGTCCTAAATTAGAACATATTAGAACATATAGAGGTTCACCATATTCCATTTTTTTACCTTTTACTTACATTATTATTTATGCTTACATATATTTTTTGTTATTTAAATAACTTACTAATATTTGCAATGAATTTCCTTAATACCAATATTATTTAATTTTTTTAAGAGTAAATCGTGATTTATCAGATCAAATGCTTTGCTTAAGTCAATGGTAATAAGAACTATGAATTTATTTTCATTTAAATTACAATTAATTTGACTGCTAAATTCTTCTAAAAGTATTGTTATTCTTTGATATGCATATTGTTTTTTATGTATTATATTATATTCACTTGCAAAATTTTGCATATTTTTATAGTAAGATATTTTTCTATTATTTTATTTATTGTAGGAGGAATAGTAGTTGGTATATAATTTTCAAATGAACAATGAAAATTTTTTTTATATATAGGAATTATTTTTAATATTTTTAAATGATTTGGATATATCTTTGTATTTATAATTCGACCAATTATAGTAGCCATTATTTTAGCAAAAGTAGTTTTTATATTTTTTATGTTTTTAAAAGCTATTAAGTCTAAACCATTATTTAAACCATTACTTACTAAACTTATTATTATTATTTTTTTTGATTATTTGGACATAGATAAACAAAATCTCCGGATTCTTAAAAATCAAGGTGATTATGCAAGGTTGATTAGTTCATTGAAGATTCAGGGTTTTTCTTATGATGTTTGTGAGAATGGCTGCCTTGTGCATCATTCGCAAGTGCCACTCCTGTAACCCGATGATGTCCTTCAGTGGTTTCCATTCCTTAGTGAAAGTCCATTGGTGGATATAGCAACTGGGAGAAGAGAGACACTTTGCAGTTGATACATGTCTTGCAGTTCGATTGCAAGTGCTTGGTATTTTCTCTTTTTTCCGCAAAGGTGGATGTAACGTTGTCATCCAACGGCACAGAAATATCAATAATGGTAGTAGTTTGAACCTTTTTATTAAATAAAAGTATATATCTGTCCTATTGGCTTCTACCTATTGGCTTCTACTGTCCGATCGGTGACAATAGCCGTGCCCCAGAGAAGCTTTACGGTTTCGTTGTTCAGCACTTGTTCAGCATGTTGTTCAGCATTTATAGTAAGGTGTTTCCTTCTCTATAAGACAGTATTGTTTGGCTAAGGCTGGCTGGACAACTTTGGCCACGTCGTTATGAGAATGTAAATAGTCCTTTGGGGTAGGTACTGGACAACCTCATGAAATAAGTTCCATGGATTCAATATTCTGTTGGCATAGCCTGCATCTATCTGAGATGTTAGTTTTCAATAAATATTTTTCATAGGCTTTTGTGTGAACAACCTGATCTTAGATAAGATGAACCGAAAGTCCACTTGTTCGTAGCCACTCAGTGGAATATTTGAGATCCGTGTCCTCTGAAATGAGTGCTTTAGCAAATCTTCCATGCAGAGTTTTGCTCTTCCAGTTGTTTACTTGATCTGCTAGTGTTTCAACATCTGCCATAACAGTTTCTTGAGACAGTAGCAATGTATTATAATTCTGATCTTGTTGACATATTACTTGATGGACAGGACTGTTACTAGACATAAAATATTCCCACAAACGTTTCTCCTGTTGGTGACACATCATTGTAACACTTAACCTCTTCCACCAATATTTCTAGAGAGATAGTCTTTCTATTGACTACGAGGATGATGAATTCTATGTCTAGTAAGCGTTGTACGGATCCTTCAATCAAATGCATCTAATTGCGTGTTGGACCATTTGACAATGCCAAATGCATAACCTGCTAAAGGTAGGGCCCAACTAATAATGGCTGCAATCTTACTTCTTCTTCTTATTATTATTATTATTTTTGATGTTGTTATTATTATCCAAAAATTCAAACCTTTGGTTTCCACAGCAAGGGCAATATGGCGGATGAAGGACCAAAGCACATATTGCCAAGTATAATAAAAG
>JAFIDM010001782.1:0-10662 GCA_023159025.1 Thereuonema tuberculata
AAGCTAGACACCTCGATGTGGGCGGATATAAAAGTTTCAATCAGGATGTTAGATAAAGCTAGACACCTCGATGTGGGCGGATATAAAAGTTTCAATCAGGATATTAGATAAAGCTAGACACCTCGATGTGGGCGGATATAAAAGTTTCAATCAGGTTATTAGATAAAGCTAGACACCTCGATGTGGGCGGATATAAAAGTTTCGTTGTTTATAGTTCATCCCTAAATATTAAAATGCAGATGATAAAAGGATAATAATAGTTCAATGAGTGTAAAGAAACAATTAGAATTAAATCTTATTAAATTCTGTAAAGTAAATACTATCAGGTGGTTACATGAATTTCTCTCCCTTGAGAATGGAATTGCTTTGTTTAGAATTAGATTGAATCTTGTAATTTAACTTCCTTTAATTACAGTTCTCTTATAATGGTTATCTGAATCACCTTATGTGTGTCGATGCATATCGTAAACACTAAAATGTTCATTTGAATCACGTAAGTCTTTAATCACGAAACTAATAACTTGTCTTGTCTTTACTAGTTAATGTTATCTTTCTGTATCCTCTTATAAACTTTAACTGTAAACTCGTTGTTCGTGTAACCTGTAAAATGTCCAGTGTTACTTCATGAAATCAACACTTACTTGGTATCTTTAATGCGATGTTAACGAAATCTTACTTGTCAAAACACACATCAAAATCCGGCGCTAAAGGTAATCCTGTAATCCTTGGAACATCCTATATAGCTCATCAAAATGGCGATGTTCGAATCCCTTTGACGAATCGCATAGAGTCTCTACTCATTTGCTAAAATAAAGTAGACATTATGATTAATATATATCTATAACCTTTTGTGATTAATCATAGTATTATTCAAGTCACTGTACTCATGCATTCGATTTAACCTGTCCCTGAAATCCTTTTCAGAGAATTATATATCATCTTGAGTTCGCCATGTTTGGTGTTCCAACCATCTATCTTTGCGTTGGTCTGAAACCTTTCTTCTTGCTTAAGCTCATGCGCTAACAACACGGCGCATGATGTCATTGTTCTAGTTAGCTCTCGGCGATTGTCACTTACAATGGTTGCATCTTGATTGTTTCCACTGCAAGTCAATTCTTTCTTGGAAATGCTGTTCCGTGATTTTACCAAGTTGAGAATTGCAGAAGTTCAGTAGATAAAAGTTCTTTAATCTGAACCACATAACCCCCTTTCAATTTTCGACTTGAAAATCAGAATTAAATCCTTTCTTTCATGGAATATAAGCATCAGCATGTGCGTATATCATAAGTCGCTTCATTTGACATGCATAACCTTCAAGTGCGTCATTAAATCTTGAAGTTTTGTTTTACTCACAACCTTTGTCAGTAAATCAGCGGGATTGTCCTGACTGCTCACATATTTGAGTAGAATTTCACCTTTTTCTACATAGTCCTTGATGATGCAGAACTTTAAATCAATATGCTTGCTTCTGGTTGTTTCAAACTTGTTTTCGATCATCCGGATCGTGGGTTGATCACAGTAGAGAATACTTGTTCGGCTTGAAAAATCTTGGAACTTTAATTCGGACAATGTTCTCTTGAAACTTACGATGTCGCGAGCACATTCGTAGCATGAGATAAGCTCGCTCTCTTGGGAAGAATGGGCAATCAAGCTTTGCTTTTTGCTTTTCCATGATATGAGGTTATTGCCTATATATGTAGTGTTCCCTGATGTTGACTTCCCGTTTGATCGGTCGTTGAAGCTAGCGTCTGAGTATGCATAAAGTAAATTTTCTCCTTTAGTGAATATCATCTTCATGTCTTCGGTACCACGGTAACATAATATATGATTGACATTTCTCATGTCGGCTATAGTTGGAGAATTTAACTTCTCTGAACAACGGTTGACTGAGTGAGTTATATCGGGTCTACTGCTGGAACTTATGTAATTGAGACTTCCAATGATACTTCTATACAACATATGCTCTTGTTTTCCTAATGCTTCGCTTTCATCCTTTGTATGACTTTCTTTATTAGATATCTCCGCTAACGGTGTGTTCAAGGGCTTCGAATCTTCCATGCTGTGTTTAAGTAACAGATCACGGATAAACCGCTTCTGCGAAATAGACAACTTCCCTTGGTCTTTATCATATCTAATGTTCATATCTAGGTAGTCCCTTATTCGGCCTAAGTCTTTTATATCGAATAGTTTATCTAACATTTGCTTGATATTGTTGATCGTCTCTTCACTTTTACCTATGATCAAAATATCAGCGACATAGAATAACAATATGTACGTGTTTTTCTCACTTGCTTTGTACGTGAGAATATATGGCTCTGACTTGATATCTTTGAATCCACTTTTAATCAACTTATCCCGTAGGGTTTCATACCAGGTACGACCTGCCTGCTTTAATCCGTAGATTGATTTCAACAATTTTAGTCCGTTGCATGTTTTGTCTTTGACTTCAACTCCTTGAGGAATTTCAATGGAGACGTCATGGTCAATCAGTCCATTTAAGTAAGCACCTCTTACGTCGCATTGATGAATTTCATGGTCCTCTTGCATCGCTAAAGATAAAAGCATTCTGATGGTAGTTAAACTCGGTGTTGGTGAATAGGTCTTATTAAAATTCACCCACTTTCGTTGTAAACACCCATTGATTACGAGCCGCCCTTTGTATTTGGTAATGTTGCCCTTCATATCCCTTTTGGTCCTAAAAATCAATTGTGAGGATGTGGTCTGGCGTAGCTTGAGATTTCCGTTTCTAACCATGTATGATGATCCTCGAGATTCTTTAACTCTTCTTTGATAGCTTCTTTCCACTTGGAACTATTACTGCACGTAATTGCTTCATTGTAGTTCAAGGGAATGAATTCACATGTATGCTTGTTAATTCAAACTTTGGGGTTCAACTTAACTTGACGACTTCTAAGTTTGAAGTAATTTTCTTCTACTTCAGGCTCTTCGTCCGTAGTTTCCGATTTAGAACATTCAGACGTTTCTCTTGACTTGTCTGAAGGGTCTACATAGGATGGATCTTCTTCTCTAAGGGTTTCATCATACACACTATCGTCTTCGGAAAAACTGGTATCAGTGTCTTTGCTCTTTCGAGTGATGGGTCTAAGGTCATACTCGTGGCTTGCTGTGCTTCGGTTTACTTCGAGGAATTCACTGCCACGTTTGTTCTCGTTTATAAATACATTTCTTGTTTCAATTATTTTCCTATCTTCTGTATCGTATATTATATATACCCTAGTTGAGTGGGAATAACCAAGAAATATACCCTTATGAACCTTTGACTCGAATTTGTTCTTGACTTGAACCTTTGGTAACTTCTGGTAAGCAGCACTGCCAAATCTTCTTAAATGTTTAACACTTGGAAGCACTTGATTGTTGTACCACCGAATTAAAGGGATGTCGAAATTTATACTTTGGTGTGGCAAACGGTTCAAAATATAATTCGCGCATTTCACAGCATAAGTCCAACATGTCACAGGAAGCTTGGCGTCTGTGAGAATAGTTCTTGCCATCCGTACTACAGATCTATTAAATCTTTCGGCAATACCGTTTTGTTGTGGCTGGTATGCCGACGAATGATGGAACCTAATTTCTTTATCCTTTAACAGATTCATAACGTCTTTGTTGATATATTCTTTACCCTGGTCAGATAGTATGTGTTTAATCTGATTTCCACTAGACCGTTCCGCATAGGCTATAAAAATCTTGATGTGATCCACTACAATATCTTTACTTTCAATTATATCAATGAAACTTCGCCTCGTGTAATCGTCGATAAATGTCAATATGTACGCTTTCTTTCCGTTGTGTGACTGCATCGGCCCGCATAGGTCAGTGTAAACGAACTCCAACGGCTTAGATGATCTTATTTTGTTCAATCTCCTATGGTTGATATTAGGTATTTTACCGTGTTGACAATCTTCGCAGAATGTATCTTTCTCGTCCATTGGAATCTTGATGTTTTCCATCCCTTTCAGTAATTTTCTGGATTGAATCATCTTCATCCTTGTAGAAGATATGTGGCCAAGTCTAGCGTGCCATAAATGATATTTATCGTGTCTTTGTTCATTGAAGTGACTCTTCACTGGATCTCTTATGGGAGTACAATCTACTTCATACAAGTTGTTCACCTTTCTACCTATAATGATGGTTCTGTCATTTGGATCTTTAATGTATGTGTTCTTACTGATGTATTGTTTACATCCATCTCTATCAAGTTCTCCAGCGGATATTAGGTTAACTGCTAGTTTGGGTACAAAGTACGTATTGGTCAGCCTCACTACTAGATGTTTGTTTTGTAACATCTTTATTCTCAATGGAACTATGCCGGCTCCAAAAGCTTGGATAGGTTCTTCAGAAGCTCCGTATATTTGCGTAACATTGCGGAATTCCTGGTAACAGCTGAAAGAGTCTTTGTCATTACATACGTTATGACTACTAGCGCTATCGATATACCACGATGACTTTTTCTTCGGTTCGACTTCCCCTCCGTACATGGTAACAATACCAGAGAAGTTCTTCTTTTTGTCGTCTTTGGCTGCGTCATTTTCTGCCTTCTTTTTGTTGCGTCTCGGCTTTTTGCGACAGAATCTGGCAATGTGGCCTATCTTGCCACAATTGTAACATCGTCTTGAATCCTTATCTATCATGAACGTTGACTACCATGTTGGAGAAATTGAACTTTACACCGAAAGTATAAATATATTATGTCAGGGAGGTTACACTGGATATATCTGTAGATCCTGAACTACTAATTTAAAGAAGTAAAGTAAGTCGATTTATTGAAATTACTGTAATTTGTGAAACAGGATAACAAGAAATCAAGAGACTCATACTCAACATGCGAATGTTAACAACAGAACTTTTAATCGCTGAACTGGGAATAAACTTTTAAGATAATATTAATAGTTAAGCAAATGTTGATCTAAACTCAGATCTATTAATTTTCAGATTGTAAATATTGATTGTGAATAGTACAATCAAGTAATATATCAATATTTAAGCCAAAGCTTAAATGATAATGTGAATAATTTAGAATATTTGAATGCTTTAAAGGAAGCTGATTATAATTGTGTAATATTATTATTAGCTTTACTAGAGATTGAGTTTATTGAAATATTAATGCATTTGTTTTATACTATGACTTGATATGTTAAAATAGTATTTTATTTAGTTCAGGAATTTAAACAATTCTTGTATTGTTAACTTGTAATCTTTAAAGTTTTCCTAAAAAAAAAATTACTTGCTATTCATGTATAATAAAATTACTGTTCAACCAATTCTTCAAGATATGATATGTTAAGAAAAAATAAATGAAGGTTATTCTCGCTAGATATCGTAACAATGTATACAAACGTACCTGTTATTGAAGCTATTAAAATTGTGGAAAAAAAGTGTGAAATGAATATGAACATTTTGAAAGAGTTCAATGTAGACAAAGCGACCTTTATTAATCTTTTAGATTCAATATGTGAAAATAAATATTGTAAATTTGATGGAAAATTTTATTTACAAAAGAAAGGTTTCTAAATGGGTAGTCCAGTGTCCGAGACAATTTGTAATTTGTATCTTATTTGGCGTGAGGGTTGTGTAATTTTAAATTGGAATTGTGCTAAATTTTCTTATTTAAGATATGCTGACAACATTTTACTATTGTGGGAGGGTATCGAGAGGCATTTCTCGAAATTTTTCAAATTTGTTAATTTAGTTGACCCTAATTTGCAAAATCATTTTTGATAAAGAGATAGATGGGAAATTGTTGCCTTTTTTTGATGTATTGTTTATTAATGACGGTAATGTGTTTACTTACGAGCATCATCAGAAATATTACCGAAGTAATTAATGTTTTGAATTTTAATTCAAACCATAACCTTTCCATAAAGAAAGCCATCCTATATAATAACTTAATGAGAGTGAACTTATTGCAGCTATTAAAATTGTAGAAAAAAAGTGTGTAATGAATATGAATATTTTGAAAGAGTTCATTATAGATAAAGCGACCTTTATTAATCTTTTAGATTCAATATGTGAAAAAAATATTGTAAATGAAAATGGGAACAAAAGCAGCACCTGAATAAAATTGCCTCTCTGGTTCGTTTATAGGAAGGAGTTGGGAACGGCCGTTTCTTCCTTCAACGGACTCATCAGCCCAACCCTGCCTTCCTCTATAATTTAACCAGACAGGCAAGATCATAAGTGAAGGTCACCGTCACACCTGACAGTGACCCTCCAAAACAGGAATGGCAATAAAATTAATTGTTGTGTAATCTCTCACAACCAAATACCTTATCCTACAACTCGTAAGCATAAAAGTCATTAAAAGCAAGAATAAAAAATCCCAAGAAGGAAGACTTAATGTTGTTATGTTTAAAGAAAAACTCAGCAGAGTATTTGATTTGATTGTATATTTAAAACTTACATCTACTTACATTGGTTGCCAACATCTTGGCTACTTACAATAACAAGTCTCCCGGAAATCGGGATTCAATCTTCATCTGTGCACACATGCGCACTAATGACGTTTTGTCTATCCCAACACCCACCCCCTCAAAATGACATCAGTTAAATTAAAACTTTAATTTAAACAGTCCATAATTTAAACAGTTCATAGTTTAATAGTTCATGAGGGTATCACTGACAGTCCAATACACTGGATGCACTTTACATGCTTTGGAGTAAACAGTCCTTTTGTCATTATATCTGCAGGCATTTCTTCTGTTTGTAAATACTTTACAGTCACTTGTTTATTTTGCACTGCTTCACGGTTGAAATGATATCTGATATCAATGTGCTTGGTTCGGTTATGAAAAACTGGGTTTTCGGTCATATATCTGGCACCGGAATTATCGTTGAACACTATGGTTGGCTTTTCAAAGTTTCCCATAATTTCGGCTATAAATTTCCTGAGATATATAGCTTCTTTTGCAGCTTCCGTTATTGCCATATACTCTGCTTCTGCACTTGATAAGGCGACTGTTCGCTGTTTTCTAGCGTCCCATCCTATGGCTGCGTTGGCCAGTTTGAAGATATAATCAGTATATGATCTTCGGTCGATGGTATTTCCACCCCAATCAGCATCTACAAAACCGATCAATTCTTCCTTGGTTTTTGTAAATGTCAAACCGTAGTTTTCTGTCCCTTTTAAGTAGCGTAAAACTACTTTTCCCGCTTTCCAATGTTGTTGGTTGTAGTCAGTGTTGAATTGACTTAAGATGCTTACAGCATATGAGATATCAGGACGTGTGGATGTGGCTAAATACATTAACGAACCGACAAGATTCTGGTAAGAAATTTTCTTCATTTCCTTTTCTTCTTCTTCTGTTTTTGGCTTCGCATTTTTCGCCAACTTGCTATTTGGATCAAGGGGTGTCGAAATTGGCTTGCAATTTTCCATTCCGAAACGTTTTAATATATCTTGAATATATTTACTTTGATTCATTGTAATCTGTTTCTTCTGCATGTCCTGTTTTAACTGCATTCCCAAACAATAATGCATTGGTCTTAAGTCTTTCATTTCAAATGACTTTGCCAAATTCTTCTTAAGTGTTTGTAGGGTTTTGACATTGCTTGAAGCGATCAACAAATCATCAACATAAACTGCAATTATTGTAGTTTCTTCATGCCGTTTCTTTATGAAAACACAGGGATCTGCATTCAATGGTTTAAACTCAATTCGTTTCAGTTCGTAGTCGAATTCGACTACGGAAGCTCCATGGGATTGAACTGGCATCGGACCACAAATGTCTGTATGAATCAATTCCAACGTTTGTTCACATCTGTTTTCACTTACCTTTGGAAAAGGTGTTTGAGTTTGTTTCCCTTTGATACATATTTCACAAGGATTTAGTTTTTCCTTTGTATCAAATTTTAGTCCGTACACTTTATTCTGGGTCATTAACTCCGTTAAATTCCTTTCATTTAGGTGCCCAAACCTCTCGTGCCATTCTTGAATCGAATTACATTCCTCTTTTGCAATTCTGGTCTTTTCTTTCATTTCAGATACAAAATAAAGACCTTCCTTCTTTTTGGCAGATATTATTTTCCTTTTATTCTTTGGATTTATCGCAATCGCTTTATCCCTTTCAAATATTACTTTGAGACCATTATTCGTCATTTTCCCACTGAGAGTAAATTCGATCGAAGGTCAGGTACAAGCAACGTATTGTGAAGCTTAACAGTTGAGTTATTGTTTATCTTCACTTTAACAGTTCCTGTTCCTTTTATTTCTGTAGTTTTGTCATATGCTAGTCTTAAAGTTGATGTTCCGGCTTTTTCAAGTTTAATAAAACTTCCTTTATCTGCACACATGTGAGATGATGCACCAGAATCGAGACACCATTTTCCTTTCTGATTAACAGCGTTAACTTCCATTGATGTTTCAATGCGTCTCGTTGTATGGCTACTTGTAGATTGTTGTTTTCTCTTACTGGGTAAATTAGCTCTACAATCCTTTGCCATGTGACCAACTTTATTACATCTACGACATTTAAATTTAAATTTGACCTCTTCCTTATTTGTAACTTTCTCTTCATTGCAATTTTTATTTCTCTCTGTATGTTTTCTGCAGGCGTACATTACATCTGTCGAATCACTGTTCAAGTAATCTCGCTTTCTAGCTTCAAACTCTTCCATCATCTTAATCCTAAGTATTTCAGGAGTAGGTAATGTTTCTCGAGTTTCTATTGCTATTCTGAAGGAGTCATACACATCAGGGATACTATACAGCAGTAATATTGTAAGTAGTTCATCCACAAGCTTTAAATTCACTTCTTCCAGCTTATCTACGATGTCGAAAAAATTGTCCAAATGATTACTCATATTTTCGCCTTCTCACATTTTCAGCAAAATGAGTCTCTTTAGTAGCATCGCCTTCCGAGCAGGTCCTTGTGACTGATAGATTTGATGCAACTTTTCCCAAATCTCATACGATGTGGCACATCCTTTTATTCGTTTTAGTTACGCCGAGCTAATCGTCAGGATTAAATCTGCTTTCGCCTTTTCATCAGCTGTTATACAGTCTTCGATTGCTCTCTGAGAATTAGAATCTTCTTCTAAAAGTTTTGGCTTAATTCTGCTACCATTTACGTATGCCCAAGATTCATTTTTGATATGTAAGGCTTGAACTTTTATCTTCCAAATATCAAAATTGTCTTTCGTTAACGGTTCTACAATTCTATGCATCTTTATGTTTGCACTTGCCCGTCAATTCCGAAAGTTAGGCTTAAAGGCTTATCACTTTATTTCAAAAGTATTTTAATAATTTTCTTTCTAGATAGTTCAGGCGCATTTGGAAGCGTTGTCTGGCACATAACCTGTTGTTATGTTTAAAGAAAAACTCAGCAGAGTATTTGATTGATTGTATATTTAAAACTTACATCTACTTACATTGGTTGCCGACATCTTGGCTACTTACAATAACAAGTCTCACGGAAATCGGGATTCAATCTTCATCTGCGCACACATGCGCACTAATGACGTTTTGTCTATCCCAACACTTAACAAGGGGGATTAGTTAAATCGGACAATTTAACTTGCTGTGAGAGAAATGAAATTGGGAACAAAAGCAGCCCCTGAATATTATAAGTTTGATGGAAAATTTTATTTACAAAGAAAAGGTTGCCCAATGGGTAGTCCTGTGTCAGGAACAATTTTTAATTTGTATCTTAATTGGCTCGAGGGTTGTGTAATTTTAAATTGGAATTGTGCTAAATTTCCTTATTTAAGTAATGCTGACGACATTTTACTATTGTGGGAGGGAAATGAGAGGGAAATTCTCGAAAATTTTCAAATTTGTTAATTCAGTTGACCATAATTTGCAATACACTTATGAAAAAGAAATAGATGGGAAATTACCTTTTTTGGATGTATTGTTTATTAATGAAGGTAATGTGATTACTTACGAGCATTATCAGAAATATTACCAAAGTAATTAATGTTTTGAATTTTAATTCAAACCATAACCTCTCCATTAAGAAAGCTATTTTATATAATAATTTAATTCAAACCATAACCTTTCCATAAAGAAAGCCATCATATATAATAACTTAATGAGAGTAACTAATTACACTGAGGATAAGAAATTATGGAAGAACAAAATTGATAAACTAACTAAACTAACTTGATTTATCAATTGATAAATTGATGGAGATGAACGATTACCCTAAGAATTTTATTATCTGTTATGAAAGAAAGAAAAATGACATAAAGAAGATCAAAGGAAAGTTTTCATAATGATTATAAATTCATATGTCTTCAAATTGGTTTTAAAGTTGATAAGAACATTAGAACTCTTGAGTTTTGAAAATAATGTAAATATAGTCGATTACAAAGATAAGAATCTATTTAGAAAGAAATATGACAACAAAATGAATATTCTGCTCAAAATGGGAGTCATATACTCATTAGAATGTAGGGATTGCCAAGAAATCTATATAGGAAGTATTGGTAGATCCCTTAAAGAACGCCTTGAAGAACATATTGTTACCTGGCGTTTTGTCCGCTCCCCCTTCAGCGCAGTCGACTCAACCTTCCCTGCGTACCTCGGCCGAGTCGACCTATCCTACGCCTATAAAACTAGGCGCGGAGCGCCTGAAAGTCAGTTCGTCTCAGCGGCAGAAGCCGCAAAGGTCTCCAGTTAGGAGAACCGAGTTGGTGTTTGGCGGC
>JAFIDM010002131.1:28669-41064 GCA_023159025.1 Thereuonema tuberculata
GAAAAACTCATTTAAAGTTTCCTAACCTAAATTGACCCCGAAAAATTTTTCCGAGACTGGGACAAAAGGTGACGAGCTCTAGATTGACATCCTTTAGGAGGACCCAGATCAAGTTTCGGTTCGTTTCCAAGTATCACCAATTTCGAGAAAAACTCACTTAAAATTCTCTAACCTATGTTGACCCCGAAAATTTTTTTCGAGACTGGGACGAAAGGTCACCAGCTCTAGATAGACATCCTTTAGGGTGACCCAGATCAAGTTTCGGTTCGTTCCCAAGTATCACCAATTTCTAGAAAAACTCACTTAAAATTCTCTAACCTAAGTTAACCCCGAAAATTTTTTTCGAGACTGGGACGAAAGGTCACCAGCTCTAGATAGACATCCTTTAGGGTGACCCAGATCAAGTTTCGGTTCGTTCCCAAGTATCACCAATTTCGAGAAAAACTCACTTAAAATTCTCTAACCTAAGTTGACCCCGAAAATTTTTTTCGAGACTGGGACGAAAGGTCACCAGCTCTAGATAGACATCCTTTAGGGTGACCCAGATCAAGTTTCGGTTCGTTCCCATGTATCACCAATTTAAAAGACAATATATTTTCTTATATTACAAAGGCGTATATATTTCAAATTTTTCTGAGACCAGCTGATGTAATTTAAAACAGTAGAGGGCCTCTGGGTTTTGTATAGCTAGAGTCTCAGCAAGTCTAAATCCGACCCTGTATAAAACAAATTAATATTCCCCATTACAATCAGCCCTGCATACATAAAACGACTTAATATTTGCTACGACAATCAGCTCTGCATATATAAACAACTTAATATTTCTCATCACATTCAGTTCTGCAAATATCAAAGGACTTAATATTCCCCATTACAATCAGACCTGCATATATAAAACAACTTAATATTTCCTGTCACATTCAGTTCTGCATATATTGATGGTTTATTGAAAGTCTTTTCGATTGGTCAGTTAATGTGTCCTGTGATTGGCTGATTCGCAGGTCCAATCAGCTACATAACAGCTCTCTCCCCAAGTGACAGACCGCACAGAGAGCTTCTGATGGACAGTACAGAGATCTCGAGAACATTTTGAAACCCGATCCCATTTGTATATATATCTGTACAAAATTGTAAATTAACGGTGTGTGTGCCTTAGACTAAACCACGGCGCACAGTGGGCCCGATTCAGTAATTATGGTGCAAAAAATCACAAAATCGAACTTTTTTTTTTATTTCAAACCATTCTTAAGTTATTCATAGGATGTGGTAGGAATGTATACAGTTGTTTTTAAATTTTAATGCCACTGTATTACCACTGTAATTGAACAAACATGACAGCTTTTATGGTTTCCACTCTGACAGTATTCTTCTCTCGTACATCTGACTTTACTTCTATGGCGTGATTTTCCGCAGCTAAGATCAATTAGTATATTTTTAAACTACATGAAATGCCCTACATAATTATCACTAAACAAATGTCGTATCTCAATATTTAAAGAAATGAGATACTTCTAAAGTTAGACCTATTTTTTAGTAATATTTCAAACATCAGGGAAGGTTTTAAACAAAAAAAGCTACAAAAGGCCAAGCAGTTATTTATGCCAGATAGTAAACTATGGATAGCTATAACATAATTCATCAAGTTTTTCTGCCACAATCTGCCACCGGAGGGTACAGAGCAGAAAGAGTGAGAAAATCCAGTGCGTCACCTAACCGCCATTGGAAGGGCTGGAGGTCATTACACCCTGCCCCTCTCCAACTTTTGTTCAGTCAACCCCTCCAAAACAGTCATTTTGAGATTGCCATCTACCTCCTAAACATTTACTGCAGTGCTAGTGTACAGTTGTAGAGAGAACAAAGTATTTGAGAACAAATTTTGTTTTGGTGAGTTAAGTCTATTTCAAATGTTTTCACAGCCTTTTAGTGCACGCCTTATAAGTTATTCGTGGCTTAGAGAATTGAATTCATATTAATTGTTTACATCAGGTAATCGAAATGTATTTATACAATTACTGGTTTTTGTTTCAGATAATTCAAGACATGCCGACAAGAAGACAATTAGGAGCTCTGATCCTTCAAAAACATTTGAAGTCTTTTATAACTGGGTGCTAAACGAATATATATTACTGAAAGAAGACGAATTAAAAAACGTTTTATACAAGTTTTATAAAAAATATGTTGAAAGATGGAAAAAATCTAATCATACAAATCCATATTTGAACAAGCTAACTCATCATGGTTAGACATAGAATTAATTTTTCCTGCCACTCTACAGCCTAGTGGTGCAAATGTTGCTGTTGTCCAGTCCAGCTCCAGAAAACGTGGTCACCCAAAGAAAGAGTTTTCAGAAGCACGTGAACTTACAAAAAAATTTATAAAGAGTGAAGCAGATCACGTAACCACTCCTGAAGCTGCTAGAATTTTATCTACACATCTTAGAAAAAGGGGCAACTGAGCAGGATCAGCTTGCATCAAACTTTTTGGAAGCACTAGCCCGGCATCTTCAAAAATTATCTATAATAAACTAAAGAGAGAGGGGAAACAATACATACCCTTTTCACCAGAAGAAGCCTTATCTCTTCTCATTGAAGCAAAGTTATCCAAAAAATCTTTTAATTTAATACGAGTTGTCTTCAAAAGAGAAACAAGCCGACATTTATCCTAGTTATAATAAAGTAGTACAGGCAAAATAACTGACTTATTCCAAAAACATTCAATGCTCGGAAGTGAGCTGTGAAGTTACATTACAGGATTTGCTGGACCACA
The DNA here is from genome assembly GCA_023159025.1 of Thereuonema tuberculata. Taxonomy (NCBI): domain Eukaryota; kingdom Metazoa; phylum Arthropoda; class Chilopoda; order Scutigeromorpha; family Scutigeridae; genus Thereuonema; species Thereuonema tuberculata. The sequence goes on from JAFIDM010002131.1 coordinate 31,436, forward strand.
CGGTTAGCAGGATTATCGAAACACTTCCAGAAAGTCTTCATGGTACATTTGATTTGATATGCAAATGGGGATTTGATGGATCATCTAGACCAGGGTTTCTCAATCTTTTTTTACCCATGGACCCCTTTTCCCTTCTTTTTTTTTTTTGGTGGACTCCCTCATAGCTATTCGATAAAAGAAGAAGTAAAGGGTTTATATTAATAATCAACAAAATAGTAAATGTTTATGCTTTATTTTGAATGAAAACTAATTTAATGCAAATAAATTATTCTACAGTTAAGTTCTATGGAGCATTTATGCACACTGATAAATAATTCATAATAAACCATTTTAAAATAAGTGTGATTCAATGAGATCCCTGTGGACCCCGAAGAATATTACATGGACCCCCACAGTCCATGTGGACCCTGGTTGAGAACCCCTGATCTAGACAATCTATATATAAGCAAGGTTGGGAACATGAGAAATTCAGCGATGAAAGCGTGTTCATTACATCACTTGTTCCCTTAAAATTGATAGGAGAAAAAGGTGAAGTTTGGAAAAATCCACTCCCAAGCTCTACACATTTTTGTTGACCCATAAGGCTTTAGTTCATTAAGGAAATCAAAGAACTCATCACATCAGAAGAACATATCCAAAAACAAATTGATGATTTGCAGCCATTGAAGATTGAATCAGCAGAAATAAACTTTTCTTTGCAACTTACGATGATTAACGGCAAAGCTTTGTGTGCCCTGACACGCACTAGTATAGTACAGTGTCCCATCTGTAAGCAAACAGGGAGAGGATCATCATCACGGACTCAGTCTAAGCCTGCAGATGAAGCTGCCTTGAAGTTTGGAATTTCGCTCCTCCATGCCTACATTCGATTTTTAGAATTCGTTCTGGCTATTTCTTATCGACTGGGTATGTATACAATTTGTTTTTGATAAAAAAATATTTTACAGTGAGTGAAATAGATAATTTACTTATTTGTTTATTATTACAGGTACAAAAACAAAAAACCTTGGAGACCAAAACGATCCTGCAGTGAAGCAGCAGAAAGAGATAGTGCTTCAGAATTTAAAACAAAATATGTATATTAATCCAGATCGCCCAAAGCAAGGTTATGGCTCTACTACTGATGGGAATACAGCTAGACGATTTTTTGCTGATCCTAGTACAGCATCCAAATCTTCAGGAATAGATGAGTAGTTGATTAACAGGTTTTCAGTAATATTATTCATGTTATCTAGTGGAAGTGATGTTAATATTGAACAATTTGAAACATATTGCACCAGGACTTTCACTCACTTTAAGAAAATGTACGGCTGGTATGAATTAACACCTACTGTTCACAAAGTCTTACAACACAGCTCCTTAATTATAAGAATGCAATTTTACCACTTGGACAATTGTCTGAGGAGGCCCAGGAAGCCAGGAACAAAGATATCCGGAACTATTGCCGATTTTTTCAGTAGAAAATCAAGCAGAAGTCTCAATATCCGTTATTTATTTTGCAGACTGTTACTGTCTTCAGACCCTGTAATATCTTCAGCTCGCCCACTGCCAAAACTTGCAGATGGAATAAAAAAAACTTACAACCTTACAACATATAATTATTTCCTCAAAAAATAGTGAAGACGATGAAGAGGAAGATGATGAAAAGTGTTTGTGAAGAAACATCTGATGAATCTGATTTTTAAAGAGAATATTATTTTATATCGAGTGAATTGATTTTTTAGATTTTTATAAATGCCAATATAAGATTACAATTATTACATTTATTCATATCTCTAATATAAAATAAAACTTCAAATTAAAACAAAAAAACGAAAAAAAAATTGTCTTGCCCTGATGATGAAAGTCTTTTTCCTGTGCTATTGCACCATGGAAAATTGATACCCTAAGCAATATTATTTCTGAAGGGTTTAACAAAAAAACATTAATTGTATTATTTTCTAACTACAGATGAAAACAAGGTCTCCACAATTTTCCTTACCTAACAAGGGTTCCACAATCCTTACTTCCCTTTATATTAAGGAAATATAATTTAACTTTTAGTATAAATTCTAATCCTGGAGTACAAAACTGGCTGTGGGTAATTGATTTTATATCACTTTTATCACTCATATAAGTTAAAAGTGATATAAAACCAATTCTACATAAATAATTACATTTGAATAAGAAAACAGGCAACAGTAATTTCAAAAGTATTTACAAATACCAAATTTCAAGTAATTAGTAGAAAATTATCAAAAGTCGGTCGCCATATTAGATCCGCCATTTTGAATTATGGACAAAGGATGTCAGATTCGAAATCCGCGACCTCCAAACCCCTGTAAACCAAATTTCAGGCTAGTACTCCCAATAATAGGGAAAGGAGGATTTTTTTTCACCATGATTACTGAATCGGGCACACTGTAGTCTCTGTCATTTCGACCATACATCATTGGTGCCGAAGACCCATCGGACCACAGACACACCATGCCAAACTCTGCCGATAACCCCGCCGTTCTAGATGACCAGACCCAACTCTCTGATGATGCCTGACCGCAGACCCCTAGAATCTCCCTCACCTTACCGAGAATCAACACCATTCTCCGGCGCAGTAACTAAACCCCTTGGCTCCAAGACTTCGAAGAAGTAGCCCGATTTAACGGATGGACAGACGATCACAAATTGGCATACCTATCCTTAGCCCTCACGGATACCACTGCTGGTTTGATAATGAAGAAGCCACCATCCTCACCTGGGACTCCTTTGTCACAAAATTCAAAGGAACATTCGAAGTCGAACGAACACTCTCCATCCGGGTACAGCTACTCCAAGAGTCATGCAAGGCTTACATCCAAGACGTTATTCACCTCTGCGGCAAGGTAGACCCCACATGTCTGATGAACTACACCTTCATCACCTCCTGAAAGGCGTCACCCTTGACATACATACAAAATTATTGGCCCTGTGAGTATCCTCCGTCAAAGAAATGATCCCAGAATGCCGATGAGTACAGCAACAGCAAGCCTGCCGCATCACAACAAACCCTTTCCCAGACCACCAGCCAACCATAGCCACTCTCACCCCACAACAATCCCCAATTGAGAGTGACACCGATCACCTGCAGAAACAGATAGATGCATTAGCTGCCCTCGTCCAAAACCTCACAACCCTCGTGACCAGGGAACAGAGCAAACAACAAGTCCTGGGCCGAAAAACTTCATCGTGATGACGGACCAACGAGTGGGGTATGCACGATGATCAACACATCTGCTTCCGCTGCAGCCAGACCGGACATGTCCAGCACTATTGCTGGAACCTTCGACGCAGCCATGGGCCTGACCAAGCAGCCCCGCCATTACAGTAGCCGCTACAACGACAAAGCCCTAAGCTACAACTGAGCCGCTGACCATTCAGCTTATCTTACACCAACCAGGGAAAAATATGCATGGAGGCATCTGCACAGGACACCGGAATAGCAGCTCTTCCCCATCTGCCAAACACAGCAAACAACAAGTTTTGGAATCAATTCAACAACAAGCCAGCCATAGCCCTTCTCGACATGGGAGCATCTGTCAGCATTATCACGGAAACTTTCCGCCGATCCATGCGTAAAACAATGACCCGTGCATGACTTCACAACTCGCGACGGAGAATGGACAGCCCCTCCCTATCATAGGAATTACAACCGAGGTAAAATAACTTAATATTCCCCATTACTTTTGCTCTTACATTTATAAAATGATTTAATATCTCCAGTTACATTCAGTCCTGCATACATAAAACGACTAAATGATCCCATTACTTTCAACCTTATGTAATTAAAACGACTTAATATTCTCCATTATATTTCCCATTACTTTCTGTATTACATATATAAAAATGACTTAATATTCCTCTTTACTTTCAGTCTTACATATATAAAACAACTTAATATTCCCACGTACTTTCAGCATTACATATTTAAAACAACTTAATACAGTAGACTCTTGATATATCAAAGTTGAAGGGACGTTAAAAAAAATTCGAGATAGCGAGTTTTTAAGATAACAAGATCAAAACCAAAACATAAAATTTCACGTAAAAACACAAGATATGAAATAATATTCCAAAAATTAGAGTCTTGATGGATGAGAATAAGTATAAATATGTAATGTTAGTTGACAATAACTCTAAATATGTAATGACAGTTGACAATAAGTCTAAATATAGCAACGACAATTTTAATTTTTAAAAGTAGTCGAAAATATCTGGCCATTGTAATCTTATTCGCGGCTCCTTTTTCATGTTCGAAAAGTTCCTCAATTTGGTTCTGTTTTCAATATTGTTGATATAGTCGATGCTGAAATTTTGAAATCCTTTGCGATTTGTCCCTTTTTTCCACCTTTATCTACAGCCTCTAAAATCACTATCTCTTTTTTGATTGTCAATGCGTTCAACTTTCGCTTAACGCTCACTCTTTTCTTTTCTTTGGAACTTTCCATTTTTGAGACAACTGGTGATTCACTGACACGTTTTATAACTTCCCTAACGTTTTTCACCGCACTAACTTAACCATACGCAGTAAATTCTGAACAATTTAGAACACGCCTAAGCAACAATGTAACAAATGACTGGCGAGACATAGTAGTGCACAATCACACCCTTCCTTCCCCAAATGGAGTTATCGACCAGATGGATTTATCAGAATCGTTCTTGACCCCTTGGAGAGATAATGAAAGGTGTGAGAGATTCTTGAAAAAGTACCACTATTTGCTTTGACACAACTGAACGGCGATTTTTCCTGAAAAATTCATTTTTCACTTCGAAAAATATTCGAAATAAGAAGGTTTTGAGTGAAAACTCTTCGACATAAGAATTAAAATTAACATTACATAAATATGTAATATCAAGAGGAAAAATAATTTTTCGACATATCAAGGTTTTCGAATATCGAATTTTCACATATCAAGTCTACTGTATTACCCATTACAATGAGACCTGCAAATATAAAACGACTTAATATTCCCCATTACAATCAGCCCTGCATGTATAAAACGACTTAATATTCCCCGTCACATTCAGTTCTGCATATATCAAACGACTTAATACTCCCCATTACTTTCAGCTTTACATATTTAAAACAACTTAATATTCCCCATTACAATCAGCCCTGCATATATAAAAAAATTCAAATTCCCCATAACATTCAGCCATGCATATATAAAACGATTTAATATTTCCTGTCTCATTCAGTTCTGCATATATAAAACAACTTGATATTCCCCATTATAGTTTCATCATTACATATCTAAAATGACTTAATATTCACCCTTACTTTCAGCATTAAATATCTGAAACAACTTAATGTTTCCCATCACAAATCAGCCCTGCATATATCAAACAACTTAATATTCCCCAATACAATCAGACCTGCATATATAAAAAGACTTGATATTCCCCATTACAATCAGCCCTGCATATAAAAAGACTTAATACTTCCCATTACAATCAGCCCTGCATATATAAAAGAACTTCATATTCCCCATAACATTCAGTTCTGCATATATAAAACGACTTAATATTCTCCATAAGATTCGGCCCAGCATATATAAAACAGCTTAATATAGTAGCACCTCGATTATTCGAAAGTCTTTTAACCGGAACCTCGATTATCCGAAACTCTTTTAACCGGAACCTTGTTTTACCGACATCGGTTTCCTTAAGTTTTTTTTTTTGGCAAATAAACAATTTCTCCCCCCCTCCATCCTTCTGTCAGAAATTCTATTCTATTGTCCCCCTTTGCCGGAACTTCCATTCGTCTCCAAGACCATCTGCCTACTGCCTTTCTAGTGGCTACTTTCTGTCTGACTCAGAAGCGTTAGTTTTACTGAAATGAAGAACATTCATTTATGCCATTGAGCCCAATAAACGAATATGCATTTTGTTTACACTGGAACAGAAGTTCCAAATTGTCAGCAGAAATAAAGCAGGTTAAACTTCTAAAATAAGCAACTCCGATGTTTTTGATTGTTTTGATAAAGGACTGATGTGGTTGGAGCAACAGACTAACTCAGATTCTACAGAACTTATGCTACTAAATGATGTCAGTCATGGGTCATTCCATGTCAAATCAACCGATGAGTTACCAACCCTATCACACATTTTTACGAAAATTTATTTGCATATAAAGAGTCATAAGATAAGACATTCTGCAAAATATGGGATTTTTAGGTCAAATATTTGCCGAGATATGAATTTTTGAAGTTGTTTTTTTTTTTGTGCCACGCTCCTTTTTTGACGTATTTTCTTGAATATCTCATCTCCTAATCAATCAAATGGAACCAAATTTGTTTTCCCCATGTATTCTTTTATGCTGAATCCGAAAATTCCAACGAAATTAGTCTAGGACTAATAGTTTTGTAGTAATAGACAGCATGTAAGCATTTAGGAAAAAAATTAAATGGCCATGTGGGACAACATTTAAAAATTTGAGATTTTAACCCAAGTCTAAAAAAGGTCTAAGGTAACTGATAAAAAAAATTCAAGAGGGTGTTTTGCTCCTGAGCTTAGAAAAAAAAATCGCAAAGTTGGTACTCTTTTCGAATCGTGTAAATGAAATGTTCAAAAATTATTACTTTGTCACTGCATATTTATTTAGTAAATTCAAGTTACCCCTTGCTTTAGTCACAGCTCTGTAAGCAGTAAATCTCACTTATAACAAGTAATAACCCAGGTAAAACCCATATTTTCAAACTGAGTATAGTTTGAAAATACGGAGATTCAAACAGAAAATTCACCATCGCCGATCGCCGATGCTAGACACCGTAGGCCTAATAATCCAAAATGTTATTGAAAAAATACAGGCCTTTTCATTAACTTCATTTCCTTTAATAAAAGTGTTTTACTGAGGTGTTACTTAAAATATTTTGAATAAAAATTAATTTTTTCTGACAATAAAAAATTAAAAAACTAAACTCTGTTATTATACAGCGAATTCTATTAATTTCAAAATTATTAACTAATAGTTATTCAGGACAAAATATTTAAAGCAACCATTTTTTTTTCTCGCTTTCTTTTCAAAATTCGATTATTTACGTATTTTTGGTTTTGAATCATACAATTGTGGAATGGGCAGAAACTTTTACTTTGGCTGGATACTTTCACTTTCGGTTACAGGGGTTGAGTTTCTCATCAAAATTTCACTAAAGTAAATTGTATGATTGTACAATTGTATGATTCAAAACCAAAACTACGGAAATAGCCATATTTTAAAAAAAAAGCGATAAAAAAAAAGGTTGCTTTCAATATTTTGTCCTGAATAACTATTAGTTAATAATTTTGAAATTAATAGAACTCGCTGTATAATAACAGAGTTTAGTATTTTAATTTTTTATTGTCAGAAAAAAATTAATTTTTATTCAAAATATTTTAAGTAACACCTCAGTAAAACACTTTTATTAAAGGAAATGAAGTTAATGAAAAGGCCTGTATTTCTTCAATAACATTTTGGATTATTAGGCCTACGGGGTCTAGCATCGGAGATCAGCGATGGTGAATTTTCTGTTTGAATCTCCGTATTTAAAACTATATTCAGTTTGAAAATATGGGTTTTACCTGGGTTATTACTTGTTATAAGTGAGATTTACTGCTTACAGAGCTGTGACTAAAGCAAGGGATAACTTGAATTTATTAAATAAATATGCAGTGACAAAGTAATAATTTTTGAATATTTCATTAACGCGATTTGAAAAGAGTACCAACTTTGCGATTTTTTTTCTAAGCTCAGGAGCAAAATACCCTCTTGATTTTTTTTTATCAGTTACCTAAGATCTTTTTTAGCTTGGGTTAAAATCTCAAATTTTTAAATGTTGTCCCACATGGCCATTTAATTTTTTTCCTAAATGCTTCCATGATGTCTATTACTACAAAACTATTAGTCCTCGACTAATTTCGTTGGAATTTTTGGATTCAGCATAAAAAAATACATGGAGAAAACAAATTTGGTTCCATTTGATTGATTAGGAGATGAGATATTCAAGAAAATGCGTCAAAAAAGGGGCGTGGCACAAAAAAAAACATCAAAAATTCATATCTCAGCAAATATTTGACCTAAAAATCCCATATTTTGCAGAATGTCTTATCTTATGACTCTTTATATGCAAATAAATTTTCATAAAAATCTGTGATGGGATGGTGAACTCATCGGTTGATTTGACGTGGAATGACCCTCATGCTTACGGCAGAGCAAATTTCCGTTTCAGCCAATGTAAGTATGTATGTCATATAAACATTTAATTGCATTTTCTGACTTGTGTGACATCTATTGAACAAATTTATTGTTTATAATTATAGTAATTTAATTAAAAACCTCACATTTAGTTATTTTGTACATGTGTACATGTTTAAAATCCAGTGTTAAAATTTTTGCGGTCTCCTGACGGACGTTTTTAAGTGCTGTCTTTTATCCGGAATTTTCGATTTACCGATGGAGGTCCAGTCCTGACCCCTTAAGTTAATCGAGGTTCTGCTATATTTCCCACAACATTCAGTCCTGCATATATAAATCGACTTAATATTCCCCATTAAAATCAGCCCTGCATATATAAAACTACTTAATAATCCCATAACATTCAGCCCTGCGTATATAAAATGACATATTTCCCGTCACATTCAGTTGTGCATATATAAAATGACTTAATATTCCCCATTACTTTCGATCTTACATTTATAAAATGACTTAATATCTCCAGTTATATTCATTCCTGTACACATAAAACGACTAAATGGTCCCATTACTTTCAGACTTACATAATTAAATCGACATAATATTCTGCATTATATTCAGCTCTGCATTTAAAAAAAACAACTTAATATTTCCAATTACTTTCAATCTTACGTATATAAATCGACTTAATAATTCACATTACTTTCTGTATTACAAATATAAAAATGACTTAATATTCCTCTTTACTTTCAGTCTTACATATATAAAACAATCTAATATTCGCCATTACTTTCTGCTTTATATATATAAGAAGACTTAATGGTCCCATTAATTTTAGCCTTATATATTTAAAACGATTTAAAATTCCCCTTTACTTTCAGCCTTACATACAGGGTGCGGAAGAATTTCCCGGAATTTTTGTAATGTAACATTTACTGGCCTTTTTTGTAAAATCTGATTAAATTTGTTAATTCCTCCTGAAATTTGGGTTTAGAACATGTTTATTAATCATTTGTTTATTTTTAGGGAAGTGAATAATGAACATGTTTATTAATCGTTTGTTTATGTTTAGGGAAGTGAAATGTTGCAAAATGGCTCTTTTGGTGGTTGGTGGTCACTTGAACAAAGTTGTTTTTAAAGATGAAAAATTCTTCAAAGTTGAACCACTTAATAACCGCCAAAATCATCATCAACTAAAGAGAAAAGGTCAATAGAAATCTGCCACTACAAAAACCATCACTTGCAGTCATTTTCCTGCTTTAGTGATGGTATGGGCCGGGATCTGCGCCACCAGGAAAACATCATTGGTCTTCATCGAGCACAATGTCAAGATGAATGCCGCCAATTATTAACAACAAGTTTTAAAAGACATATTGCAACCTTGGACGTCAGAACACTTTGGTGAAAATGGTTTTACGCTCCAACAGGACTGGGTGCCTGCGCATTC
>JAFIDM010002131.1:41074-106378 GCA_023159025.1 Thereuonema tuberculata
CTGAAATGTGCTGCCAAACTTAAAGGTTGTATTCAATCATGCAAAACAACGAATAAATGTCATATAAACATGGGTCTGGAAATGCTTTATTTCCAATATATGAATGATGCAACAATACAGAGATGTTCGCCGTACAGTCACTCAGTTTCATAGAAAGTGTTCGAAATGTCCTCCACCGGCCGCAATGCACGCAATACATCGACTGCCAACCACGGTCGAAGATTGCAGGTGCACATTGAATTGTGTTGCACCCATCCACTGTGTGATCATCATGTGAATGAGCATCAGGAACCGGTGTCGTGTATACTAATGTTTTAAGATAACCCCATACGAAATAGTCCAGAGGGTTTAAATCAGGGGAAATGAGCAGGACCTTGCTGTTGGTCCCCTCTTCCAATCCAACGATCAGGATAACGCTGGTCCAGAAGTCATCGGGCTGTACAGCTGAAATGAGGTGGCGCACCATCAAGCATGAACCACATGTGACGATGAGTGTGCAAAGAACATCCTCCAGGCATGTAGGCAACTCATCTTCCAGGAAATCTCTGTAAGTATCACCGGTTAGTCTAGCTGGCAGAAAAATTGGTCCGATGAGATGGTTGCCGATGATACCAATCCAGATATTTATGGAAAACCTTTGTTGGTGCCGTGACTGGGTGATAACATGCGAGTTTTAATTGGACCAGTGGTGAACATTATGAAAATTCATAATGGCATTTTTCATGAAGCAAGACTCGTCGGTGAAAACCACAGTCTGCACAAAAGTAGGTTGAGCACAGTTTTGCAGATACATGTGCAAAATACCACTTGTGGAGGGTAATCATTGGGTGACAGACCTTGCACCCTCTGTATGTAATATTAGAGAAGCTGTTCCTGGAGAATTCGGTACACACTTTGTTTGGATATGCCAACTTCTCTGGCAATCTTTCTAGTGGATGTTCTAGGATTTCTGCAACTTCATCCAGCACCTGTTCTTCAATGTGTGTTGTTCTGATGTGTCGGTCTCTGCCTCTATCAACAGTAGCAGTCGTAAATGATCCTGTCTCAGCTAGATGAAGATGAATCATACTAAATGTATTCCTACATGAATACTGTCGTTGTGGAAAGGCTTCCAGGTATAGTCGTGCAGCTTCTCTGCAAATTATATTTGCTCTTCCGTAAGTGAAATGGATGACAACCACACCTGCATTGCTGTACCTCTTAGTCATGATGTTTTCTAGAACAAGCTGTGGCGATTCTGACATCTGGAATGCATTCAACCAGACTGCTCCACTTTTGTTTGGGGTGGTTTGTCCACTTTTGGTGGGTGAGGGGGTATTGATAACATATAACAATTACTGAGGAGCAATTTAATGACTACAATACAATGTAAAAGCTAACAACTCTGTATCGTTTCATCGTTCATATCTTGGAAATAACGCATTTCCAGACCCATTTTATATGACATTTATTCGTTGTTGATTGAATACAATCTTTAAGTTTGGCAGCACATTTCAGGTACAACCTTTATAGAAAGAAAGTTTGGATTATGATGCTTTCAATACTTTTAATTCTATTACAACTAGTTTTATTTAAAATGAAAACACTATTTATTAAGTGACAATGAAACTAAATCAATTTAAATCTACTTTTACTACTACTAATAATAATAAAAGAAGTATCCATAAACTTATCTGTGAAATTATTCTCTGTGCAGTGCATTGTTAATGATTAATAGTCTTGAAGGAGCTGAAAAACGTTTTATCAAGAGGTCGACCCAAAAAGACATAAGAAAATGGTTATGAAGAAGGGTTGCTGGAACAGTCAGTCTCTCTAGAAGTTCCCATAGTAGTATTAGTTTAAGTAAGTTGTATTTTTCCAAAAGGTCACTAGTTCTGTGCACTTCTTCAAAGGGGTAAAAAAACTCCTAAGCAGAGCACAGATTCTAGCTTTTATAGGGTTTAACATATTGCCACAATGATGTACAATGTGTTGAGAATTCTGAAGAGAATAAAAAAAAAAAAAAAAGAATGAAGTTATTTATTGGCTTTTATTTTTTTTCCAAAAAACAATTGATGAAATTCATTTTGTTTATTTAAATCATCTATTTTACACATATTGTGTGGGTGGCAAGGATAGTTCTGCCACTCCCCATTATGAAAAATGGAGGGTAGCTCGTCCTTATAGTTCTGAAGCCTGTCTTTCACTCTGATCCTATACATTTCTTCCTTCTTTTAACATTGAAAGTTAAAAGAAGCAAAAAATCAAATGCATCGTTAAGGAAAGAGTGTATTGTATCATTTAGTATTTCACCTCAGGATGGACTAGATTACATCATAGGAGATTCTGGTAACAGTTCAGTGATCGCTATCAGAACTTTGTCCACAATTCGATGACATCTTAAAAAGTGACCAATTAAAGATACTTGGTGTTTCGGAAAGATGTTAAGTGGAATAAATATTTCATAACAAAAAAAATAATAAAAAACCCACTTTTTTAAAATAAAGCCAAAAATTCACTTAATATAAATAATTCATTCCAGCTTTGCCAGAAGAAATGATTCTTTGTTAAATGAAATTTTTCTTTATAAATAGTTTTGAATTGTAAGCCTCTTACACTGCTTACATAGAGGATTCGCCTTATATCGAAAAATATACAGTCGATATAAAATTGATATGCCAATCACTGAAAAAGCAGTTCCTTTCATTGACTGTTAACCAAACATTTGTGTGGCTGCTTGAAGATCTATAGAATCAGCCATCTTTGATTTCCTTTTGTGGGAATTCTTGAATATTAGTTGTATAACACTAGATCAATTGATTTCTAAGAACTGCAACAACATATTCTGGATTGTGTGAGGATGTAAACTTACAGTAGCTGTACATTTGACAAAAGTGGCTTTAACCAATTGGCGTTTCTACAATGCAAATCACTTATGCATCAATAATTTCAAATGAATTACAAAGAAAAATTAAAAATAATTTAAAACTTATTAGGCCTACTGGTATTTGATTAACATTTTAAGTAGGTTTCTGTTTTCTATAATACTCCTTAAACTCAGAAAGCCAAAAATTATGCTCAAGAAATCTCAACTCAGATATTAACATCAATTAACTGTAAAAAGAGAAATTGCAGTCAATTGGCAGTAGAATGATAACATTTTTCTGCAGGTTTTGAGTAAAGATAGATTTTTTTTTTTTTTTTTTTTTATAGTAATACCACAAAAAATATATTTGTATGTATTAAATGAATTTTTTTTCTAAGTAAAAGCACTACCATATTTTACAGCTACATATTTACTTACTTTTTTGTAACTAAAAATCTACCAAATATTTTTTTTTTTAATTTGTCTTCATAATCATAAGGATCTTAAGCCCATAATTTGCTTCTTGAGAGTTATATGTGAGATCACAAGATTCAAGAAACAAAGAATAACTTCCTCTGAATTCAGCCTCAATTATTTCAAACAAGGTGCCTCAGAATGAAAGTATATGCTGAGTAGTTCATCGTATGATATTTCAATATATAAAACTTGGTTCATTTTTGTAAATAACTTTCTGTCCTTCTGCTGTAAAATAAAAATGAAATCCAATCAACGTTTGTTTTGTTCTTGAAATTTCAACATAAAAAACAAGAATATTCACAACAAGCAAAAACTAAGTACATAGTATCTATTGCTTTATTTCTAATACTTAAAAGTATTTTTTATTAATCAATACAAATTGATGCCATACTTCATGCATCCATTTTTGTAAAATCTTAAAAACTTTGTTGAACAAACAATGGAAGAAATCAATAGTAAAACATATGTAATTTCCTTATATAGATTGAAACCTTATAAAGTTTTTCTTTTTAATTTCATGTGTTGAAAATATTTTGTAATTAATGATAGTAATTTTTTTCACTGAGCTATTGCTTCTATTCAGTTGCTTTCTAAGTAAATTTTATTGCTATTCTCCAATCAGTAACCAAATTTTATTTTTATAGAAACTACCTTTACTCTATAGAACTGAAAAGTAATTTTAAAACAAATTCAGAAATTTTTGATTCATTACATCATTCCATTCATCAAACATTAAAATACACTGAAACTGTGCAAAATACAATGTGATTGGGAACATTCTTAAGTAAATAACAAATAAATAACTGATTTAGAAAATGTCACATTTCAATGAAAAGAAAAGCACAAGCTCGTCCATTGCAGTTCTACTTAACAAATTTCACTATAAAAAAAAATAATTCTTATCAACAAGAAAGGAATTTTTTTATAACCCCTGATAACTAAAAATTAATTGAGTGTAGTGACATTAAACAGGACTAGAAATAAAAGCAACCAATCAAAACAATTAGGAGAACAGTAGCTACTACAGTGGTTCATAAATAACTGATGGTTCCAATTTATTTTTAATAAATTTAGTATAAAGCATTATTAAACATTTTAAGAATACTGTTATTACAATTAAATTTATTGTTTAGAATTTGACAAATTTCAGAAGATTACTATTAATGAAAGTGAAAAAGGATACCTACTGAACTTTCTCGTTATCAAAAAATTAATAGAACATTAAGTTACAAATTGTTTTAAATAACAACTATCTACATAACAACTTTTTTTTTTTCATATATTACTTTCATCATCTTAAATTACTTTAACACTTTTGTTTTCAAAAACTACATTGCTGACAAATCAGTCACGATGTAGATACACTGACGTTAGCAATTGAGTTAACAACAAGTAGGAAAACATTTTGAAATTAACATCTGCAAAATTAATTAAGTGTTTTTCTTTATCCTTTTAAAAAAAAGGAAGCTTGTCATAAAGCACAAAACAATATAAACTAAGTTTATCTCAAAGGATTTACCTACATCCTTTGATTAATATTTCTATATAGCAATTTGAAAACTGGGTGAAATAAAATTAGTTTTTTGCAAACTATAGTTGATATGTTAAAAATGTTTTGCAACTGTTAATGTAAATTATCTTTTCAAAGTAACTAATTAATACAATTTTTTGGAATAAAATATCATTTCATTTGAATTATAATTAATTATTTTCAAGGAAGAAAAAAAGCAAATCATTTTCAAATAACCATTATTTCAATATCTATGCACTTCAATAACTTTCTATTAAGCAATATTTATATTTTCCTGAAATGAATAATTAAACTGTTTATCTGCAGCAGAAAAAAAATTATTAAGTAAATACCTTTAATAAATTGATATAATTAAACTGAAAGCTAATTGATGCTCTTACTCAGGGTGTCTAAGGAAAAGTCTTTTTCAGTTTTATCTCTCTTAAGTTTTTGAGTACTAATGAGTAAAATGATTCCAAATAAAAAGTCATCATTGATATTGAAAATCCTTGAAAATTTAAAATAGGAAAGTGTTTAATCATGCATCTAGATTTTGATATAAAAATAGTAAGAATACCAAAATTTCATCTAAATCTGTAGACACCCTGAAACAAAATTCCAAAGAATTTCAGAGGCATAAAAGGCAATATTGAGAGCAATAACACTGCTACAGCAAATTCAGTACCCTAGGTTCCAGGTTTTCTGCTCTTTACGGTACAAATTTTGGCAGCTCCCATCTTCGATTAAATAAAGATAACCAATTTAATTAGAACTATCTTTCAAATTTCATTTTTTCTTTTACATTTATATACAATATATATTGAAAATTTCAACACACCTGC
This sequence comes from Thereuonema tuberculata, assembly GCA_023159025.1. Taxonomy (NCBI): domain Eukaryota; kingdom Metazoa; phylum Arthropoda; class Chilopoda; order Scutigeromorpha; family Scutigeridae; genus Thereuonema; species Thereuonema tuberculata. Next base: position 46,749 of record JAFIDM010002131.1, read on the forward strand.
AATTAATACACATCTTCTAACATGGAGGGGAGAAAATTTATCATTTTTATTATTTTTACTTTTTTTGATTATGAATTCTACACCAAACTAGAAAATGCTTACAATAATTGAAGTAACTACATTCAAGAATAAAAATTGTAGTCTGGTAATTGTTTTCACAAAACATTCTTCATCTTAAAACTGATATGGTTTCTAGTGAAGTCAGGCAAACTGTTTTTCTCTTTGAAGTAAGATTTTTTTCCAATTGTTCTGAAAAATAACAAAAGATGACCAAGGATTTCTGCCATCTCTTTTCTCAGTGAAGTTTTCTTGATAAATAGATGTCATAAAGTTCACAATAGAAATCTCCTCCTCTGGGAAAAAATTAGGATGTACAAAGATTGGACATTAATTGCAAACTTTTATACATTTGGCAATGAGACACAAAGAGCACAATCTGAAATTTTGACACACATTTGATATTTTGGTAAAGTATTTAGGCTTCTGCAGCTGTCTTAATCACAACTACTGTATCAGAAAATAATAGGAAATTTCAGAAATATATACTGCATGCAAACCATTCTTCAATCAGTAAACAGATAAAATGAAACAACAACATTAATTACAGAATGTACTACATTTGTACTAGCTGACAATATACATCATAGAAAGAAATACAAGTACTTCCTATGAGGTTCACCACATGAAGAGTTACTTAACTACAACAGGAACACTAGTAAATTGTAGAGGTATCATTGCTGAGCTATAGATATTTTTTTGTTTAAATTTTAATGTTTTAAAGGTGGAAATGATTGTTAATAAATGCCACCTGCTCATATCTTTTTACATTGAAAATGCATTCACAAATTCTTCTGAAAGAACCTGCATTTCAACTGATCAAGTAGGGCTTTAACTTAGAAGTGGTACTAATCTGCAGCGCTTGAACAGATAAATAATATCGTATAGTATCAGTATGATATTTATCTTTCTTTCATTTAATTTCATAAGCCATTAGCTCCTTGTGTGTCACAGCAACAATAACATTCACTGCTGAAGATAAAAAGACAAACAGCAATAGATAGAAAGTGAGAGAGAGGGAAAAGAAATAAGAGACCCACTGAATGCATTACAAAAAATTGTGGAACTGTAATGTGAAAGCTGCCATCTGCTCCTGGCAAATACTTGCCAAATAAAGCAAAATTCTCCTGTCAGTGGGAAACTGTCTTCAACTGTTCTTTGTGGCACAAAACTCAACACTGCATTTTATTTAGAATAGTACAGTTACTCAAGTGTTGGGCAGTTATTAAGCTGGCTTTCATGGAAATACACTTTATTTCAATTATAATTCTAAACATTAAAGTGTTCTTCACAGAATATCTGTTTCATAGATTTTATTAGTGATCTGATTACCAGTTGTAGTTGTAGTAATTGCAGGAGTTGCAACAGAGCTGCTTGTGGCAATAAAGGAATTGCTGGGAGTAATTGCTTTGCTAATAGGTGCCAAGTGAGTAAGCGAACCCGAGACAGGGGTCAAAGTGAGACCAGCTTTGAGCAATATGTTGCTTTCACTGCCTGTTTTTTTAAGATCAGCTGGAGAGCGAGGTGGAGAAAAACGTTGCAAAGTTTGGCCACGCTGAAGCTGCTGCAGACGTGCATACTGTTCCTGCAGCTGCTTTTGTTTACGAAGAAGTTCTTGATGTCTTTGTTCCAGTATTTCTTGTCTGTTACGTGCAGGTGGTGTTGGTGGAGTTTTCTTGATTGTCTCAGAATCAGACAGAGCTCCTTTAGAAATTCTTGAATTATTGGAGCATTTGTGCTGGTTTTCACTTGTGTGAGAAGAACGCATCTGCACCCCTTCTTGTGAATTAACGCTTTCACTTGAACTGCTGTTGCTTGACAACTGCTCCCGGCGTAGGTTTTCATCACTGATGGCACTAGTGCGAAGAACTAAAGTTGGGTCTTTTTTAGTTATGTCAACAATGCTTGATCGAGATGGTGTACTGTCATTGCCATTAGTGATGGGTTCAACACTGGTGCGAATATGGCTAACAGTTGGCTCAAGACTGCTAACTCGAGCCAACACTGTTGCCTGAAGACTACTAGACCGAGGAGGTGTCCCACTGCCAGTATATTTGCCAGTTGGTGACATTGGTGAAGTTGGTGACATAAGTGGTGATTTACTACTAGTCCTGGGAGGTGGGGGTGGGGGAACTTTCTTACCTACTCCAGTAACAGGACTTGTAGCCAAACTTTTATCAGTGGTGGCTGCCTCAGAGCTCTCAGTGAGTGATTGACGCAAACCTCCAACCGATACCTTGGCAAGCAAATCCTGATTTTTATTTTCTGGTGGTACAGGGGACGGTGTTGGTGATACATTAATACTTTGTTTACTTCCAGCTTCATTGACTTGTAATTTTGAAATTGTTGTGCTTGAAGTAACACTTGTTACTGCTCCAGTTGATATCTGTGCCTGATTTTTGACAGGGGAGTCTGTAATGGAGTGAGAAGTGCCACGTCTTCCGCTACCAACTGTATTTGCTGCTGTTACCATCTCAGGAGTGCGATCAGTTGGCTTAGCAAAAGTTTGGAGTTCATCCAGCAGGGCATCCAGAGCATTCTCAGATTTCTGGGAGCGCTGCTGGCCATCAGCTTTCAATTCACCAGAGAAGCTGGCAGCCTGAAAATATAGGATATTATCAAAATAAAGAAAATCAAAATATTAATTTAAAAGTTATTGAGACACTGATTAAGATAAATTTTAAGTTTATCGGCCAGAGGACTAGGTCTTAAAAAGTAAACCAGTTTTTAAACAAAGGAATTAACAGAATATTCACCAAAATAAACTCAAAAATAAATGTTGTAGGAAAATATATAATCATCTACTGGAGCAAAAGATAAAACTAATTTTAAAAATAGAAAAAATTTAAAAATAGATTCACAGTCACAACAAAAAAAAAAGAAAAAGAAAAAAACAAACTTCCATCAAAGAAAGGACCAATTAATAACTTTCTCTGATTAGAGGATTAATGCTTATGATTTTAAAGACTATATGTTGAAAAACCTCAAGGTGAAAGCCTTGAAAATGAAATAAAGGAGGCAAATTTTTTAACTGTACAGTTTTCACATAACTTACAACATTTTTGGAACTTATGTTACATTTATAAACTTCTTGTTAAGATAAAATAAAATCGTAAATGAATTTTAATTTGAGATCTAATACAAAATCCAATACATTTAATAATAATTATCATTACATTTAATAATAGTTAATAAATGTTTGATTTTGAAAATATGAACTGAAGAGTTTTTGTAATTTTCTTAATTTATACAATTTTACTGTTCTTTTTGATCAAATTTTTCTAAAATGTGATGAAATTTTTTTTTTATTTATTTAAGTTTGGAAACAAATGAAAATAACACTTTCAGCCAATTTTGTTTTATGTTGGGTTTTTATCAAAGAAACATGGAAGTCCCTAATTATTTAGAAATACAGTAAAACCTCCTTAAGTCGTCACTGAAGGGACCAAACATTTTTGACCACTTAAGCGGAGTGATGACTTAGGCGGAGTGGGAATTTTTGAAAAACAAAAAAACAGTGAAATACAGTATTTTCATGAATTGCTGTAGGATTCGGTGAGAAAACAAGATTTTCAGAAATCAATATATGCAAATGAATGAGTGGAAAATAAAAAAAAAAAAAACTTTTTATGGTTACCACATTTTAATCGTTTTAAAAGAAAGGTAATGTCTGTCTTTGAAACGTTCCAGACAACTATTGCTGCCGTCGAAATCTTCAATGTTTAACTCCTTAGCAATTTCCATGGCTTTTTCTTTGAGAATTACGGAAGAAATCGGCACATTTTGCGATCTGGAATATTTTAGCCATCAAACTAAAACCTCCTCGATCTCATCAAACTTCGATTTCCTCATTCTCTTTCTTTTGTCTTTGCAGTCAGCTTCTTCAATTACTTGTTTCGATGAAAGAATATCGTTTAATGTAGTCCTGGGAATATGGTGTTCTTCGGCAAAAGCTGTTTTTGAAACATTTGATTTTTCAAAAAGTGCAATTAGTCTTTTTTTTTCTTTAAAAGATAACGAGATAAGTTTTCGTTTCCTGGCATGTTAAAAACATAATCGAACTACGAAATTGCAAGAGAAAAAAATAGCCCTTAGAGCAGGGCTTACTCGCTATGAAATGAAGTCACACCCAGGAGCGGTCAAGAAAAACGTCTGCACTCGACAGAGTCGCAGCGAGAAGTATGCTTTGAATGATTAGCAGCAAGATTCCAAAACCCAAAGGGGTAGGAAAGGAATGAAGTGACAGACGTGGTCGAAAATTCTCAGTAATTGCTTGACTTTCTTAAAGTGAAGGGGTGGGACTGAAAAGACAACACGATGGCATGCAAAATGGAGAAGTCAATTGTTTCAGTCAATTTTAATGATATAAAAATAATTAAAAAAGTTATATAGCATAGAGCCAAACTCGAAAAAAATATTCAAAACAATTTTGATTGAAAAAATAATAGACGATTAAAACAATTATATATTCTATTTAAAAAGAAAATTCTTAAAAACAGCCAATTATTATACTTCGAACAAACAAAAAAAAACCAGGATTCAAAAGAAGTTTTAAAAGAATAAAAATTACAGATTGAAAAGATAAGCCAAAGCTGGAGGTTAATAAAAAATTAAGATTACAAATTTGTCTTGTAATAAAAAATTATAATTTCTAAGCTGTAAAAGTAGATATGTTGCCGTAAGTTCTGAATCGTTTAAGAATAAAACCAGTTGCTTACAACAGTAGCCTTCCACCAAAAACACTCCCAATAAAATATTTGAATTGACCTGCAAGTTTGTAAAGCCCCGATTAGGTCATAACAATCTAATACATATCAGTGACAATGGTGAGAGAAAATGAGCTCAGTATATAGTATGATTTTAAGGAAGAAAGAGGGTTTTCATCTCTCATTAGAAATCTTACAGTAATAGCCAATTCCCACTAGAAGAAGGAAATAAAGAGTGGAAGAATAATGGAAAAAAAATCAATATCAAAAGAGTAGAATAAAAAAGAGAGAGAAAACATAATCCGACCACAAGAAATCTCATCTCCCCATTGTGTAAACGGCAAGGAGAAGAACATTCAGGAAAGTAATGAAAATAGAGAATTAATATCTGTTTAAGATTGCTTAAATTTTGAAGAACAGCTTGGATGGTGGCAGGTCTGGAGTGAAGGCATAAACGGCACATGACTGAAAAAGGGCTCTGAGAGATAACTCTGTTGATTGGTCAGAGACACCCAAGCAGCAACTGGGACAATGGCTCAACAATCTCAATAGCTGTACAAGAGAGATTTATTTGAAAACTTGGAATCTATAATGACTGAAATGTAGACATCACATTAATGTTAACCTATCATGAAAAGTCAAAATAGCAACGGAACCAAACAAAACTAAAAAAAATCCTATTCATTTAAAGAAAACAGTTTTCCATTTATTCATTAACAGAAAACTCAATTCATGAAAAGCTCAGCATAACATAACCAAGCACAGCATATATCAAAGAAATTAAAGAATGGTACAGGGAAAAAAAGAAATGATAATTTTTGTTAAAAACTAGGAAAATTAAAGACTGAAGTACACAAGTATATAGGAATCTTTAGAAAAGGAAACCAGAGTTCAAAACAAATAGATAAAACAGCAGCAAAATAAAAGTTGTTGTTCACGATAGTAACAAGATTGATTGAAAAAAAAAAAAATGAGTGGTGATCTTGTAAAAGAAGTTGCAGAATAGTTGAATGTCCAAAAATGGAATTAATGCTACAAGAACAAAATAAGTTAAAGTTAAAGTTGCGATCAGGCCCAGAGGACCGCGCAATGCAACTGGAGGGTAGGCTCCAGTGTTCAGAACCTACGGGACAAAGTTGAGGACGGGGGGTCGGCCCGTCGCTCGCCCGCCTTTAACTCCCGGGAAAGAAAACCGGTACCCATTCTATAGAGGGCTGGGTAGACCCTAGGGTCCGTTTGGAGGAGAAAGAAGCGTGGAAAAATTCCCGTCCTCCGCCGAGGCCGGGAATCGAACCCGCCACCTCCAACCCGCAGCCAAGCATCCTTACCCACTCGGCTACCAGGCCCACTCAAGAACAAAATAGAAGAGAATATTTGGATATGATAAACAAACTTCATTTTTACCCAGTCAAATCAATGGTGTATTTATCGCAATCAAACACTGACAGCTTAAAAACAAGCGAAAAGAGACGAAATAGAATGACTACATGTCTGAACTAGAAAATAATGATAGAGGTAAAAAATAAAAACTGCCGAAGATAAAAAAATGGATGATAGGAAAAAAATAAAGAAAACCAACCAGTGTCTGACAGTTAAATACAAAAAGATATGAAAGAATGGAACAAAGTAAAACAAATTTCTGAGCTAGTAAAAATAAAGACAAATTGGCCTGTAAACGATAGCATATTTTAATGAAAGATATTAAACAGTGAGAGTATTTATCACAAAATATAATCTACATAGAATGACATATAAAGATTTACTGATTATGATACAAGCCTGGAATTTGGTGGGGATTTCAGGAGGTACTAACATTTTGAATGAATTAAATTGCAGCAATAGGAAATTCTTTCACTTCTTCTGGAGGTGAGAAATTGGATCTGACCTTATGGAATTTTCATGTTAAATTTAGTTTTGCAAAACATTTTCGAGCTTTACCATACAAATTTGGTTTAGAGGTTTTTGAATGTATTGATTATAGCCAAATCATACATTTTTCGTCATAGTTTTTATCACCGACCCTATCATTGAAGATCTGATAGTCTGATTTGCACCTGACACCATTTTCATCACCAGTCCTATCATTGAAGTAGCTCTAGTAAATGCTGTAAAATCTTAGTGAATTCCTATCACTGGTGATTAATGAGCACCCTCGACGAAACTTGGGGACCTCCCCAGCCGGCAGCAAAGAAGTCGGTCAGTGCTATTTTCGCCACCACTTCAGCTGAATCCAAGACTATTATTAATTAAGTATCGCAGTCAGGAGATTGTATTTCAAAAATAAACAATATTTTTATTGAATAAATTAATTCAATACATCAGAATGTGCAGATGTCAATTTTTGAAAGAGATTTTTCATTTCTTATTGAAGTATTCATCTCATTTGCAAAATATTGTGGGGTATTTGTCTCTGTTTGAAACTTTGCTGTTGAAATGCTTCTGCTTAAATAGCAGAGATGTTACAATACAATTAGTTTCAAACAGATTAATAGCTTGTTGAAAGTCATTTCATATTCTACGGAAACTGCATTGCTGAAAGATGATTTTAACCTCTAAAAAAAAGATGAAAGTGCAAAAGCTTCCAATCTTGTTGCTGATTGGTTCATGGCTCGAAAAGGCTTTAAAAAAGCCAACAATTTTTGTTCCTTGTTGAGGCCAACGGCAAAGCACCCGAGCCCAGGCATTGAGGGGCAAAAAACCATTCTGATGGCCATTTGATTTGGGGGATTAATTTAATAAATAATAAATTATTATAATATTTTTTTAATTATAAATGAGAATCATACAGATCAGCTTATTTTTTATTTAGAAATTCGGATAAAGAGGATTTGTTATGTTAAAGAAACAGTAGAAAATAAAATGTTAAATATTTTGGAAATATAGTTTTGTTGTTTGGTGGATGGTCAATTAGAATTTAAATTATATAAAAAACTGACTTCACAGCGAGGTTATTATTTTTTATTCCAATCATGTATTAGTGTACAAATGATCTCTTATTTATATAATACTGTGTTTTGGGCTTTGAAAATTGCATCGAATGTTCAGATTTAAGATGCTATAAATTTATAAATTTTTAATGAATAATTTATCAGTTGAAGATGATATTCAATGTAGGAAAGTTTAACAGGAAAAAAATGAAACATAAAAAAGGGAAATGTGCATTTTCTTTATCCCTTGTTGATGATATTCAATGTTTGGAACAAATTAAATAGATTTCTAAGGAAAATTGAGGTAAAGAAGGGGTTACAAAGTTGCAGATTTTCAAGAACAAAAAAACCATTTTTGAAAAAGAAATTTAACATGAAAACTCCATGAGGCAATTTCAGAAAGGGGGTGATAAGGTGGGAAGAGGTCACTTTTGAAAGATAGAGGGTAGACTACATAATCGTGCTCATGTTTAAAGTTGGACAAATAAATGGGCAGCGTTTCAAATTTTAAGTTGATTAGTCCATTATTTTTTGTGTGGAATGGAAGGAAATGGAGACCAAAGTAATCCTATTTTAAGTTGGACCATATAGAATCATTGTATCAAATAAAGCACTTGATAGAACCAAGATAATAAGGAATTATGTTTCACAATACTTAGCCTATTCCATCGTCAGAAACGTTTAGGACAACACAGGATGAAAACATTTCTACTACATAACATAATTTGTGGATGGTGAACGGAAAGCATTTGTTTTTCAATGTAGTATAGTGTAAGGTCAATGCCTGCCTGCCCGAGAACAGATTGTATGTTTGGCATTATGTTAGCTTTATTGATATGGGAGAAATATGTATATGGCGTGGATGTGGAAGTAAATTTGTTTTGTAATTGAGGTGAATTGGCCAAAAAGTATGCCATCATCACGGAAATCATAAATTATTTGTTTGATGGTGTTGTAGGTAAGGGATATGAATAATGATGTGGCATCAAGAAGGAGACATAGGCATAACTAGGGGGGAGCCAGGGTGGCGTGGGCCTCCCCACCCCAGAATGGCCGTGGCCCACCCCAGGGATATTAGTGTAATTATTTTCTATTTTAAATAGTGAATGAAGATGTGTATATAAGTTTTTAGGATGATGTTTGTCTTCTAAGACACATTCCTTAATGTGACAAAATGGGATTTCCTATCGAGTTTGCATTTCGAGCACAAAGGGCCTACCTCTCCACCCACCCATCCTCTAGTTAAGCTTCTGGAAGCAGTATTATTTTTCCATTTTGATGAATCTGATTTGGGGGAGGAATTGTGTTGTGTTTTTGTAAATGTAATCAATTTTGTTTGTGTAAGTTTGAAGGATAGTGAAGAGGGTGTTAGAAATATTGAAAATGAGAGTTCCTGGTGTTGTTGACCGGCTTAGCTTTTAGGATATGGCTAATTTCCAGGGTTGGGAAGTAATGCTGTTACTAGTAACAGTTACTTTTTGTAGTAATGATCGATAACGCCGCTACTTTTTTAATTGAGCAACTGTAACTCATTTACGTTTATTTGTCCAACTTTTTTTTTTATTTATTTTCACGCCAAGTTATTGGGAGGTTTGGCGAGAGCTGTTTCAAAAACACTGTATCAGTTATCGGGACATTAGTGTTTTCAAGACCTTTACTAAGAACATTATTTTATAAACTAAATCCAAATCTCATCTATGGTCTTATCCCAGTTATTGCTGTTTGAATCATCGATGAAGAAACACAATTCTTACGAGTCTCATGAGTGGTTTACTTCAAAATGCAGAAGGTACTGAGCACAATACTAAAATTTAGCATTATAAATTCGAACTTTTATATGAAACAAAGATTCCTGGTATGAAATAATGTTGTAAGAAAATACGATACCCAAATTATTACTGCAAACTAACGATTCCTAAAGATTCCTTTGTTTGCGGCAATGTCATTCTAATCAACCCCTTAGTAAAGAACTGCCTTGATTGCTACTTCCAAGTAAAAAGTTTTTGAAGTAAATTTTTATTGGATGTTAATCATTTTAAATGTGAAACTTGGCATTTACATTAATTTTATACTGAGAGGCAAGCTTTCCATTGTGAATTTCGTTAACGCTGCATCTTAATGTCACTAAGCCAGTGTTTCATATTGAATAAATATAATTTGATTTAAATATTGATTGCCAATAAGAAAACTGCTTATTTATTTATTCATTTTTTTTTTTATACTTTTCGATAAATAAACAAATATGTATCTGAATGTCTGTAAGCGAACAAAGACTTCTTTCCATTCCTTTCAGAAAAATTCCTTGATTATATAAAGAACTATAAAACATGGCATCAAAATTTAGAGAGAAAAACATGATTTTTGTTTTTCGAAATTGGCTTCACATGAATCAATATATTTCAATTGTGATAACACGAAGAAAAATGACTAAATAATTTCACTTTAAAATATCAAATAGGACTTGATTGCATTTCTTTTAGAATAAATTCTAAAAAAAAAATAAAAAAAATCAATAAATGGGAAGAGGAAGGATTGTGTTTGAAACAAATCAAAAAAACTTCCCTAAATGTGTTGAATTTAGATTTAATTAAGGGGAAAAAATAAAGGATTTATTTATGCTCAAGAAACCAATAATTCATCATAAATAATTCGATTTATAAAATATCTTATTAATTTTTTTTATTTGTAATTTTATTTTGACAAAAAAAATTTTACTTAACATAAAAATGACAGCATAAATAAAAAATTTGGTAAAATAAAATTTGCTCTTAAGAAATTAATGAAAATTTTAATTTAGAAGTGCATTAAAAAAAAAAAAAACTTTTGACAATATCATTTAAAATATAGAAATGCAAAATAATGAGTGTGGATTATTTGTTTAAATACGAGTGCTAGTGAATAATCAAAATTTCAGATTGCCACTATATTAAAAATAAAAAAAAAATCGATTTATTCCTTAAGAATTTGCAGTGGTAACCAATGTCCATTGAGAATTCTGAAAAGATAGGTTTGTTCGGCATATACATTTTTAAAATGGAGTGGTTATTTTCAAGACTTTTAAAAATACAAAAAATAAAGCAGAATGGAAAATCTTTTGGATTTCTGAAAAAAAAAAAAATCTTGATGGCAAATGTAAAATTGACTTGATGCTACAATGGAAAATCATTATGTCAATGCATTACTATATCTTCTGAATTAAGAATTGTTTGGAAAAATGTAGCTTTCTCATCTAGGTTTAATATTATTTTTCCAATTTTTAAAATAGATTAAGCACTCGCATTCATTAAACCTCTTTATCTAGACTAAATTCTTGTCATCAAATTATCTGCGGAACAAGAATTTAAACTATCATTCAGTTTTTTTCTAATAATAAAGATTAATAAATTATTAATTTGCATTCCAATTAGCTTAAAAGCAGTATTTTTTCATCATGTTAGGTTATTTTTAAATGCTTAAAATTGACTGTTATTCAAGTGAAAATTATGTTCAGGTTTTTCAAAGGATTTTGTTCTGTGTGTGCTGTGGGATTTCATAAAATGGAAAGTGAAGTCAAAACAAATTGCTCTCTAGCGCATTTAAATTAAAGAAATATTCTAAATAAAATTTCAGAAAAATAAAATAAAAAAAAAAAATCTATACGTTAATTTATACAATCAATCAATTTTCTAATGTAATATGGCAATTACAACAGAGTTTTTAAAATATAAATTCTTAGTATGCTTTTAACAGATTTTTTTTTTTTTTTTATTGGTGAAAAGTAACTGTAACACAGTTACTTTTTAAAAGTAAGTTACCCAATCCTGTGTAATATCCCTATATTTGAATTTATAGGTTCTGGACAGAAATATATATATATATATATAGATATATATAGATGATGGATGGGAAAGTGGAATTCTTCGAGATGAGTTTTTAGCATATTGATCTGATAAGGTCTAAATTGGACTCAAATCAATAGCAAAGGTTATTAGTTCAATGTATTTTTCTATGGTGATGTTAGTCAGACTGGTTGTTTTAAGTTGACTTGGACCATTTGTTCTTGGTCTTGTTTGTGCATGAGGATAATGGAATTGCTAATCAGATCATTATGCTAAAAACTCAAAATGCCTGTCCTATTGCTAACACACCCCACACCATCATCACATGGTTGCGTCTTGTGTTGTCTTGTTAGTGTCGTCTCTGATAATGGAATATACTAAGTATTCTGAAACTGTCCGATAATTCCCTATTACCTTTATGTTGGTTTTATTAAGAAAGTGCATTTTATTTTCACTTTATTATCTTTATTTCATCAACCTACGTTAAACCTTATCAAACTAATGAAATCAGTCCAGCCATTTAGTGTGATGCACAAATAAACAGAGGAAAAAAGATGCATGCTCCCAAGGAGAGCATCACGAAACTCGAAGCCCATTTGTGAGATGACAGTAAACACTGTAACGCCCTGGTGGTTGTCACATAATTTCTCTCTCTCCTATACTCTATTTTCATCATATTATATATATTGAATCTTTTAGTAATGTTTTCTCATTTCTTCATCTTCCCCAAACACCATCTTAACGCCTCTTTGTCTCTCAAAATCAGTTGTCTTCCAGATGCTTCCTCCACCTGGCGTCCATTTATTTTGCCTTTCCTTTATCTTTGTTTTATTGCTTTCTTTTGTATCCTTCTTTGTCTTCTCTCCACCTTGCAGCTGACTAACAGATGTCCCTCCTGTGTAACGTCACTCTGAGTGAACAGGACTCGCTGAGAGGGGAGTGAAATAATACACAGAGTGGGCAGAGAGCGTCCGAAGAGGGCAGGCGACCATTAAATATTGCTGCCCCTCGGACGCCGACGATCCGAGGCCAGGTAACCCTCGCTAAGCGAAACTGCTTGGCCGTTTCTAAGCAGCCACCAATCCCTTCCTGCGCAATTCGAGGATATCGTTGCGCCAGCCTGAGCGTCCTGCTGAATCCTCGAGATTGCGTAATGAAGAGGCTTAGCTATAGGGAAAATCAGCAGCCCCGTCTAGATTAGCTGCTTCTACCCCTAAAGGATCAGGCTGAGGCCGCTGGAAAACCAGGAGGCAAAACCAAGCTACAATTTGCTGCCATAAAGATTATCGTTGCGCCTATAGAGCGTTCTGTATGTATTTGGGCCTGCATAACAGAGTAACTATGTCTCCTCCCAGAACTACCTGCATCCGTCGGAAAAATTGCTCTTTGGATATTCAAGAGTATGGACCAAAATTAGAATTCTGAACTCTTTCATCGATCCAGATTATCATGCGAACTGTACGTGAACATTGATAGACTCTGAACTGTTGAGTCAACTAGAAGTGTGAACAATATATTTATCTTAGTGTGATTTTAGTGTGTGTTTGTATCTACGACTTCATTTGGGAAAACCTCGGGGTAAGATTTGCTTATATATCTTGTTTATTTATCCACACTCACTATACTCATCTATCTGTAAATATATGTATATTCCTTATTAAATGTGTTATATCTTTATCCAAGCTAGTTATCCCGCCTTTTCTATTTCTATTTATTCATTCAGTTAATTCTGATTCTTATTGACTCTTGCACTGGTTGAAGTAAGGGGAAGAATCTGCGCTGAGGGCTGGGAGCCTTGGGCAAGGTCGGCCCAAAAAAGGCGAGACTGCGAAGAAACATCGCGAACCCCCGGCCGATGTGTTTACAAACAAAGCCCCTCCTTAGTTGCTTCACAGGGAAGTCCCAACTCCCCCTTTATAATCCTTCACTGATTTACAGAGTTAAGTTCTGAAGTTAGAGGGCCCGGCACCAGATCTTCAACTATATAGATCAAAGGATTCCACTGCGCAAAACTCCCCCTATCGTAACCCTCTAATATAACCCTTCCCTCACATGTACGCCCAAAACCACGGCAAGCCGTTACAACATGGTATACTTCAAAAATATATATAGGTTGACGGACTAACACTCAAGCATTTTTGAGACATTTGACATTGCTTTTATTGATTTTCAAGAATTAACTTATTAATTTCTTGTTTTAAAGCAAGTGTTGTGTGGCACTATGGGTAAGGTATCTGACTGGAGATCAAAGGATTAGAAATAAATAAATAATATTCTCAAAGGATGGAAAATAATATTCTCCTTAACTTTTTTTTTTATAAGTAGTGTTTTAATTTTTTTAATATAAATAAGACATATATAAATATGCACTTAATTATGCTTTGTTTTTTAATGTTTTCTTTCCTATACTAATACGCTTTTCTTTCGATGTTTGTTAGCGTTTGAACCATTAAAAATGCTTGATAAGAATACTAAAAATATTCATTTATAATTTAATAGAATATACATAAATGTTTCTGATAACCAAGTTTTATAAATTTCAACGATTGAAGTATTTATCCTGATAATTCGTTAATGGTCATATACTTTTTAATTTTTTTAAGTTATAATTAGTTTAGTTCTAATTCATTTAGAAACATTCTTTTTTTTATCTTCGTGCTTTACACATGATACTTAACAAATAAAATCCTTCTTTCAGGATTTTTATTGAACAGTTCAACAGTCACACTTATGTAAAAGGGTTGGTTTAGAGGGGAAATCTCGAAAAGCGCCTCTTTCCTCCACATCTATAAACTAAAATTAGCGGTATTCACCTATAAAGTAAGTAATAAAAAACTCTATCCTTATATCCCACTAACCATTAACCCATTCCTATGATACTAGATATGTAACCCACCTGTTACTATCCATTCCGAAAACTAAGTCTAACTATCAAAGAAGAGTTGTTAGCCATGCTTCGCCTGAACTTTGGAATGAAATACCTAAGAAGATCCGTGAATGTCCTCTTCTAACCCAATTAAAAAAAAAATTAAAAAACACATTTCAACTTTATTAATTTACTAATATTCCACATTCTACTGAAGTCAGGCTGAAATTGCAATCCGAATCCCTTTCCACCTTTCACCTTTCTCTTTCATCTCTATTCTATCTCCTTTCTAGTCCCTCACTCTATTCCTGCTTTCTTCCTGTTTCTTTTATTCCATGTATTTGTAATACCTAAAATATGTTCTCCCTGTCGAAAATGAACTTGTAAATATTTGCTAAAATTTCAGTAATTTTCTCTTTTTTTTCCTCATTGCTGTGTTATATATTCCCTTTGTTAATCCCCTTTGTTAAGTGCCGAACTCATGACGCCCACTTGTCTTCTCGATAAGATCTCTCTTAAGACGACTGGGTTGTCAAAATGTCATGTAAACATATATTTAGTAAAATTTTATTGGCATTAAATTGAATTCAATTGAATTGAATACCTGTCTGTGAAGTTGACCTTCCCCCCACCCCTACCAATCACAAATTCAGAAAAAGGACAACATGGTTCATTTGTGATGGGTTTATTATGGAAAAAGAAAATATTTGTTCCGGAAAAAAAACAAAAAAACAAAAAAAAATCCAATTAAAAATAATGGGGGCTTAGATATTTAACTCAAACTTAGAAATCTTATCCAAAAAGTGTAGTGGTTCAAGTATTAGTTATATTAATAAAATATCAGGAGAAAAGCTATTAGTACAGGAAAGAAAAAAATGACAAGATTAAAAAAAAAAAGGCTTAGTTAAGTTGCATATTTATATATGTCTTATTTCATACTTAATTAATTAAAATACTTCCAATAAAAAAGTTAAGGAGAATATTATTTATTTATTTCTAATCATATATTACTTTTCTACCAAATATTCCTAATATAATCAGGAAAAAAAAATAATTTATCTTAAAGAAAGCAAAGGGGAAAAAAAAAGAAAAAAAAAAGAAAAATAAATAAATAAATAAATAAATAATTATTATCATTATTATCTCGAAAAAGTTTCAAACCATGGGTTTCCCCAGCTAAGACAATATTTGGTCAAGGACCAAAGCACATATTGCCAAGTGTAAAAAAAAAAAAAAAAAAAAAAAAATTGGAAGAATAGTTAGGGATGGGTGCTTGTGTCCATAAATTTCCTAACTATGCGTGTTGTGTTGAGTACCACAGCCTTCTGGAGTTGTGCAAAAGTCCTAGTGTGCTGAGGCTGTGGTGCAATGTGTGAGGCACCAGACCAGTGGCGGACAGGACGATGGATACAACACGTACTCGGTCCTCCCGCCACTGCTTCTGGAGCTCGTGTGCTAGGTCTGTATATTTACTTATCTTGTCTGCGTGAGTTTTCTGCATGTTCTTGCTGATAGGCACTGCAATATCAATGAGATAGGTCTGTTTGTTGATCTTTATTATTATTATTATTATTATTGAAAGGGAACAAAATGGATCCGAATAACTACAGGGGTAGCTCACTCTTGCCGGTCACTTACAAAATTCTCTAA
This sequence comes from Thereuonema tuberculata, assembly GCA_023159025.1. Lineage (NCBI taxonomy): Eukaryota > Metazoa > Arthropoda > Chilopoda > Scutigeromorpha > Scutigeridae > Thereuonema > Thereuonema tuberculata. The sequence continues at coordinate 62,773 of JAFIDM010002131.1, forward strand.
AGTCCTCTTGAATAGACTAGAAGAACAAGCTGACCCACAGATAGGAGAATACCAGGCTGGTTTCCGCAAGGGATGCTGCATAGAACAGATCTGGAATCTTAAAACAATTTTCCAGATGAGAAACACCAGAAACACAGAGGTCACTTTTGTGGACTTTAAGAAAGCCTATAACTCCATAGACAGAGAGACCCTCTTCAACATACTAGAAGAATTCGGCATCGACAGAAAAACAAGAGCAATCATCCAACAGACGTTAACTAACACAATCTCCAAGGTTAAATACTTAGGGGAAATCTCCCCATCCATTTGAGGTCCATACTAGAGTATGCCAGGGTGACGGACTTTCGCCGTTGATCTTTTAATATCCTTCTTAAGAAAATTATCAGAACATGAGAAAAAGAAGTCAAAGGAATCCAAATTAGTATAAAAAAGAGAACAGATTCCATGGGAAGTGCTTGGCGTTTGCGGATGTAAGGTTCGTACACATTTCCTTAGAAGAAAATTAAGGACTTTTAAGGACTAAAAAAAACAAAAAATAAGGACCTCTAAACGCCTTTGGGGGCCCGGAGCGGGAGTTCAATAACCAAAAAAAAAACTGGAGTAAAAAGTAAGGAATTTTTAAAAATGGGGCATAAAAATAAGAACTTTTAAGGACTCAACGTAAAAATAAGGACCGGTACGCACCCTGGGATGACCTCGCAATCCTCACAAATAATAGAAAAGAGGCCATAGAAAAACTACACGAAGTTGCACGAAAAACTGGCTTGCAAATTTCATACGAGAAAATGCAATATATAGAAAGAGTGCCACAAGACAAATTGCCTATTGAAACAACCCACGGGAAAATTATACAAGTATCGCATTTTAAATATCTAGGAGAAATCATCCAACCATCAGGGATCAACCTAAGGGCCAATGACGAAAGAATAACAAAACTACAAAGAGCTTACAAACTCATATGGAACTATTACAACAAAAAGTCCATATCCATTAACGCAAAATTAATACACTACACTGTCGTACTTCCTGAGGCACTATATGCAGTTGAAACGACACAAATCGCTGGATTAGTGAAAATCAAAGAAATAGAGAAACAAGAGAGGAAAATTCTCAGGAAAATCTTGGGACCAGTACAAGGATGAAGAGACCAGCATCAGAAATTTATAAACATACTAATACAATTACGGATACATTCAGGAAAAGAAGAATGCAGTTGTACGGACATATTCACAGGATGAATGAAGACAGAAATTCAAGACGGATTCTTGAGGTAATCAACTCAGGCAGGGGAAAAACAAAATGGATAAAAGAAGTCGAGGAGGATCTCAAACAGGCACACATGACAATAGATGATGCGGACGATAGAAAGAAGTTCAGAAACACTTATCAAAAACTATACATTTGACACCACAACACAGAAGAGGCTGGGATGTAAATGGACAATGGAGCTTAAGAAGCAACACAGTGAACACATGAAGAAAATTTGGGCACAGAGAAAACACAAACATCCATCATAGAGGAATTCAAGTTCAAATGCTCTCTTTAAATGGGAATTATTGTGAATAATAATAATAAGCCGTGCCGGCTGGGCCGAGCGGTCTAGACGGCGGTCTGCCGTGTGGCCAGTGTGCCGGCATGGGGGTTCGAATCCCAGTAGGGGCACGGCTGTTCTTTCTTCTTCTGTGTTTCATCCATTCTTACCTGGGACTCACTCTCTCAGGGTTCTTCTTGATGAGATGTGAATTCTCGTCACCCTACCTGACTTCCTAGCCCTGTCCTGACGTTGTCAGGTTGGGATAGCACATGGTTTGTCGTTGCCTATTCGCGGGTAATAATAATAATAAATATATATATTACTGTTGTACTATTTTTAATCTATGAGAAGCTATATTAATCCAATGTTAAGTAGATATATATAAATTTTTCCTCTGCAGAATCGAATGCTTGATTCTTTGATCTCCAGTCAGATGTCTTAAGCATTGTGCAACACTAACACTTGAATTAAAATGAACAGCGGGAAGTTAATAAAGCTAATACTCGAAAAATCAATGAAAACAATGTCAAATATCTCAAAAATGCTTGAGTTTTGGCCCCTCAACCAATATATATATTTGAAGTACACTATGTGTACATTCATCTCACAATAGGGCATTGATCTTGACGATGTACAGGGTGTGCCCTCTCCTAATCAATCAATTAGTGACACTGACTTCTATGAAATAAAGGACAAACAAAGCATAGATGATGTCCACATTATCTGTAACAGTACATAAGAGAAGTAAACATTAGCCAGTGGCAGAGAATCCTGCAAAGGATAAAAGAGGTCAATGAGTTTACTACAAGTTTAATCTGCTGTCCTAAGCCTCTTGTTTGAAGAATCTATTAGAATTTGATTGTGTAGGAAACTTTCTTTGAAAGGTAACTAAAATAATGCTAAAATTTTTGCAATAAGGACTTACCTGTGATAATCAAAGAGAGAATTAGAGCACAGTTGGGCTTTTAGAAAAGTATCACAGATAAATAGATGCCACATAATAAAGAGAAATATCATAATAGATAGAATAATAAAATCACAGCAATAGATAAAGGCACAACAGCAACAGAAAGTTTTCTAAAATCAAATAATGATGTTAGAAGTAAGTCAAGAAATAGAGTCAGGAACTTGGCCTAAGTTCTTGAAATTTAAAATAACCCTGTGGCAAATAAAAAAAAAACATCTACAAAATGGAGTAAATACTAATAATGGGATAACCTGTTCTCATTTGAAAGAAAGAAGTTAAACCCAAAGTAAGGCTAAACAGTCTTCAATTACAAGATGGAAAGTGGAAAATGAAAACTCGGGAGAACAAAAACTAGAACGGGGTTTACAAACATCTACATGAAGTAATGATAAATTACTGACAAACAGCCTCTGAATGACGGCCAAGTGACTTCCAATGATGAATGATCTCACCAAAATGTCGCATTTTTTTTTTTTTGCAACAGTAGAAATGCAATATTAATCTTCTACCGAAAGATGATAGAAATAAGAACAGTCCAAATGCAAAGTAGCCAACATCACAATTTTAGACACAAACCAACTACAGTAATACGAGTACGAGTACACTTCAAAAGAAGAAATTCTGTGAATTGAATAGAAAAGAAATCAAAGAGTCACACTTCAAAAGAAGAAATTCTGTAAATTGAATAGTAAATCAATGGATTTAGTTAGTAATGAAACATCTCCACATAAGGCCATAAAGGCACAAAGAAAAATTTTTTTGGCTTCCTTTCACTCCCAAAACCTGCAACAACAAAAAAATGAATGTTCACATCTATTTTCATTTTCCCATTAAGTATTTGTACTGTAGTTTTAAAAGTTATGATCTGAACAGTTGTCATGCTGATGATTGTTAACTTTTGCTCTGTATCTGAAAATAGTCATCAAAACGATATATATTCATATAGTGACTACAAGTTCAAAAAATAAAAAGTTGGGTCTATGAATTTTATCACTTGCTATCCTTTAAATTGTTTTTAATATTCATTGAAGGCTTGCTTTCTCTCCATCACTTTTTGACGATTTTTTTTTTTTTTTTTTTTTTTTACCTTTCAAGGTATTCATACAGGCTGGTTTGTTTGTATGTTTGCATACATATTAGAAAATGTACTGTGTTGATTTTGTATGTATGAGGTGTGTGGGAGTTATATTGTACGTACCTGTTTGAGCAGGTGGGTTTCTATAGACAGTGATTTGTATGGAGTTATTTTTGTAGGTAATAGATATATCGAGATAGTTATGTGCTTGTTGGAAGGCATTTCCAGTTCAAATTGTAGGTGGGGATCTATGGAGTTTAGATAGTCTTGTATTTGTGTGATATGTTTTTGTGTTGTGACGATATGATATCATCGACATATCTTCAGTATAACTTGATATGTTGGCGGTGATAGAGAACATTTGTTTTTCAATGTAGTGAAGTGTGAGGTCTGCAATGGGTCCTGATATAGCAAGGCCCATGAATAGACTGTGTATTTGAAGATAAATTTTTATTGTTGTGGGAAAAACATTGCCTGTTATAAATGGTATGGATGAGGAAGTCTATGTGCTTTATGCTGATGTCAAATTGGCAAAAAAGGATTTCATCATCTAGGAAACCGCAGAGTGCTTCTTTGATGGTACGTGAGGGATGTGAATAGCAATAATCCTCTCACTTCTCTCTCTCTCACCATGCATTCCCACCTCGTGTTGTCTTAAATTTTGTTGTAATGTCTTCTATGTTGGTGTAGTCCCTGATGAAGGAATACACAGAGTATTCCGAAACTGTCGGTTTATTACCATCGTTTTTAATTCTCTCCTCAACATGTTTGCAAGTAAGTGCATTTATTTATTTTCACTTTCTCTTAATTTTAATACACGCACATTAAGCCTCCTTCTTGTTAATCATATACTTTTTTATTACATTTCAAGATTTAACTTATTTAGTTATCATATCTTAAAAGTAATTACTTTCCATATTCTTCTCTAAATGTATACTTTCTCTTTCCACATCAATTGAGATTTAGTCAATAAATTTAAGCAATCTTGTAGAAGTGGCAGATAGCTGTTCACAATTATTACCTCTGCCTTTCGGTATAGATGCCGTAGAGAAAATTGTCTTTCAAATATGTTTCTATTTTCTTATTTCATCTTTGAAAGATGTTTTACTTTTACCTAACTTAATATGTTTCAATTAATTACATATTGACTTACATAAGTAAGTTATTGAATATATTTTCTTTTTAAATCAGATTTTTATAAATTACGTTTAATTCTTATGTTTAATTCTCAACAAAAAAAAACATAAATAATGAAATATGAAATTAATTGCCATCATATTTAAAAAAATAATATAACTATCATGAAGGCTAAGGTAGGCTGAAGCTTTTAGAAAAAAAAAAAAAAAAAAAAAAATGCTTGCAACAGTGAATGAAAATCTATTTTTTTATATTTATTATTTTATTATTATTAATATTAATAGGATTGCAGAATAGCGATGTTTCAAGATCATTTTTCGTCAACTGAAATTTTCATTATTTGATTTTAAGTGACTTGATTTATTAAATAAACATAATCAACAACTGACAGCGAAAATAACAAAAGAAAGAAACCGTTTATTAAAAGATTCCATGTAGGAAGAATTGGCTAAAAACATTGAATATAATAATTAAACATTAATAGAAGGATTAACCAATCATCCTTCTACGGTCAGTTGTTGTTTCTGTATTTGACTTTGAATGAAGCGTCTTTGGCTAATCTGCACCAACAATTACTAGGACAATTATTCACATGGAATTTGTGGGAATGAAAACACTGAAATAAATTTATCTTTCACATCTTTAACTATAATAATTACAGATGGTTAAATTTCACTTTAAATAAATTGGAGCAAGAGTTTACAAAACATAAAACAGCATTCAAAAATCCTTTTCTTAATGATTTTTACTTTCATTTTATGAAAACTCAGCTGAATATTTATTATTATTATTATATAAAATCTAGAAATAATTTATATTATTAAAAGATAAAATCAATAATAATGAATTTATTACAATCCAATTTTTGGTGCATTTTTTTTTGGGGGGGGGGGCAAAATTTATTCACTCGTTCAATATATTTTATTAAGTAATTAAAATATGTAGGAAAAATCTTTTCCCATGTAAAATACACAAAAATGAAAAGAAGGGATAGATTCGTTGTTCTACACAAAGATTCTCTGCATCAATTTTTGGAGACGTTTATTGAACAATAAAGAAGAAAAACCAATGACTTCCAAAGGATTAACCAAGTTCTATACAGTTTTAATAGTTAATAGGCAGTTTTTTTTGAAAGCCCATATCCTGGTATCAAGAAATTATAACTATATGCTAACTAAACAGGGAGGAAAAATATATTTGCTTTAATGACCTAATCAAATCTTTCAATTAATTTGATTGTTGGATTCAAATTTATTTGAATGTTTTCACAAAACTTTACCTAATACTATTTCTTTGTTTGTATGTACCATCAACAACATTTTTTAAAATTTTACGTTAAAAAAAAAAAAATTATTAGGAGTTAGCAGACTCCTTAAGAAGATGCAGATCTTTCTGCTTCTATCCCTCCCCCGTCATTGGCTCAATTTGCAAAGCAATGAATGGGCAGCGAAACAAGAAGAGAAGTTTGGTGGTAGTAAGGCTAGACATAGGAGAAAATCTTAACAATATAGATGAAAATAAATAAGTATAAAAGTTGCAGGTGAGCTGTAACGATAGGTAGAGGAATGGATTCTTTGAAATGAGGGGCAACACAAACTTCTAATGAAGAACAATAAACTACCTTATAGGAAAAAAAGAAACAATTTAAACACATTAAGGTTCTGCTGATTTGGGAAATTTCATTAAAAAATTTAATTAAGAAGAAAGCTCTGGATTTTTCATATGAATCTCGATTCTGAGATTCAATCTTTTAAATGTTCACATTCAGATGAGTTCAAGTAATAATCCTTAATTAACTCTATTTCATTCATTGAATTTTTGTTTATTACTAAAAAAACTCCCTACTTTCTCAGCGATATTTCGCAGGGTAATAATCTTTCTCAGCTTCTTCAGGCTACATTTTGAAAAATTTAAAACCAAGGCAGTTATAACAAAGAATAAGTCCTTTATAATTACAACAAAAGAATAAGGTTTATAGTGTATCAAATTACAGTCGGACCTCTATTTAACGAACCTCTATTTTGTGAATTTCTCTGTTTTGCGAACTTTTCTTTGGAATCAAGAACATTTTGCTAATTTCTTCGTAAAATAATCTCCAAATAGCGAAGTGCATTTTCTATTTAATGAATTTTTTCGTGGTATCTATTTTTTCTCCTCCGTGAAATGTTTTTATTATCAACATTCCCTTACAGGAAATGAAAGAGATGTGGATACAGCTGAGGGAAAAAGAAGAAATTAACGATGATGTGCTGATTGATGATTATCTTTCACTTGATTTTGAAGTTGAGACTTCGGAAACACTAACTGAATCGGATATTTTGGACAGTGTGAAAAATAAAAACAATACAGCTATGAATTGCGATGAAGATAAAGATGATGAAAATGGAAATGATCATGATGCAGAAAAAAAACAAAAAAAAAAACCTTCCTATGATGAAATGCTAAAATCATTTGAAACAATCCGACGGGGATTACAATTTGAAGAAAATACTGAAGGGGTTTTTAGTGCATTGCAAAGATGCGAGATGTACTATGAGCAAAAACACTTTTTCAAAAAAAAAAAAACCTCAGATAAAATTAAATACCTTTTAAGTACAAAATTAATTAATTAATTTACAAAACCGCAGACATTATTAGTAAAATTTAAGTACGCATGTGGTAATGTATGCTTCATGTTGTTAAAATTATTACTTTTTAATAATATTTATTGTTTATGTATTTTTAATCTGTTTTATGTAGTTTAAAGTAATTTTAAAAGGTGAATCTCTATTTAACGAATTTTCCATATAACGAACTTTTTTTCGAGATTTAGCGACTTCGTTAAATAGAGGTCAGACTGTATTATTCAATGCGGTTAAAACAAACAATAAATTTAAAAAAACAGTCTCATTTACGGGTCTATTATTTAACAATTATCCTGATAAATATTAAATACAAATAAATGGTTATGCATGTTTACAATATTTTTGAAATTTTCAATTACAAATTTATTAATTTCAATTCCATTCTGTTTATTAATACAGTCATAGTTAAGTTAATGATACATGCTTCCAGAATGAATCTCCAAATAGTGTCTGTTTCTTGGAATTTTGAAATTATGGAACACAAACTCCAACGAAAACTACAAACACATCAAAGTTCAGAAACGGAGACAAGTGCGATCGACTCTATTGTCTTCGATTGGTTTTGTGCTGCAAGAGCAAAAATAATTCCCATTATTGGGCCATTATTGCAAGAAAAGGTGTTGGAAGCAAAGGGGACTCTGAAGGCCTTGCAAAGTTAAAGATTTAAATATTCATATTCAGAAACATGTTTTCAATGCAAAAAAGAAATATCAAACTCTGTTAACTGATTACGTTAGTTAATAAAATTAATTTTCTAATCCGTTTGTGTTACTTAAAATAATGACAAAATTAATACTGTAATTAATTTTGTCATTATTTAAGTAAGACTAATGGATTAGCGTCCCCATAAGTCCAGTTCTTTACCTCCTCGTGGTGGCGGACGAGCAACGTGATAAAGAGGTAGCCTGTGGGTTTCCCCGGGATCAACTCTGTAAGCGGCTAAATTTGAACTGGCGAAGAGGTCGACGGAAGAATCTTCAAGATCAACGGTGACACTCTTCGATGCTGCGTCTGTACTCCAGTGGAGCGGCAGCAAAAGGCGTCTGTTCTTCAGGTTAGAAGCGGCCTAATTTGAACCTGGCAGAAGGTTTAAAATGCATCTCCCAACCCGTTTGGTCAGCGTGGGAGATTAGACCATATTTCCCCTCAAATGAAGAGAAAAAACAAGAAAGGCCACAACAGCCAAGGTTGAAATGGGCACTCACTTCTACCGATAACGACCACTTCTCAATTAAATGACATTTCTAGCTTAAATCCATCTGGAAGGCCAGAAATTGATGAAAAATTGAGAAAACCTCCACTTAGTTCAAGAACTAAACTTTACGTTTGCACCTACAATGTTAGAACCCTACTGGGAGAAGACAGACTAGAAGAATTTGAAAATGCTCTCAAATCTCTTACTTGGGATATTATAGGACTGTCAGAAGTGAGAAAGGAAGGAAACAACATAATAGAAACAAAAGACTATATATTACATACTTTTGGAGAAAAAGGTGGACAAGGAGGAGTTGGAATAATGATTAAGAAAAAATTGAAATATATGATTAAAGACTTTACACCAATATCTTCTAGAATTACATCAGTGACTTTAAGAATAAATAAATCACAAACTATGAAGATTTATCAAGTTTATGCTCCAACCTCCAGTTACCCTTATGAAGTAGTTGAAGAGTTCTTTGAAGAATTAGAAAATAGTATAAGACTACAGTCAAACTCATATACTTGGACCTTAATTATAGGTGATTTCAATAGTAAAATAGGCAAACAAGATAATGGAGAAATAATAGTTGGAAAATTTGGAATAGGAAATAGAAATGAAAGAGGACATAAATTAGCAGGATTCGCTGAATGTTACAGGTTCTTTATAGCAAACACATTTTTTAAGAAAAAAGAAATTTGAAAATGGACTTGGAAATCCCCTGATGGAAAAACTAAAAATGAAATAGACTTCATTCTCAGTAGCCAATTAAAAATAATTAAAGATGTCTCAGTAATAAATAAATTTGATTTTGACAGTGATCACAGGATGTTACGAGCAAAAATAGAAGTAGCAACAGGAACAAGAAGACAATTCATAAGAAAGAAATTTAACTTAAATGGGGAGACATTACATATGCATGGGGAAACTTTCAAATTGAATCTATCTAGAGAATTAAACCTACTCGCAGACAAAGCATATACATCGACAACTGAAAAAATGGAAAATATTTACTCAGCAATTGAAAAACAAAGGAAGAAATGTCTAAAGCCTTTAAAAATACTAAAAACAATTCCAGCAAGCTAAGCCAAAATACAAAAGACCTAATAAAAAAGAGAGAAGAAATGAGAAAAAGAAGACATCTTGGAACGAGAGAAAATATAGAATTTGTAGAAACAAGAAAATTGGTAAGAAAGGAGATAAGAAATGATATCAGGTCTTTCAACTCAAATAAAATAAAAGAAGTTATTGAAAACAATAAATCTTTAAAAGTAACTAGGAAGAAACTTAATAGAAGACAAAATTGGATGCCTTGTCTAAAAAACACAAAAGGTGAGATAATATATGATAGAAAGGGAATTATGAACATTTGCGAAAATTTCTATTCAAATATATACCAAGACATACAAATTGAACGAACAAATGAAAAGTGCAATGAGGAAATCCCAAAAATACTGCTTGATGAAGTAATAGACACCATTTCAGAAATGAAAAAAAAACAAGAGTCCTGGTCAGGATGGAATATTAGCGGAGCATTTAAAAGAAGGTGGAGAAATACTGTGGAAATCCCTAACAGACTTGTTTAATGAAGTAATAGAAAAAGAAGAGATGCAATAATGCTGTTATTGTTCTCATCCATAAAAAAGGGAATCGAGATGATATAAACAACTACAGACCCATTAGCCTCCTATCCCAAGTTTATAAACTATTCACAAGAATACTCCTAAAAAGACTAACATTGAAACTAGACGAAGCACAGCCAGTTGAACAAGCAGGTTTTAGATCAAAATTTTCCACCATCGATCATCTTCACACAATTAATCAGCTGATAGAAAAATCAAATGAATATCAGAATGAGGTTCATTTAGTATTCGTAGACTACACAAAGGCATTTGATTCAATACATCACAATGAGATGAACCAAGCAATAATAAAACAAACACTTGAAGGAAAATACGCCAGAATAATTTATAAAATCTATGAAAAAGCAACAGCTTCAATAAAGTTGGAAAATCTAGGTTCACCATTTAATATACAAAGAGGAGTTCGACAAGGAGACCCACTTTCTCCAAAACTATTCAACGCTGTACTAGAAGAAGTATTTAAAAATCTAAAATGGGAAGAAAGGGGACTAAACATAAATGGCAGTTTTTTAAATCATTTAAGATTTGCAGATGATATTGTGCTTATTGCAAAATCGAACCAAGAAATGCAAACCATGATAAATGAACTATGGTGGGAAAGTTCTAAGGTTGGACTTAAAATAAACTTTGATAAAACAAAATATATGGAAAAGAATAATAAAGGAGAAAAAATATATTTAGGAAGCAAAGAAATTGAAAATTTAGATGAATACATCTACCTTGGACAGATTGTAAGCTTCAAAGATAGACAAGATCGAGAAATCAATAGAAGAATTGTTCAAGGTAACAGAGCTTTTTGGATACTTAAGGAATACCTTACAGGTGATCTCCCAATATGTCTGAAAAGAAAAATATTTGACATATGTATTACCCCTGTATTCACATATGGCAGTGAAACTTGGAACATCACAGAAAGACAATGCGAGAAATTAAGAGTGTCACAAAGGAAACTTGAAAGGAGAATGCTAAATATAACTATAAAGGACAAAATAAGAAATGAAACTATAAGGAAACAAACTGGAATCAGAGACTTTATAGAAGTAATAAAAAATTCTAAATGGAGATGGGCAGGGCATTTGGGAAGAATGAATGATGAAAGATGGACTCGATTACTAACGGAATGGCAGCCAAGAAATGGAAAGAGAAAAAGAGGACGCCCAAAAAAGAGATGGAGAGATGACCTACAGAAATTCAGGGGTGCAAGATGGTGGACAGAGACAAAAGATAGAAGAAGGTGGCGGAAATTGGGGGAGGCCTATGTCCTGCAGTGGTCTGAATCAGGCTAAGAAGAAGAAGAAGAAGAATGGATTAGCATTAATTTAAAAAGGAAAACAGTAAACAGTTTGCAATTGTTAAAATATTTTCTCGTGGCAAAGCAAGGGGGGGGGGGGGCGGCCAGCCTAGGGGGCCCCACCAGTCAGCCTATCCTATAAGCGCTGCTCCGCCACTGCTTGTAGGTCAATGTTAATTGTAGAAATTTAAGATTGTACTTAATTTTTCATTAAATGACATGCTATAAGCTAAAACATGAAAAAAAAGATAGTCCTCCCCAATAGCGGAAATCTTCCAATAACGGACGAAACTTCCGGTCCCGTGACTGTCCACTATTCGGAGGTTTCACTGTATCTGCAACAGCAACACTTATGATAGAGATTGCATTATGGTTTGGGATGGTATCTGATTAGGTTGATGCACAAACTTACATTCTTCTAAGAGGAAACATGAATGCTAGATAATACAGGGACCTGAATTAATCTTTACATAGGCACAATAGGCGATTCATTTCACTATACAGGATGACAATGCATATCCACACCAACAATATCTTCAAGAGAAGACCATGGTACATTTGGAGCCAAGTCTTATGTTTTTAATCATATCAAGCATATCTACGATGCTGACCTCAATCTCCTGGAGGGGTTTAGAAAAGCATTAAAATAACAATGGTCATTCCTCAACAGCATGGAACATCATTGGGAGGTCTGCACTGCTGTTAGGAGTGATCACAATCCATATGAGATACTTTGACTATTTAATTTGGACACCTATTTTTTTTATCTCATTCTGTATGTGTTCATTATTAGAGGAAATTAGTAATTCATACAAAATGTTTTGGAACATTAATCTTGCATTTAATATTGGCACTCTTTTAACAGGTGATTACTGTTTTTTGAATTGATTCGAATATCTTTTTTCATAATTGTGTTTTTGATATTTAAGTTAAATTATTATTTGGAATATCCAATCAGTTTTTGTGTGGAACTTTTTCTTTGTATGATATCTTTAAATTGTTGTTTAAGTTTTTTGCTAGCATAGATAAGTAACAACTTTGTAATGTTTAGTTGTATTTTAGTTTTAGTTTAGGGAAGAGGACTTTTTTTTATTTTCATTAATTTTACTTTATTTCTTTTTGAAATTTACTAAACAAGGAGAGGACATGGGTTGCATAATATGGATTTTAATGCCCTTTTGTGAGATGAAAGTACTCATGAAGAACTTCAACAATATATCAGGATTTGGGGTCCAACAACCTACTATTTTCGAGATATTTGATTTTTTTTTTGGGAGTGTTTTTTCTATGTTAGCTTAATAGCGTCCTGAGCCGACTAAAAGAATTGTACCAGTAGTGTAGTGGTTAAGATACTCGACTTTGGAGCTGACCAAGTCCGAAGTTCACAACTGCTGCCTGGCAATGTTTTTTTTTTTTTTTTTTTCTGTTACTTTTTTTTTTAACGACCTTTTCTTTTATGGTAATTCAGTTTCTTTTACTTTTTTTACCTTTTTCTTTTATTTTTTATCTTCCTTTATGCTTCTTTAGTTCTATTTCATTTTTTTTTCTTAGGCAGAAATAAAAATACAATATATAAATCTCTTAATTTATTTTTAAATTAAAATTACTTTTAATTTAGAAAAATAAAACCTACATATCAATACATTTAATTTGTTTTTCGTGTATTTTCTTTTCCAGTAACAATTTGAGCTGTCCTTTTTTTCCCCCTTTTTTATTATTATTGGAAGTAATTGAAGAAAGAGATAAAAATTCTAAGCCTATTATTTGAAATTTCCAATTAATACAGTATGGTTGATTTGAGGAAGATGTGAAGAAACCAGCACGTCGTGCATGGTCGGAGGAGCAGAAATTGCATCAGTCCATCCGAATGAAGAACTATTGGGCAAGGAGGAAGGCTCAAAGTGTGTTGATTCCGCGTGGTCCTAAGTGACCCATTCGCGAAGAAGAAGAAGAAGAAGACAGTATGGTTGAAAACAAATGACACTGAACAATTTGACCATATGGCAGTGCGAGATGAAAACGTAGGCAATTGTTTTATTCAGAACAGGAATGATTGTGGATGTGAAATTAATCAGTGTTGCTGTGAAAATGGTATTAACTACCAAAGACAAAGCGTTTATTGTGGAGCACTATTTTTGATCAAACGGAATAGGCCGTGGCAATGGACCTAGCCTGCTATACGTTCCTACAGAATTTCGGGAGCGTTTTTAACTGTCCAGCACCCATGAACAAGGTTTTGCTATCTGTCGAACTGGAGGTGTACTCACATAGCAGAAAGGTTGCACCGGCCATCCCGAAACAGTAACAACGAATGAAAATCATGGCCGACTTTTTGAGCAAGTGTTGCAGTTGCCACAAAGAAGTCTCCGACGAACAGCAGTTAATTTGAACACAGGTCGAACATCAGTGTGACATATGTTTCAAACCATTGGTGGGTTCCTTACAAGTTACAGACTGGCCAACCATTGAAACCTGTCAATAAAGAAGCAAGAGTCATGTACTGTGCTTCCATGTTAACAATGGTGTTTGATGATCCCGGATTTTTAGCTAGTGTTTGGTTTTTGGTCATGTTCATCTGAATGGCTGTATCAATAAATAAACAACCTGATTTCTTGGTTTCGCCCAACCAGGCATCATTATTGAAACACCACTCCACAATGAACAGGTGTTGATATGGTGTGGGGTCTCTGGAAACGGAATCATTGGTCCATACTTCATTGAGGATGACCAACAAAATCCAGTGACTGTAAATCAGGTGCATTATAGAGAACAGGTAATCACCCCATTTCTCAGGGACCTCTAACTTTTCTGCCAAGCACAACATCTATGTCTTCATTCCCAGTGGTTTCAACAGGATGGGGCTAATTGTCACATGGCGAGGGAATCGCTTCAGCTACTTCATGACACCTTCAGAAATTATGTGATATCCTGTGGAGCAAACATTCCACATCCCACACATTCCCCTCATTTAACTTCACCTGATGCGTAAGTTTGGGGAATGCTGTTTCAAGGACAATCTCCGGCAAACATTGAGCTGCTGCGAAAGATTGTGACAACTCTTAGGGGAATGGCACAACTTCTCTTCTGGGACATGGTGGACAACCTATGCAACCACTACGAGTACTGCTTAGAGCGCCAAGATCATCACATTGAGCGTGTATCTGTCAACAATCACTGTTGATTATTCTTTCGGTTGCACCGTTTTCTGTTCAAAACGGCTCAGTGTCGTTTGTTTTGGGCCATACTGTACAAATATTTTTTATAATAATAGTAATAATATCCAATCCAGGGAAGAGGGAGAGACCTACAAGTACCTGGGCTTTCTTCAAGCGGTGTTACGTACAATGCAAACATCAAAACACTCAAGAACACATACAGTGCTAGGATTCACAACATTCTCAAAACACCACCAAAATCAATGCCAAAAATAAAATTAAAGCCATTAACTTTTGCCATCCCTACACTAACATACTCCTCTGGCATAATCCCATGGAAAAACACAGAACTTGAAGCACTACAGCGCACAACATGCACTACAATCATGACACACAATATGTGCCACCCCAACTCCACGATGGAAAGGATAGTCCTCGACCTGCAAGGAGGGAGGCCGAAGATTTATCAACCTACATGAAAAACGAGTACACACACTTAGGGAACATTTCCCCTAGGGAGCACAACACTCCTCACTCCAGCTTGCCATTATCAATGCTGACACACACCCCGAACACTCACCACCTCTGATACCCACACCCAGCAGCTATGTGAATCAAGGCCCCATAAGAAACTCCACGGAAGACATCGACACAAACTCAGCCAGCCTCATGTCGACACGGAAACGCTGAACAGATGGCTGATTAGTGGTGAGCTATTTGTGGAGACCGAAGCGTTCATGATTGCGCTTCATGATTGCGATACAGGACCAAGTCATTCCCACATTCAACTACAAGAAACACATTCTACACAATGCAAACAAAAACAACGACACATGCACGAAGTGCCACACTACCCATGAGATGATCGAGAACATAATATCAGGCTGCCCCCTTCTCTCCCAAACAGACTACCTCAACCGACACAATCAGGTAGCATCAATCGCCTATCAACAGCTAGCACACACACACTCACTTATTAAGAACACGGTACCTTACTATAAAAATGTCTTTTTAACACAAAAGGAAGTATAATTTTCATAATCGTTGCAACTCCATGTAAAAGGAAAATGTCTGAGTAGGGTTATTGTTATTCAAATTACATTATATAATCAAGAAATCTTAATGTTCTACGAATCTAAATTAAGGAAAAGAAAAATGTATTCTTCAAATACTGAGAAAGACAAGGTCGCAATATATATGATGGAAGGTATTCTGAAATCTTTTGTATAATTCTTATTTGGTAGATCGAAAAGAGTTATGCAAGAAAACAAATTAAAAATTGTTGTAATAAAAGGCCTTGAGCTACAGCCAAACAATTAGTATAGAATGAGAAAATTTTTAACATGTTTACACTTTAACTGTAATAAGGAAAAAAAAAAACAAATACATCATTTCTCTTAAGTACGAGGCATGTTTTTTAAGTAAGTACCGTTTTGCAATAAAACCAAAACTAGTAAAGATAGTGTCAACATTTTTTTTATATTTTATTCCTGAAACATTAAGCTATTTTTCAACATAATTTCCTTGTTTGTTTAAACATGTATCACAGCGTTATATCAGTTTCTGTATACCGATGTCACAGCAATCGGCCGCCGGTGAAGACAACCAGGATTCAACCGCTGTTTTCCCTTTTTCGTCTGTTTCCAACCGTTTACCACCGAGAAACTCTTTCTGTGTACGGGTCCTAATGCAATGAGAGCCAGCAAAGTGGTAAAAGGGTGAGATTGTTCAAAGATGGGTGTGGCAATGTTCATGATGAAACAAGGTCGGGGCGACCTTCTGTAATCACAGATGATTTGGTACGCGCAGTTGATATCAAAATTCCTGCAGACAGGCGATGCAGGATTTCCATTTTGTCATTGGAAGTTCCACAAATGTGCTTCCTGAAAGAGTTTCTCGGTGGTAGACAGTTGGAAACAGACGAAGAAGGGAAAACAGCAGTTGAATCCTGGTTGTCTTCACCGGCGGCTGATTGCTATGACATCGGTATACAAAAACTGATATAACACGGTGATACGTGTTTAAACAAACAAGGAAATTATGTTGAAAAAATAGCTTAATGTTTTAGGAATAAAATATAAAAAAGTTTTTGACACTATCTTTACTAGTTTTGGTTTTATTGCAAAACGGTACTTACTTAAAAAACATGCCTCGTAAATTGCATTTACATATTTTGGCAAAAATACAAAAATACAATAAAATTTGTGTATTTGGCAAATGCACAAAAATACAATAATTAATACTTTATTGTTTGCAGATGATCAGGTGATACTCCACAAAATGGAAGACGATCTTCAACAATCAGTTTATCAATTACATTATCAATTTTCAGCTGAATATGGTTTACAAATTTCATTATCAAAAACAAAAGTTATGGCTTTTTTGGGAAAATCTCCAGTAAGAAGTAAAATCGTCATTGACGATAAAATATTAGATCAAGTATCACATTTTCAATATTTAGGCTGTGATTTTACTTTTGAAGTAGATCAAGATATTGATAAAATATTGCAACGATTTCAAAGAAAATGTGGCACTATAAGACGAACGATGAAAGATAAGGCTAGAAAAGAAACACAATTAAAATTATATAAAATAATAGCAATTCTGACATTTTTATATGGCTAAGAATGTTGGATACTAAAATCAAAAGACAGAAGCAGAATACAGGCGGCAAAAATAAAATTTCATCGATCTGTAAAAGGAATCACATGATTAGATAAAATTAGAAATGACAAAATAAGGAAAGAATTAAACGTTATAGCGGTACTTGACAAAATAACAGAATATCAATTACAATGGAGTCAACATGTTCATAGGATGGAAGATGGAAGATTGCCAAAAGAAGTGACAATTTATAAGCCAAAAGGAAGAGAAGTGTTGGAAGGCCAAGAGCAAGAATGATGATAGAAATTTGATGCCGGAACAGGCTAAAGGCTTAATCCAGGAATGAAGAAGAAGACATTTTGGCAATACTTCCAAGTGCAGTCTCAAAGTGAGCCAATAGATGTACACAAGGTACCTGGAGACATTTTAATGGGGGAGTGGACAAAATATTTTGGCAATACATTTTATGAGGTACAATTTCGTAAATTAACTGAAGTAAAAAAATAATAGTTTAAAATTACAGGAATTACATTAAATTTGAAAATTCTAGGGGAGGGGAAAGTGTGGATGCAAATGGGGGTTACAGCTCAATATGTGTCTCAGGCAAAATGAAATGGATATACATATTAAAATTGTAACCAAATTGAAATCCTAATTATTTAAAATTACATTGCAGTTCCGCTAGGGATAAAAAAAATCTCTATTAATAAACACGAAATGGAAAATCCTTTTTTCCCGTCAAGGAGTCATCAATGGTAAATAGAATTATATTTTATAAAGTATTAATCATTGTTGATTATTAATTTAAAAGAATGATTGAATTATCTATAATATAAAAGGGAAATCTGTAGATATGTGCGAGTGTGTCTGTCTGTTCGAAATGTTAGCATACTTCTCAACATGCTTCCAAATTGAACTTTGGCATATGGGTAAATTCCATAGTATAAACAATGTAAAAAGTATGAAAAATCGACTTTTTTTTATTTAGGTGGGGGGAGGGGGTTGACCATGAAGTGTGTGATGGCAACCTACAATGCACATGAGTTCAGCAGTCTGTAATGCTTTCCCCTGACATTTCAAAGTGATCTTACAATTTCAATTTCTTTCTCATCCACATCATTGTAGCCCATACAAAGAACGGGGATTTTGCTATTTATTAATAAAATCATTATTTTTATATCTTAATGGTAATGATTTATAATAAAAACAGCTGCTAAAATACAATGTTCTTAGGACTCCACATAAGAGGAAGTGATAATTTTAAAATATATTTAATATGTAAACTGATTATTTTTTTGACAGGAAACTAATCACTCCATTTTTTCATGCAAAATTTCATATTTGTTTATACACCGAATAAACAAAACATTTCAGACATGGGTAATGGGAAGTTGACACTGGCAGCCCCAGGCGTAGTGGAACATATCCAAGCGAAATGCACCTGATAAATAGGCTTACATCTGGCTTTGCCTAAAGTGTTTCGCAATTGATGAACATTGTTAAATTTGTAACCTTAGCGACTTTGAAAATGGATGCAATGCTGGAGCAAGACAGATAGGTCATTCTATTGCCTCAGATTTTTAAAGGCAGTACTATCAAGGGTCTATCACAAGTAGAGGAGAAGGTCCAAATATGAGCTACTACTTTTATTTTATGAATTTCACCAAGAAAAAATTAAGATAATTAAATTGTACCAGTTTACTTTATATCAAAAAAGAGTCTACTTTATGATAAAAGTATGAATGGCATTTTAACATGTGTTCAATAAAATTAAAATCAGAAAAATATTTTAATTTCTTAATTTCAAAATTTCTGCCGCAACAAACACAATCAAAACCTACACCTTGCAGGGAAGAATGTGCATAAAGAATTACTTGATGAAGCTGGTGTTGTTTACAGCATTTCTTGCAAAGGTCATTCATGCCTCTACATTGGAGAAACTGGCAGAACCTTGAAGAAGCTCATGGCTGAACACAACCGTGCCATCTGCAATAAAGACATCTTCTATTACACCATCAAACACATGATATCCACAGGACACACTCCAGACACTTCCAGCCCTCTCATTTTTGAAAAAGAAAAGAACTCCTTCAAGAGAAAATGTATGGAAACCATACATATCTTTAACAATCGCAAATTGCTACAACGACAATATTTCAGTGACCGCAGTCAACAAATATGGCTACGTAGAAACAATCCCATGAAGTAATCCATTCAAGGCAATCCACGACCCTTCTCTCAACTTCCACAATTTTATTTTCCAACCCTGCATTCTCTCTTCAACTTATCTTCCTTAATATACTCCAATTTTATTTCATTTCTGTTTTATCCTTCTTCACTTTTCACACCCTCTCTTGCCATTTTCCAGCCCTATTCTATTTCTTTACTTTTTTTTTTTTTATTAATTCTGCATTTCTATTATATTTATTTTCACCTTATTATTTTTCCTTTTCCTGTTTCTTCATATTTATTATAATACTCTCTATATTGTTAATTTTTCCTCTTACTCTTAATTCCATTCTTCCAGCATTTTGTCCATCCCTTCTCACTATCCCATTCACCTCTATCAAATGGAAACTTCCTTCATTGTTGGCAGCATGTGACTGCAACTCTCCAATCATTTCAAATTGTTGCTCTCCTCACTTCCCATGTAGAAACCAGTGTTTTACTGCCTTAAGATGTCTGCAACTGCAGACGTAACTAGTAGTGTTTCTTGTATTTATAATTTTAAACTGTAACATTTGATCTACTTGTGTGTAATTTTTTTCCTGATTTTGGTTTTATGATTGCTTCAATTTTTTTTTTTTTAAAGTTACAGAAATCTGATTTTTGAAATTGTGGTCCAATATGGGCTACCAACAAAAATTTACTGTAATACTCTTAATTTTTTTTTAAAAAAAATGTGAAAAAAATGCTGAAACAATTAAATTAAATATTAATTGTCTATTTCAGCACCTGCACAATCACTGTGGGCCACAAAAAGCACCGAATACGTTTCATCCAAAGTTCCCTCCCCTTGTGAAATTTCTAGGCCGCTATCATGTTCAGGTAGGTTGAGTTTGTAAACTTTCTTTTATCCTTTCGAATATTTTTTTGAAGTATTTCTGAGCATTCTGAAAAGAAGAAATCATAGATCAATTTTTTTGCTCCAAATAAATAATGTGTAGTAGCCATATTTAGACCTTCTTAGGTAGCCTGTATTTAGACCATTTGGTAAGAAACATTAAGATAGTAACCCTGCCATTATCATGTGATTCTATGCAATAAAGAAACTATGCTAGAACAAGTTTAGAATTTAAGTAATGTCATGCATTTTACAAATCAGCTTTTGATTCAATTGAATTCGATTAAGAAAATAACAAAATGTAGCTGTGAAATTTTTAAATTTCATGAAATAGGTTGATTTAACACTTATCACCACACTACCTCTGAATAACTTAACTTTAGGTGACCAATTGTTCCACTCATTTTCTCTTTGTTACTCGGACACATTTTCCCTTTATTTCCACTGTGCTACAGTACCTCCCATACCCGAATACTTAAACTAGCCCAAATTTAGATCCTAGCCCATATTTGGATCTTCTCCTCTACACTCAAGGACTGTACTAGCATCCAACAAGCAAGCGGTGAGTTGTCACTGCTGACAGGGTAATCGTAGACTGTCCAGGCTTGTACAGACTGACACAAGGGTAACAACGGTACAGATCACATCCAGTTTCAATGTTAGGTTATCAAACAGCATCAGCGAGGGAATCATATGGCACATGCTACATTGTCAGCTGCCAGAGTCTAGACTCTGTACTTGTGTGCAATGTTAACTGCTTGTCATGAGACACTGCACTTCGTCTGATGCCGAGAACATTGAACATCTGCAGAGTGGCATCAAATCGTATGGTCAGATGAATCCAGTTATCAGCTGTACAGGTCTGACAGATATGGCATCGAGAGCTTGAATCCATGGACCTGTTCTGCCAGATCGGTCCTGTTCAAGAAAGTGGTGGCTCTGTGGATAGTTTGGGGAGTCTTCTCAAAGGATACATTAGGCCCCCTAGTACGTCTAGAGGTCCCTAAACACTGCAAGCTGATCACCTTTTATGGCCTTCAGACAAACTGCAGCTGATGATGTGTTTTAGTAGAACAATGCAACACCCCATAAGGTCACTACCATCAAGGCTTGGCTTGAGGAACTCTCATCTGAGTTTGAGGCAATCCAGTGGCCTGCAAGGTTCCCAGATTTAAATCTATATCTCTGTGCGAGAATGAGCAAGCCAGATCCATGTAGAAGATCACCAATGGGCCAGATGGTAGAACAGGCATGGTTTGTGCTACCTCTGACTACACGAAGTAATTTGGTGGAGTGATGCCTAAGTGTAAACAAACTATTATTGAACCTAGAGGAGGATCGACATGCTATTAGTTAGCTATCTCTAATGTTTTGTCTATCAGTGTATACATCTATCTGTTTACCTGTATGTCATTCTGAAGATGACAAATTAATGAATTATCAAAAAAGTAAATGTTACAGCAGAACCCCTCTAATCTGTCACCTTTGGGACTGGGGGTATGGTCGGAACGCAAGAAAGGTCAGATTATCAGAAAATACAGAAAAAATACGGATTTACTGCATTGTCAAACAGTTAAAGTTTAGGCTTTTTCAATGTTTTGCGATTCTTAGGAGCGTTTTCACCATCTATCGTCACTGTATATGCAAGTAAACAACACAATGGCGCGACGGGTGGTGAGTCACCGACGAGTCGGGGACAAGTTCGGTCGGCTCGAGCACGGTCAGATCAACCGGAATGGCGGACCAGAGGGGTTCTACTGTACTAATAAATGTGAATGCAATTTCTTTACATGTGTTTGTGTAGATCCCTGTCAGAAAATTATCCAATGTTTCATACTTAGTTCTCATATATGTCGCATTTTACATTTTGTTCTATATTGTACGAAGACCATGTAATGAGTTTTTAAAAACAAAAATCTAATATGTATACAATAATTCAAAATTCTCTATGTGAATTTCAAAGTAAATAGTGAAATGCACATTCTTTGAGTAACTTAAGGGCGTAGTATTTTGACCCATGTTCTTAAGTGGTCTGTAAATCAGCACGAGATACAAACAATTCTAATCAGAGTTGGACAAATAAGACTGAACATGAAATTTTAATTGATCAAAAGAGCACAATATTTATTGCCATACTCCACCACAACAACCCTTATTTTGTGTACATAAGTGTGGAGTACATAATAAAAATAAACTCTTACATAAGAAGTCTGAGGTAGGATAGCATATTAATCTTTGAATTATTGAAAAGTGACCCATGAGTACCTTTGACTAGCCCAAGTAGAAACTATTGCAAGGTTCACGATACAGTTTAAGACTAATAATGGTTTTCCGTAGGGCGAAAGATAAGCTAATCTTGATTTGAAATTTGTTTTCCTTAAAGCAGAATCATTGCACTTTCAGAGAAAGCATTTGCTTATTATTATCTATTATTTTGCAGTAAATAATGATAAAGATATAATGAAAAATTGTACTCCACAATTTATTTTTGCAAGGTCAATTTTTTCTTTTACAATTCCTGCAATGTCTGTTTACATGAATCATAGAAATTAATTTCACAGAAACCACCAATGGAACATCAGTGGAAGGTTGAGGCAAATAACAAGTTTGGGCTTAATCTTACAGAGATAAAGCCCATCCTCCACCAATGATGCTGCTTGATATGGTGACCATGTTAATGACAATCGCCGAACATCATAGTTTCTATTGCAGAAGGCTTCTGGATATGTATTCCACACATTTACACTGATTTCCCATAAGCAAGCCAGTGTACTAGATGCGCGTCGCGCACTCCCAGATTTGAGGAGCCTGAAACCACAGAAGTCCATTGGAGAGGCATCACTTGACTTAATGGATGTGCACGTAAAGGGAATGACATGAATCCCAGTCTCACATGACACTTTCGCTCATAGTATAGGAGTGAGAAATTTGCAGTTTGGCTGGATGCCTTGTCCATATGAATGTTCACCAATGGAGCATCATTGCAATAAAGCTGTGGACATGGGTACCATAAATTGGTTTCATCACAGTTTCTTGGAAGTTTGCATCAGTTACCTTGGCATTAGCTGTCACTCTGATCAGTAGCAGATGTCCAACAATGACAATCATGAAGCCTTTGGAGAACTTTTCTTCGCACTCCCGCAAAAAGTCCTTTCTCTTCTATTTGCATGTACCAAATCACCCCAGGTTTATTATCATTGTCCAGATACACTCATACTTGGTATAATGTGACTAAATACTGCCAGCAGTCACATGAGTTACCATTTGTACAGTTTTCTTACATTGGTGAAGCGTTCCTTGATGTGCTGTTTGGTGAGTTTGTGACTACGTGCTTAGTAGACCCTGTGCATGCCAACGTTGTTTCGGATGACATATCCCAAAATCCATTGTGATGTTGCTAACCTTTTGGCCATGCAATGATGGTTGGATGGGTTATCTCGTATAACCATTGCTCTGATCTGTCATATGGTAGCAAGCGATCGGTTACTGTATTTACATATGTATTTAGTGCTGAAATTAAGTTTAGATTAAAGGGCTGCAGTTATGTCCAAGGTACAACATATAATCCTCTATAATTCCACTAAAGTCTGAAGTTCTAATTATATATTCTACGCTTCACTAATTATCTCACTTGAATAATTAATGTTACTTGAACACAAGAACTATCTCACATTTTAGTGATTCAAATATTCACTCGCAAACCCTTTCTTACGGCGAATCCCACAAAATGGAAAATTAATTGTAAAAGTACTTACAGTTTGCTGACAATGGCTTAATCACCTCGGTGAAATATGCAACGATAAATGGCTTTTCTACCTCGGTGAATTCTGTGTAAAACTCTGCCATGACGACTTGACACTTGCTCGGACTGATGGCGGCACACTTGTGATCCGGCTCCCGTGACTTTGACCTTAGCAGCTTCTTTGCTCCTCCCACGATACACTTCGCAACTGGATTGACGTAAACACAGTTCGTCGTCTCCTTATACTCTATCGTCAAACTAACCTTCCTAGTTATGAGGAAACGAAAACTTCTTGGGATATTTCAGCTACTATTTCTCGGCGAATATCTTTCTTCTTTCATGTGCAGTTCAGGTATAACCATAAATATTCTTTCGCAGATTAAATTAAATCTCACAGTTCAATTTTTAACTTGGCTTCACCTTTCTTCATCCGGGTAATTCAAGACTTTCTATTGGCTTCTTTGGAATTCTTCTTTTAACTTCAAAATTACTTTGCCTGGTTTCGGAATACTTTTCTTCAATAATAATCGATTTAATCTTCTTTTCCTTGAGAGGCACTCAATTCTTTGGGATTAGTAATTCCTTCCCTTTAATTCGTGTATTCTGTCCCATTTACTTTTACTCTTCTTGCTTTCATCTGAAGAATCTTGAACGCTGTTCTTCTGGTGCTCTCAGCCTATTGACCATATCTCGAGACGCCCTGTCTCAGTTCAATGCCGCTGTGCGCCATCACTGCGAGTCATTCACATACCGTGTCTGCGTGTGTGTTCACTTTCGCATCTGACCTCTCTAATCTCGCAACTACTCGCATCTACCCTCGACTACAGGTTGTCAGCTCATTATATCTTCATCTGACGTCATCGTCATTACATATGCAAATTTCTCATTGCGTAATTTCCAAATAATAATAATAACTTGAAAATTAAAGTTTCAAGCAATTAAAAAATAAAAAATACTTAAATTAATTTTAGTTAAATTTTATTTAACTAAAATATGGTAGATTTATTCTACACAAGTCATCTGTGTTAAGATTTGCAATCGAAGATGAACCAATGACACTCACCTTTGTGCTAGTTTTTAGCTCATCTGATGACAGCTCATCCTTTTTCAGGTGTTGATGGTATTAGTGAAGTACTTGGTAAATATCAATTAGTTGAGCAAAGTTTTTGTGTACTGCTACACTCACTTGTTGTTCCTTCTTTTTTGTGTACACAACTCGGCTCTTATTTACTGCATGTAACTTTCATCGTCATACAGTCCAATTTTGTAATACTTTCACTCAGTTCACCAGTATCCATTAGGATTAGCCTCTAATTCATCGGACAATTGTACAGGAGATCCATCAGGAAAATAGATTTTTTTTCCTTATTACAGTCTAGATACTCCAGAGTATCTATTCCAGCTACTCTAGATGAAAAACACAATTTCTCAGCAGGCTTCAATATGTTGCGAACTGCACACCCTGTATGGTCTTTTGCAACTGGAAGTGTAATTGATCTCAGACCTCTCATGATGCTTTTTCATGTTTGTTAAATGGGTAGCAACAACTTCTTTGCTCATACTTTGAGAGTAGCTATTTTTGGTGGTGGTTACAACCTGAACTGGCAGCAGAAATATCAGTCAATCCAGATCTTAAAAGCATGAGTTTTTTCCTTCTTCCTTGAATTCATCAAAACAATTCAATCCAACAGTTCTTGAGTAAGTCTTGCTGTGATATTCAGTGTTTAAAAGAATTCCAAATGAACACTGAGCATGTGCTTCTGCCATGGTGCTAGCTGAAGAATGGTGAGTTGCACCAGACTCTTGCAAACGAAATAAGTATTGGGGAATACCCAACACTCCTAAACAGAAAGGTGAAAGTACCCGGCCTCAAACAGAAAGTAAAAGTCATTCCTGCCCTTTCCAGAATCGTATGATTAAAAACCGAAAATATGAAACGGATTTTGAAAAGAAAGCGAAAAATAAAAAAAACAAAATGGAATGCTTTAGATATTTCGCCCTGAATAACTATTTTCAACTAATAGCTATTAGTTCGACAATTAACTAACAGTTAACATTGTAGAAATTTTCAGAACTCTCTGTATAATAACAGCAGTTTAGTATTTTATTTCTTTTTCAGAAAATATTAATTTTTTTAAAAATATTTTAAGTAACACCTAAGTAAAACACTTTTATTAAAGGAAATTACAATGAAGTTGATTAAAAGGCTTGTATTTTTTCAATAAGATTTTAGATTATTACTCTGCTTAGCATCGACGATTGAAACGGGCGAATTCTCAGTTTCAATCAATTTGAAAAAAAAAAAATGGGTTGTTCCTAATTATAAGCGAGAGTTACTGCTTACAGAGCTATGACTTATAACTTAAAGGGTAACTTGAACTTTCTAAATAAATATGCCATGATAAAGTAATAATTGCTGGATATTTTTTTATGCGATTTGATAAGTTTGTAATTTTTTTTCCCAGGCTCAGGAGAAAAACTTCAACTTGACTATTTTTTTTTTTCAGTTACTTTAGACCTTTTTGAGACTTGGGTTAAAATCTCAAAAATTTTAAATGTGATCCCACATGGCCATTTAAATTTTTTCCTAAATGCTTACATGCTTTCCATTACTACAAAAATGTTAATCCCAGAATAATTTTGTTGGAATTTTTGGATTCAGCATAAAAAAATGCATGGGGACCAAAATTTGGTACCATTTGATTGATTAAGAGATGAGGTATTCAACAAGGTACATAAAATAAGGGTCAGAACACTTAAAAAAAATAACTTCAAAAATTCATAAGTTGGCAAATATTTAACCTAACAAAGCCCATATTTTGTAAAATCTGTTATCTCATGACCCCTTACATGCAAATAAATTTTCATGCACATCTGTGATGATGTGGGGAACTAATCAGGTGATCTGGCATGAAATAAGCCCTTTATTTATTGCCAAGCTACCTGTCATGACATCTATCTTTAGCACTTGAAACAGTGACTCCAGGATTAGCTATGTCTCTCCTCCTCCATGTGATCATCATGTTGCGAAATTCTGGAAATTTTAATTGTCTTCAATTCACTTCAACACTTCATTTGAAATATATAAAAATAATATATCATTACTTTTAAATGCTGCTGCAACTTCAATGAAAAACAGGATATGCACGATTGATTGATTGACACTCTATCTCTCTCTCTCTCTCTCTCTCTCTCTATATATATATATGTGTTACACCGAATCCGTGAAATTGCCTATTGCGTGAAATCGGCAAAAAATTGCCGAATTCATGAAAAGTGCAAGCCCATTGCTTTATTTATGAAATAGGCAAATTAACTGCCGAATGCGTGCATTGGGAAACAATGTTCTTGCTTTTTTCATGTATTGAGCAAAGTACACAGTGGCGCTCCAGTGGTGTTTTTTGTAACTAATCGTTTACTTGAGCAAAACGTCCAGTTAAAGGATGTAGAATTGAAAGAAAATAGAAAGAAAAACGATACCTTAAACTAATTTTATTAAAAGGTAGTTTCACTATTTGCATCGTGCGTAATCATCGTATGAATTTTCACGATTTGCATCGTGCGACATCATCGTATGAAAATGGTCGATTTTCAATATGTTACGGCGCACTGCACTGCGCAAGCGCACTAGTTGTTTAGTTTCTTCGATTGCGAGTTTCTTTGAACACATACAGACTGTCACCGTCGTGCTTCATCCGATTCATAACAAGGATTCCGGAAACTTAGAAACACCACTCATGTGTTAAATTGAATTTGATTTGTATTTTTAAATGATTTGTTAAATAAAGAAATTTCAAAAGAGGCATGGATATTTGTAACCGAGAACCGATTGATAGCACTGTATTTGTATATTGTATTTTTAGAGGTTTGTTAAATAAAGATAGCTCGATTAAAAGAGGTGTTGATATTTGTAACCTTTTTGACTTGAAAATACATCAAATTATATATTATAATATTTAAATTTACTAAAACTCATTCAGCAATAAATAAAAATGTCCAAGTTATAACACAACCCAAATCCATGCATCTTAATACAGATTCAAGTTAAATTCGACATCAGTTTCAAAATTACTTCTACAACTGTCAAAATGACAATTTAAGAATTCCATACACTTACTGCTCATTTCACGCATTCGGCAGCTAATTTGCCCATTTTATGAATAAAGCAACGGGCTTGCACTTTTCATGAATTCGGCAATTTTTTTGCCGATTTCACGCAATAGGCAATTTCACGGATTCGGTGTAACATATATAAATAGTGAGAGAGTTACATGTTTATAAAGCATTATTTCCCTTTCCTTTGCTATGCATTTATGTTTAATGATGGAATTTATTTTTGTGCTAGGTATTTTATTTTATTTTCCTTTTCAATTCAAACAATTATTTTTCAAATAATATGATTTTTTTTCTTCAGAAAATGTAAAATTTATAGTGTTTGAAATTGCAGAGATATTGCAATTTAAAATTAAACATAGATGTATCATTTCATGGCTTAAATCCTTGCTGTTTACTGGTGACTTCTCCTGGCCAATCAAACACCTGTTCTAGTAAACACTTGGTCTCAACCATTGTTGTTTCAACTTGAGCTTTTCAAGGGAAGCAGATTTTTTTTTTTTTTTTCAGAACTTCTTGTTATCTTTGTATAAAGATACAAACTGTGATTGTTGGCTTTGGTTCTGTAGATAACTAAAGACATAAAGAGCTGATGAGGAACTTTTCTAGCTTTAGTGAACATTTTCTAAGTTGAATGGCCTCCAACATTTCAATGTACAAACATTCTAAATGAGTTGAGCATTAAAATACATTTTGCGTTTTATTGCAGAAATGAACACCAGGACTCTTCTCAAATGAATATTCCAGAACAGGAAAGTACACTTGAAATTTGTTTCATTATCAAAATTAGAACAATTGTTCACACAGCAACGGAACAAAATTATTTTCTGTGATTTTCCTATGTGTTTTATGTTTCCTGAAATATGAAAGCTCTGAGAAGCACTACCACAATATTCTTTAAGCAAATTAAAAGAAACATAAGAAATTTCACTGTATCATCAGTTCAGTTTTTGCCAAATGCTTAATGCTATGAAAATTAAAATTTAATTGAAGCCACTGATTCTATCTTGTTTTTATTTATTTGTTTCTGTTCATGCATCTGTAATATTCACAGATTAGACAAATAATCTTAACTGTTATCGTTTGTTTGTAAATATATCCACATGCAAATATCATCACAGCCATATAACTTAAAAAAGTATCTAAGAATTTTAATTTTAAAAAGTTTAAAGTTTTTTTAAGATAAATAAATCAAAGCAAAAATAAAATAAAAAGAAAGCTTAATATCAAAGCAAAAATAAAATAAAAACAAAGCAAAAATAAAATAAAAAGAAAGCTTAATATCAAAGCAAACCAAAAAAAAAACCTAATATAAACACAACAAAACTTAAGTAACAAAATAAATAAATAAATAAGTTAATAAAAACTGTTCCTATAGTAAAATTTACTTCCAAACTTTTGTTGATTCTTTGTAAAATAAACCAACTGCTAAGCTTTTGAGTTTTATTCAGTTTTAATTACTGGAGTCACTTCTGTTGCAAGGGAGAAGTTTCCTTTAATTCACACCCATAAGAATCTGGTCATAAAGAGAAATTGAAAATAAAAAGCACTTACTTGTAAACAGGATAAAAAGGAATAAAAAAGATGGTAATAATCTGACAGTTTCAGAATATTGAGTGTATTCCATCATCATCAGGGAAGGCACAAACATATAGGACGTCACAAAACACTTACGACGACACAAGGTGGGAATATATAGTGGGAGTGAGGGAAGTGAAGGGATTAGAAAAGTTTAGCAATAGTGATGGGCGTTTCCACACGACATCCATGGTGATGGCAAGGTATAAAATATTTGTGAATACTTCAATAATAAGAATTTAAAATTTGAAGTTTACCAAAGAGCGGCTGGAGATAACAAAATTAATCAGAATATTGAAATTAACTGTACTAAAAATATATATACTAAATAATATATAGAAAACGAGCATTCTAGTAGGATTATCAAGGGTTTTTCACCTATCCATTACAAAATTAATTCATTTCTAGTATTTTGTCAACAAGCTTTGTTTTTATTGTAAACAGCTTAATAATTTATTAAAAGAAATTCAATTCATCTTCAAAAATTTTACATCTTATAGCTATTTTAAAATGATTGTCTTAACTTCATTACTCACAAATATATATTCAAGGGATGAGGGTGTCCGCAGAGTTTTCAATAATCTGAATTGTTAGTTAAAAAAGAGCTATTTATCTAAACTAGAAAAAGTCCTTCCCCGATAATTAGTGAATATAATGTGATCTTTGATGTCTACAAACAGCAAGTGTTGTTTAAACTCTTGGGAATACGTGCCATGTTCATTTAACAGTTCTGTTCCTATCTATGTCACTTACAGATACTGGCATGACTGCTAATCTTTTTTGAGACACACAAGCAACAACTGTCAAAGCTACAAGCTACAAGCAATAAAATGGGAAAAGAACGCAAAACAAATAAAATCACTGAGCTACTTTTGGAATTTTTGACACAGGGAATCCAGGACAGTCTGTTTCGAGGTTATTACCTCTCCTCAGCTGGATTCACCCAGTGTCTGCAGCTCAGTGATATCAAAGGAATATAAACATGAAAAAACAAGTAAACGTAAAAATGGCCCTTCATATAAAAAAACATCAAAAATAAATAAATAATAAAAAAGGGCAATTAGTTAATCCCCGCCAGTCAACTGCTGGCTTATAATGGATTAGACTAGAGAAAGACATGTACATAATGATAACTTTAATGTGCGTGGAAACATTTTACAAGCAATAAAAACAATGCTTGTAAAATGTTTCCATGCACATTAAAGTTATCATTATACCAAGCTACAGTTTAGGCCAAAGACTGATGAAACACAGAAATATTCAGACGCTATGGAATTTAAATAGTAAAAAATGTTGTAATAACAATGACAAGAAATTTAGAACCTTTTTCCTTTAAAATTTACCAACTGCCTTTAAAGTTAGCTCTTTTTTTTTTTAATCATGAAAATGACACAAAAAGCTTCACTTTTATTTTAAATTATTAATACAAGATTCACTGAATACAAACAATAAAAAAATTCCCCATCTTTTGAAGAAAGTAGTCAATTATATCCAATTAAGTTTATTCATAGCAAAGTGTGGATTAACTAAAAGGATTAATATTGTTTCATTTCTAATGCTTTTATTTTTTGTCTTTTTCTCACACTAATTTCTTGACATGAAGATGATCCACCATCACTTCAAAAGGTTTTAGAATCACACAAGTATTAAATTGTGAGGGTTTTTTTTTTTTTTTTTTTTTAATAAATGAAAGAACATAAAAAAAATAGAATGACAATGATCTGGGAGAAGACATGAACTGATTTATTTATTTATTTGTGATTTGTAGTAAGTTCCATGAGATTTTTAATCTCTTAAAATTATGTGTTTGGTAACGAAATTTATATACGATTATTGATAATTTCTCGACTCATTTCAGAGCTCAGCAGCGAAAAAAGGGATATTTGCCCACGAGATATCAAATGAAAGACAAACTTACTTTTATTAAATGTTCTATTGTGTCCATCTTGCATGACACGGCAGACATCCAGGCAGTAATCCATATCTGACCAGAGCAGAATGTCGATGGTTGCAATTACATTAGCGATACGATGTTGCAGTTTGGTGAGGTCAGCAGGAAGTGGAGAATGAACACTTTCTGCTTCACATACT
This sequence comes from Thereuonema tuberculata, assembly GCA_023159025.1. NCBI lineage: Eukaryota > Metazoa > Arthropoda > Chilopoda > Scutigeromorpha > Scutigeridae > Thereuonema > Thereuonema tuberculata. Next base: position 94,589 of record JAFIDM010002131.1, read on the forward strand.
CCCCCCCTCAAAGAAAAAAAATCTGAAGGAGTCCAATCTGGTGGCCTTGGAAACCAGTAGGGTAAGGGCTGCACACCACTGGCTGTGTGCCCTATCCAAGATTGAGGCTACTGTTGGAATCCTAAGCAGAGTGAGTTTAAATGAGAGTTAAAATGAAGAAAACTAGACTTTTGTTTGACATGAAATTTTTACTGCAAAGAGATCGTTGTCATAGAGAACACAATACAGCAGCGCCACTTTTTCTGAACTACTTTTTCTTTTCTTTTAACTAAGCGCTGTAGATTACTTTCAGTTTCAATTAATACATTACTTTCAGTTTCTATTAGTACAAAACTTATCAAAACATTACCGTTACTGACTTAATCTAAACACAAACTACCAGATTTATAAACATTGTAAACTTAAAAACATTGTAAACTAACACCTCCCCTCAATGTTTTATAAATCTGCAACCTTAACCATTTAAAACATAAAGTCTTAAATTATACTAGTCCAAAGGCATTGGCAAATTTCCTCGTCTTCACTGCTTTCAATGGTTTGCCTGTCAAAATCTTGCTTGCCACGAATATCAAATCCACTGCCAGTACCTCTGCGACTTTTGCCTCGTCGGGGTTTTCCTTTATTACCATGAGGTTCTCGTTTCCTGAATTCTTTAATCGGAGTCGGTTTACCAGTTCGTTCTTTTCTGTTTGGGATTTTGTCCTGAGATGATTCGATTGAATAAACATCACATTCTTTACCAGATTCCTCTTCGTAACTGGGAGAACTTGTTTTCTTCTTCCTCTCTTTAACATCTTGAGTCACTTCTTGAGGAGAATTACTAAACTTTATAATTCTTTCGGTGATCGGCTTCTGGGAGCGAGCTTTATTATTTTCTTCTTTCTTTGGTAGTGGGGGTTCCTGCGGCTTGACTTGTTGTGCTTCTTTAAAATCCTTTTTGACTTCAGGCACGGGTTTACCTTTCGGAGTCACTGGTGGAGCTCCCTTAGACTTGTTTATATTTTCTTGTTCTTTAAGTTCCTCAACCAGGCGTTCTGTAGGTCGTCCCCCATTCTGCCTCTGCAATTCCTCTGTTTCTGGAGTAATTTTTTCCATTTCTGTTGACACAGTAAGTGCATGTTCACCTTTATCTAGCTCAAGTTCATACATTCCAGCATTAACTCTTGCTGTAGCCACTGTTTTTCCTTTCCAGATGATAAGGCACTTATCGGTTCCACCTACACACGTTGTAGTGAATCCCAGCTTGGCTAACTTGCTAGTAGATAGTAAACTTCCGCTGAAAGTCGGAGTGTACAGCACGTCATTCACTGTGATAACTCGTACATCATTCCCATTACCTGTTCTGCATCGCAGAATGCCACTGCCAACACCTTCCGCAGTGATCACTCGATTGTCTGCTAACCGTACTTTTGTCCGCACGGTGGTGTCTAAAGATGTAAAGAACTTTCTATCACAGCTCATGTGCCTTCCCGTTCCTGAATCTACATACCATTTATCACGGTTGCCTTCGCCTACTGTGAAACAAATATCTGGATCTGGAAGTCTTTCTTGATTAACCATATTTGCCGCAAGTATCTTTTCCTTTTCTTGTTTTTTCTTTTTCCAAAGTCTGTGCTCGGGACAATCACGCTTAAGATGGCCTGCTTTCTTCTTGCAAAAGTAGCATTCTCCATAAAACTGCGATGCTCCGCTTGCAATGCTTGATCTTTGAGCGTCTTTCCTTCTCGGCGTGCATACTTTAAGAACTTTCTCCTCATGAACCTGCCCCTCGGATGAATAACCAAGTCGTCTTTGGTACTCTTCAACCATTTTTGTCTTCACGAGGCTTAGCGTCAGATCTTTATCAGGTCTAGTCTCCAACGCTGTTATCAGTGTTGAATAACTATCCGGTAAGCTGCTCAGCATAAATGCTACCGCCAGTCTGTCCGCTACTTCTTCCCCGAGTGCTGTAATCTGGTTCAGATTGTCCTCCATTTCTTGGATGTGCATTTCCATATCTCCGCCTTCCTGTAACTTTCTGGAACACAATCGCCTTAGTAGAGTTACAATGTTCGACAAAGTAGCCTTCTGATGGTATTCCTGAAGCGAACGCCATGCTGCTTGCGCTGTAGTAGCCTTCCTAATGTGACTTAGTTGATTGTAACTGACTCTTAGACCAATTTCAGCCCTGGCTTTCCCATCTTTTGTCAACCATTTACTGTCCGGATTATCTGGAATTTCCTTATCTATTACGTCCCACACACCTTCCCTTATCAGCAATAGTTCCATTTTAAACTTCCATGTAGGATAGTTACTGTTGTTTAACCTCTCTATAACAATTCCGTCTGACATTCTCACGAAAGATAAGCCTAACTAAATTCCGGTTCTCAATGTCCGATAATTCCTTTATCTTTAAATCTTCTTTATTCAATGTCTGATAATTCCTTATTCCTTTACCTTTGAATCTTCTTTATTCATTAAACTCTTTTTCCATAACAATTCTGTCTGACATTGTTCACGAAAGATAAGCCTAACTTCGCAATGTCCGATGACTTTACTTGCCTTTAAATCTTCTTTATTCTTCAAACTCACCATTTAAACTCGTCCGGATGCTTTGGAACACATTATCTGGGCCCATAACCTGTTGGAATCCTAAGCAGAGTGAGTTAAAATGTGAGTTTAAAATGAAGAAACTAAACTTTTGGTTGACATGAACTTTTACTGCAAAGAGATCGCCATCATAGAGAACACAATACAGCAGCGCCACTTTTTCTGAACTACTTTTTCTTTTCTTTTAACTAAGCGCTGTAGATTACTTTCAGTTTCAATTAATACATTACTTTCAGTTTCTATTAGTACAAAACTACTGAATTAATCTAAACACAAACTGCCAGATTTATAAACATTGTAAACTAACAGCTACTTGTTGTTAAGGAGGGCTTCTATTTCCTCACAGAACTGAGTCTGGCTTGCTTTGTCGTGAACACCAACTGCAGTCTATAAGGCTTCGTCTTCAGACGCTTGCAAAGAATTTGCCAAATTGTTGTTTGCGACATTCCCCAGCTGCAAGGTAGCAAAATTAGTTGATTTACTGGGACTTTCCTGATATGACTCCCTCACCTGCTCCACCATCTCATCAGGCCGTCTGGGGTGTTTTGTTAGGCACAGACAACCTTCTCTTTAGTATCTCACATATCAGCTCTTTATGTTGTTGCGTTCTGGTGCCTCTTTTCTGAACTCACTTTTAAATCTTAGCTATACAGTTGCCACTGAACTCATTTTCAAATATTCCACAATGGAAAATGCCTTCTCTGGATGTAAAACAGCCATTTTGCTTGCACCTGTGCCCTAGAAGCAGCCAATGAAACTAGGATGCAGAGCTCTGCTGGAAAAACAAAACAAAAAAACTTACTGAATTTCCTGATTTGATATCTCAGGGGCAAAATAACCCTTTTTTTTTTAACTGCAGAGGTGCAAGCCTCTGAAGGAATTATGAATCGACTTGTATAGAATTTACAGTCAAAGTTATTAATTTAAATTCACTGTAAACAATATTCAAAAATACTGTCTATATACCAATGAATACTATACATAAAGATATAGTTGTCTTTTTTGTTAAGCATATACCAAAAAGGCAATTATGAATATAATGTAAACAATCTATTTTAATTTTTTTTCATTTTCATTTTTACTCGATAATTTTGTTTCATATGTTAATCAAAATATTGATCGAATATTCTATTTATTAAGAATCCAGTATCTTTTTTTTTTTTTTCCTTCTTGATAGTTTATAAACTAAAAGAACCAGATACAAAGCATTTCTTTTTATAAATGTTTATGCTTTCACACATCACTGAGACTTCAGAAGAGCCATGGTGACATTTTGTAGCTTTTTAAACCAAACCTTTTAGTTTTTCATTTATCTTGACAAGTGTTTGACAGACACTTGAAAACTTGGAATTGAATTTTGTAATATAGGCATTTTTATAAAAATTTCTTTATTTACTTTTATTATTTTTTTTTTCGCTTTTGTTGTTGTGATTTAAGTTTTTTTATGTTAATATAAAATTTTTTTTTTTTTCCCCGAATTGCTCTATTAAGTTTGATATTAAACTTTATTTTTATCTTCTTAAATTTTAAATGTGGACTTTCTTTTTTATTTTAATTTTGATTTATTTATCTGATACTTAAAATTTTATCTGAATAATAAACTTTATTGATCTTGTTCAATTTGTAAAAATCTATACATATATATATGTATATATAAGTCAAAGGTAGTTTGTTTGTATGTATGTATGCTTTCTGTGCAATTTTACACAGTTTGATTGATCTGAATCAAAGTTTGCATAGTAACTCTTTACTAACCTGTGGAAAATATACTACATTGGAACCTTGATAAACCACACTCTCACCCTGAAACGGATAAAATCCCTGAAATAGCATGCCATATGCACCTGGTGGTGATAATGGGAACTACACAAATATTGCTGTGCAACAATTCGAACGAAAATATTGCTGTGCATAATACAAGTAAGACCGCCCTAACCTGGCGCTCGATAGTCCAGCACGCATCAGAAATAGAGGGTTGCCAGATTTTTTTCTCCCTGATGTACTAAAACTAAAACATTATTGCATTTTTTAAAAAGTTGTAAGAAAATTATCATACACTACGCTATCGGTCTAAAACTACACTAAAAATAACAATAAAAAGATAGTTTTAAATCTTTTTTAATCCTGAAGAAAATCCTCGCTGAGGGGATTGAAATATTGAGATAAAGAAGTTGGTACTGAAGATGAAGTTTGTGAGTTTTTATATTTAATCAAAAGAAACATTTAACGGTGTGAAATTGTAAGTTGCATTCTATTATACAGTTAAGTGAAACAACTAGTTTAACTAAAAAGAGCGCATGTTCAGTTTTCTTAACCTATAGCGAGGTTAATTCAAATGTAAGATAAGAGGGAAGATAAGATTTAGTAATTCTTGTGTAGTTATCTGCAGTTTTTTAATAAAATTTTAATAATTGAGTTGTTTATGGTGTAAAATAAGCCATGGCACAGAAAAATAATACAGAATTCTTTTATTTAATTTATTTTATATAACACTGATTTAAATATACCGAGTTCCACAGTTCACAAGTTTAACTAGTTAAACTAATTTCATATAAAAGAACACACATTCTGACTTTAATTATTTCACTCAACTATAACTTAACTGGATAACAGAACGCATCTATAAACCAGTCCGTCATGTTCCACACCCTTGACATTAGGCCTAAAAAATTGATTTACTGTATATCAAACTTCGCTAAGACTTAAAATCCTGAGCTATTTAAAAGTGAAGCGCACTACAGTACTATAGTTGATGTTTAGTTCTTTTCATTGTGCAGTATTACATACTTTTAATTTTTTTGTTTACTATAGGGCCTAATGTTTTCTATTGTGTTTACTAAATAACAATTAATCGTTTTTATATGTTAAAACTGTAGTTTTTATTTATATACCCTTGTTTAAACCAGGGTTTTAAAAATGGCCTTGATAATCCGGCATATTTGATAATCTGGCAGTGACAGATCCACGAGCATGCCGCATTATCAAGGTCCTACTGTAATACCAAATGCAGCCTAGTGAGTAGTGACAACAATTGGAACTAAACTATATTGCACATAATAACCTGGTGGCAAAAACTAGAACTAATTTTTTTTTGTACATAAATCTCTTCCTCATCCTCTCCTTAGTAAACACGAAATTTGACATATGTGTTCTTTGTTAAAATCGAAATGATACATATTAAGACAAATTTTCAATATTTTGGATCCTAATAGGTGTAAATGGGGGAAGGCAATCTTTTTTGAAGGGTTTGGGTATCTCCAAAACTGCTTGAGGTTGAAACATGAAAGTTGTCATGAGTGTTCTTTGTCAAAATTGAGGGGATAGGCAAATATTGTTGTACGATTCTTCTATGGGGTTTTCGGGTTGCACAATAAGAATATAACATTATTTTGTATTGATCATGTGATTGTTTACCAACTGGGGAAAATTTGATGTGATAGGACTATGGGAAAGGGAAGAAAGGGCTGGGATGTCACTTATTCTTTGATCTTGATATTAATATAACATTATTTTGTTCCTATCAACTGATTTTTGTATGAATTTGGAAAGTTTCACAGTGATCTCACATCCTTAATTTAAAAAGCAGAAACAAACTCACAATAATGAACAAGTGGAGACATGCCACCCTTTCATTGGCTTCAAAGGAATTTCCTTAGTGCATTAAAAAGAGATGTTTAACATCGTAAAGTTGTATTAGTTTTCCTTTTAAAAAAAAAAATAAAAAAAAATTCTTCTGCTTAAAAATGAAATGATTATCTTATACATTGCACCAAATCAATGTCTTTTCATTGAAAAATGAAAATTCAAAAAGCTGAAATGAATAAATATATCACAGTTGTCTACAAGTCTATGAATTTTGAATGAAAACTGTACAGCAGATATTTTTTGTGAACTTATATAAACAAAAATAAATAAATAAATAAATAAATAAATAAATAAATAAATTACCAAAAATACAGCAAATAAAAAAAAAATAATAACAACTCACTGAAAGAACAAGTAAAGGAAAATAACATTCATATAGTTAGAAAAAGCACAAGAGGAAAATTGAGTAATAAAATAAAAATAAGAAGAAATAAAGATTAAATAAAAGAATCATGCTTGATCCAACTTGTAGTTGGAAAAACAGAGGAACACTGAACTGAATTAAAATTTCAGCAAATTCTTAAAATGACTTTTTATATCTTAATTAGTGTTATTGAATAAATAAATGAACTGCTCAAGATCATTTTGTTAAAATAGAAACATTTAAATTTAAATTGCCATTTTCTAAAATATTTATTAAGTGCTACAGCTGTAAGTGTATGTTCAGGGGCAGAACATATATCAATACAGATCCAGATTTTTAACAAGCATTTTAGAAAATTCCAATTTAAATTTTATAGAATTATCTTCATGGCTTTCTAACTTATTAATCACATTTAAAGAATTAACTATAACTGAAACCTGTTAACAATTTTTCATTTCACCAAATTTTCATTTAAATTGCTCTATTTAAGTATTGATAATTTCCTCAGGAGTTTTAATTAAAATAAATTCAAAGACATTTTGAAACAAACCACAAATTAAAGATGGAAAATAAAAAAAAAAAGAAGAAGAAAAGAAACTAGACCAGTCTTCTTTCATGCAAATGAAGAAAGTAGCCTTTAAGAAAATCATCAGAAAACATTCACTGCTCAATAAATGAAAACTGAAAGAGCAAAGGAAGGAAAGGAAATTAAAAGTAGCAAGTTTCAGGTTTACGAGATCAAAAAAATCTTAAAAACTACTAAATGCTCTTCTTACCAAAAAAAAAAAAAAAAGCACTTTGGTGAACAAACCTTTTCAGACCATCCACTGGTCGAAAAACTTCTCCAATGGCTGCATTTAGAAGTAAAATGATACATGTGTACCGAGTATTAAAAAAGTATGATTAAAAAAAAAAAAAAAAAAAAAAAAGGGGGAAAAAAATTTCCGGGGAAAAAAAAAAAAAAAAAAAAAAAGAAGAAGCATTTCAAATTGCTGCAATTTTAAAAAAAAATTATATATATATTTATTATTTTATTTTCAGCATTTAAAACCAAATGGCTGTCCTATTTTTCTCTGGCTGTAATTTCTTTCAAAACAAATGCTAAAGGTCAATACAATATAAATAAATAAAATAAATAAAAGGAAAAGTGTACAAATAATAAAACAATTTAAAATAATAACAATGGTTAACATGTTTTTCCAAATAATTTAAAATCCTAAAAAATCTCTCTGTGGGCTAATCTGACCTAAGCAAAAATATATCAAAGCAAAAAAATCCACAAAAGCTTCCAAAAAATTTTCATTTACATTTAAAAATTATAACTCCCCCCCCCAAAAAAAAAAAACCACCCTGTAAAGGATAATCTTATTTTGGAAGATGATTGAAAAAAGTTCCAGAGAAAAATGTGATCAGTCATATCAGAAAAATCAGTTTAAAAAACAAACAGTAGCTACCCATGCTTTAATTAGAAAAAAAGACATTTAACAAAAAAAACAAAAAAAAATTTTTTGGAAGGGGACAGAAAAAAGTTTAAACAAATGTCAGTTTTTTTTTAAAAAGCATGTAATCAAAAATTATTTATAAAATGTAAAAAATTACTAAAGTGTCCCAAGAAAAATAAAGATTTTGAAAAATTAAAAAAAAGAGAAGAAAAGTAATTTTTACAATGTATAATATATATATACATTAGTGCAGCCATGAAACTCCATTACAAATACTTATGAAAAAAAAAAAAAAGGAAGGCAAAATGTGATTTTACTGAACAAATTCTGGCAGTTTTAAATAAAATTGGAAGCAGCACTGAAAAATACAAAGACAACATCACATTTTTTGGGTGGGAAAAAAGAAAGAAAGAAAGAAAGAAAACAACAATAGAAACATGCCCTCTTACTTCTAAAATGGATAAATCATCATTCAACATTAAACAACTAATAAAAAATAAATAAACAAAAACAACATGGGAGGAAATGAAAGTATAAACAAAAAAAGCACAGTCACAAAATTATCTTTCATGCTCAAACTATGTTTTCCACTCAGTCAATAATAATAATTATATGAAGTTCATAAAATTTTCCTATCAAAATAATCTTCACAATTTTTTTATCCTTCCCAGAAAAATTTATAAATTTGGCTTAAAGTTGGCGACGTCTATTTTAAACCAACTTTGAAATTCTTTAGTTTAAAATAAGTCTTTATTTCTCCTTCACAATCAATCCACAACCACACTGTTAAAGATTTGATTGGATGCTAATACCTATTGTGTTAAAAACCTCTAACATAAATTTAGGAGGAGGAGTAGGCCATATTAACCTATTATAATTAACAAGAGCTATTAGAGAACCCACCCTCATAATCTCACACTTTCATTTCTGTCCTTTCTTTTAACACAACAATTAATTTATCCTTTAATTGTTAACTTGTCCATCCACCTACACAATTAAACCCTCTGCACAAAGGACTGTTTTCCTCTCTCTCTCTCACATTAGGCCAATGTCTCAGATAAGAAAGGTCGTAAGTTTTCATCCACTCAAAAATACTGAGATTGACACAATATTGGCACAGTTCAACTGAAGGTTCTTAGCCAAAATATTGAACAACTTACTTGGAGTAGAAAAACTCTTCATTCATTCTTATAGGATTTTTATAAGTTAATTAAAATATATACTTTAAAAAAAATAACTTGATTCCATTAAGTTTTTATCAAAATAAGTACAAAATGAAATGGGACAGATCTGTACCACATTCAGCGCTACAAGTAGATCATAAAATCCTATTTTGTTTTACCCCCTTTTTTTTTTTTACTTAAGGCGAATGGATATAACAAAAGAAAATTAACACAGTTAATTCATTCATTAAATAAAGCCATGTGCCTTATAGAAATTTGAAAATCAAATTCTGAGCCAACTGAACCAGCTTTACTGAAGCAAAAAAATTAAATACCTATAATGTTCCTACAGCCTTAACCCATTCTTAATTTGCATTTAGTAGCAACAAGCTTAAATTAAAAAAAAAAGTTTCATTTCTTTTTAGACGAATAACTTAAGAGTGATTCATTCATTCAGTTGGGGTGAGCTTTAGAGCAAATTATTCTCATTATAATGGATTTTAAAACTTGAAAAAAAAATAGTAACTTCCATACTAAACAAATCAAGCCACTTAAAAACCAACAATAGAAAAATAAAAGGGAAAGACAGACTCTATCTTTCAATATATTTACACTGAATTACCTGGACTGCATTTTTACAAACTATTGTTTTCTTTGTTTTTGTTCAAGTCTTTCATCTCATTTTTGAAATTTGCTTTTAAAAGTCTATAATTACTTACTGTATAAATTATTTATACATATATAAATACATGCATAAAGGGTGTGCTAAATAAAATGTGATAGAAAATAGAGGCATATTCCAGGGCTGAAAATAGTAGTTAAATCATTATGCCAAGCCTCCCTAAGGAGGTCAAATGATAAAGGAAGCAGAACTCTAATGGTATTCAGACAAACAATCTGCTATTTGCCAGTCTTTAACATTTGGTAAATAAATCTGGTTCCTACCGTAATTGACTAAGCTCTAGAATCTAACTACAAAAGACGTAATCTGAAAATACTCCCACTAAGGTTTTGAATTCCAAAAATTTGAGTTATTTGCTTTATTGAAAATAAGAAAAAAGTCATAATAAATGACTTTATCATTAACAAAATTAAAAAAAAAAAAAATGCTTTTCAAAATACCATCTCAGATGCTTACAAACAAGTTTCACAAAACTGAGTCAAAGACACTTGATGCTTGATAGGGAGTCTACACATTTCAGTCAAGAAATATCGCACTTTTTGGAGTGGTTCCTATTCTATGGCCATTAGATAAAATTTCTAGGCCCAGTTAAGCTTCTAGAGTAAACGTAAAAAACTATGAACCGAAGAGACAGCTGCATCATGAAACTACTGCCACACATTTCTATTTTATTTAATCTCACAATGTTTTGGTTTGAAAATGTTTATTGAGAAACAAAGTTTCTGAAGAAGGCGAAGAGATTAAGCTAATTTCATTAACAACACAAAGAGATTTTAAAGCCTTCTATGAGATCTCAACTCAAAGACAAATTATAAATAAATAGATTCTGTTTTTTGTTTGACAGAGGATAAAAAAATACTATTTTGTATTAGAATGGTTGAAGAAACTTCTAGTTTTGACAAAGGCATCACCACTTATTGAAACCACATTGATTCAGAAGCCACAACTTAAAATTTCACAACAAAAAAAAAGATTTATCATCATTTCAGTTTGTCATCATGGTAGACAAAGAACAAGTTTGAACTTTCCATCCTTCAATGTGGCTTTTATCATTACTGAACACAGTTATTAATGGATACTATCACAAATAATCTGTTTTCATTTCTTTTTATACAATTCCTTAAACTGCTTGAAATCCCAGATCCCTATGCACAGCTTTTAACTTTATTAGACAGTAATATTAATTTGGTATGGAATTCCAGTTCCCCCATTATGTAATATTATTAAATTTCTGTATTTTTGATCTCTATTACATTTTGTCTATAATACATCAAAATTCAGCACTAATGTACAGGAATTTAAATTTAAGGAACTACAAATTGAACTATGATCGGATGCAATGATTATCACAATATTAAAAATTCATAAAAGAGTGGACAGCTTACAAACAATAGTAAAGGAACTCATTATAAAAAGCCTCTGAAGTATAGCCCACATAAAGGAGTCATCCCACATCAGGAAGTATCTTCAGATATTCTAAGAGTTAAGAACATTCAGAAATGATAAAATTTTGTCAGTTTCAATCTCCACAGTAAAAGAAGTGTTATGGCAATATTATTAAGATGTTGAAGACAATAATGATTGGTCTTTTGTTCATGGCAGTCATACTATAAAGGATTGTAAGACTATCTTTTCCAAACAATTCATGAATATGGTAAGACCTGAAAACAATTCACAATGTGGAACACAATTGGCTCCTTTCAACGATTGTAGGTTACACCATTAAGATTGTTTATCATGAGTAGCTTTACCCACAGCAACATTTGGACTACAAAAGTAAAGAAAATTAAAAGAAAAAAAATATATTTAAAATTAAAAAGCCCATGCATTTTTGAATAAAAAAACTAACAAAATAAAATAAAATAAAAAAAAAAAAAAAAAACAGAAAAAGAAAACAGAAAAAAA
>JAFIDM010002131.1:135893-158374 GCA_023159025.1 Thereuonema tuberculata
AAATAAATAAATAAATAAATAAATAAATAAATAAATAAATAAATAAATAGACTCCATGTGTTCAGTCACCTTCTTTATACAGATAATATAATACTCTGTCACTTGTACCAAACTATATAATTTCTTGAAAATTATTCAAAATTTCACAAATGACATTAGCAAGGAATTTGATATCAGTAAATGTAAAGTAACTGAAAAGGGATAAATCCAAGAGAGTGATGCATAATAAGTGATCAACAAATTGTAAAAGCAATGAAAAAAAACATGGATTGGTACAAATATCTTGAAAAATACCAAGCACTATTATTAGAAGATGGAAAAATTGATATTGAAGGAGTTACTTAAAAGAAAAAACTCTTTTCTAAGAATGCATTGAAATGCAAAAAAAAAAAAAAAAAAAAAAACTGGTTAAGACATTGAATTGATTTGCAGAACTATAACCTATACTTTGATTCAGACACAGAACTGGAAGACATTGAAAGAAAGATTCTTCTCAGTAAATATAAGAAATATCATCTAAGGTAACATTCAGACAGGAAACAGGAAGAGATTTTGGTTAGCCTAAAAATTCTTCATTACAGCCAAATATATAAGTTGTGACAATTCTTCTACAAGATGGAAGGATCATCTTCTTTATAGATGTAACTTATGTAAAAGCAACTATACATCCCTAGGCACACATAATAAGAAAGCAGTAAAGAAAAGGAGGATGGAAACCAAAGCAGCTTATCCACAATAAAGTGACTCCTACATTTCTTAGCATTAAATATGTGACTGATCCGATGGGAATTCCATGGTGAGGTAGAAGGCAGGCCTTGATCAGAAAGATGATCTTATCAACGATCATACTCCAACTTCCATCTATTTTAGACAACAACAAGAATACATCAGTGATGAGACACTGCATTATTTTGTAAGCGGTCACCTGGAAGCACCTCACCTTCCCAAAATAAAAACTGGTTCATCAAGACAGTAATAGTGATTTATTACAAAATTCAAAGAAATGACAGAAAAGCTAAACAATTACATTTCCATTAAGTACCACAATTGCACAAGAAATACTTTCAAATGTTCATTTTTTTTCAATCTAATAGTTGAGATCTCTTTCTTTTCTTTTCTGAAGAATTATGACTAGTGAATCCTACTCGAGAAAACCCATCAAACAGACACATAATCTTGACATTTTGTATACATTTTCACTCCTTATTTCATATATATTTCCCTGTTTCACTTATTCCAGTTTTAATGGTTATATCTGCCACAGGATATTACGTAGTCCTCCTTAACATATATCAGAGAGGAAAAAAAAAGGTTAGAACCAAAAGTTTAAAATTCAATTTTACATTAAAATATGTTTGTCTGTCTATCCTTCTGTGATTGCAACAGCTTAAAAAGTAAACTTACTAGAGAACTGAAAATTTTAAGTTAACTGTAGATGATTACAAGGAAGATTTCTATTGATTTTGATACATATTCAACCATCAGAGAAGGAACCCACTTCATCTCAGAATGTTATATCATAATATAACATAATATCACTATATCATAATCTTGCCAATTCCTGTCATGCAGGTGTGGAGCAACCCAGAAAATCTCTACAAAGATCCTTTGAACTGGGCACGGTGGTAAGTTTCGGGCAGTTGTAAGAGGGTTAGTGACTACTAGTACATTTGACTGAAAAGCAGTAAGCAATTCGATGAATGCAACCTATTTGACATTTAGAGAAGATTTTAAGTGGGCTAACTTAAAAAAAAAAAAAATGCACTTTTTGAACTAAAGTAAAATTTCACTACAAAATTAATATAATTCATTTCTAGATTTGAGCAAGAAATGATTATTTCCTTCCTTTTATCGAATTTGGCCAACTAGGGACCATGTAACTAGCTCAACCTGACAACGACAGGGAGAATCTAGTGAAATTCAAGAAAGGGGGGCGAGAATTATATCCCGTCCAAGATAACCCTGAGATAGTAAGTCCCAGGTGGGAAATGGACAAAACACAGAAAAAAGAAACAGCCATGCCACCACCGGGATTCGAACCCGGGTACTGGCGCATCGGCCACAACGGCAGCCCGCCGGCTAAACCGCACGGCCACGCCAGCATGGCGAAATGATTATTTATTAAATTAAAAATTTCCTTTTTATAACTATTTATTCTTCTTTTGGGCTTTGAAATTGCAAGTTTCGTTGCTTACAAAAGGACGATGAGTCACTGATATATATTATATTTTGATTGATGGACCATGAACTGATAAGAAATAAACCCTAACAGGACAGGTGTAACACTTATAAACAAGTTAACAAGACAACATATCTTATAGATATAGATATTGCAGTCTAAAATATCCATAACATCCAACAAAGTTACAGAGAAAACTTCACAAATAAACTGAACTAAAAAGAGTCATAAATAATTCTGGCAAATGAAGAACCTATTAATCCTACACAATTACATCAAGCACAGGTGTGGTTTCACTCAACATTGGTGATATTCTCAATCATCTGGGCTTGCCCAAATTTACCAGTCTATCTATCTATGAAATTTTACATGTAAAAATCCAAAAGACTGTCATTTTCAATATTTGCTGTATTATTTGGAAATTCTTAAATAAGAAATAAAATACGATCATTAAAATCTATGTTATGATCAGGCACTGCATCTTGGATTCAAACAAATGTCATGGTGTGAATGCTAGAAACCAGGAAAGCGTTATCCATATAATAATCATAATAATAATAATAATACAGTTTTAATGAAAATTAAATTGAAAAGAAATGAGGAAAGATAAATATTAAATTCAAATTTTAAAAAAAAATGAAACAACGAGATCTAAATCAAAACCCAAATCAGATATGCAAAAATATGGAAAATACTTTTGGTCCTATTAAATGTATTTAGTTTAATGTTCTTTCTAAAAGGAAGAAAAACAGTATTTAATGCAAGAATTTTCTTAGTCATTTCTTATAAAGATCAGTTTCATTACATTAACTTGAAATAATCTTCTTCATCTGCAACTCAATTCTGTTTAAGCTTCGAAACAAAAAAATTAAAGTCCAAATTAAACAGCAAAACACAAATGAAATGAATTGCTTTAAGTGGTTTAACAGTTCATGAAATACATGAATTAATAGGTTTTCTTTCAAATCTACGACAAAGGCACATATGGTTACTGGATTTGTGCTTCTATATTTGTAGCCAGTTTCCATAATAATATAAACAGCTTAAAAATAAAGAATAGTTAATAAATAATTTTAATTGATAGAAACAGTAAAAATGACAAAAGCTCATCATCCATCTATCTACTCTATTTTATATATATATATAAAAGTTTTGTAACAAGAAACATTAAGAATCGTCCATGAATAATAATAGCACAAATTTAATTAACTAGAGTTCAAATTACTAAGAAAAAAAAATATCAGAACAGAGCTAAAACAAATGTTAGCAGTAATAACATTATTAGTAACAATTCTAATAGAAAATATCTTTCATATCATTGAAGGTTGAGAAGTTAAGAGTACAATTCCTATAATAAAATATCCCAATGGTAAAAATGAATTGAAATTACTATTGTAATTTGTCGTTGTATGTTGAGAGGAGGTCAGGACGTTTCAACCTTACTTAAGGTTATTTTCAACTGTTGAAACATCCTGACCTCTTTTAAACATATGATAACAAATTACAATAGTAATTTCGATTCATTTTTACCATTGGGATATTTCATTATAGGAATCTTTCATATCAAGATGTAGTAACATCAAACAAATATTAAAAAAATACTAACTTTTAAATTTGGAACTCAAAGCCAATAATTAAAAATATTTAAAGCCATCAAAAGAATATTATAATAATAATTATTTGACCAAGATTTCCTTGTCTGTATTACAGGTTTTCTTTAGTGTTAGTCAGTGACATTGTTGCATCATTGACATTACAAAGCTTTGTTACTTACTGGAAAGTGTTTTGCTTAATGTAGATACTTAACTCTATACGCAGCGAAGATTGTTAGGGGATGCGCTAACTTTTATTTCATTATCACTTCTGTGGAAAAATGAATCCCATTATTAAGTGATAAATTCTGTGCAATTATTTACTTTTTACTTTGAAAAATAATATGTTAATAAAATTATGGGTAGAAGTGAATCAGAATGATATAATTAAAAATAAATTGCTAAGTAATGGTTTATTGCATATAGAAAAAAACAAATTCCTATTTTTTTTTTATATATATATATACCAACTTTAATTTAAAATATTGCTGCTGTTAAACTCATGTGGATTAGAAAGAGATGGAATGGGACTTCATGTTATTATTAGAATTAATAGATCTAATATTGAAATAATCAAAAGTAAACATTTAAACATAAAAAGAAAGCAATGAATGGATCAAAAATTAGTTTTCAATGAAGTCATCTTATGGAGACATTAACTAATTCACCAGAAGTTTGTGTGTCTATTTCAGCTTTATATTTTCTTCAAGAAATGATCAAATAATAAAAGGACAGTGATAATTGTAAAATAAATTTGAAAAAAGGGGAAAAAATAAAATAAAGCAAATCTGTACAATATTACTTCTTTATTTACATATTTTCTACAACAAAACAGATGTTAATAAATTCAGAAGTTTCGAAAGTACCATAGATCTTTTTTTTGTAAGAATTAAATATAAAATTTGCATAATGTTTGGAGACTGTGTGCCACATGTCTAACTTAACATCTGATCTTTGAGAAAGTCTCCACACAAACTCTCAAAATGTTTTGCAAATTTGCAAATTTTTATTGTTGTTGTGAATTATCTCCAAATCCATTTTTCTCCACTTACGTACATTCTATGATGGTGTAATTAATGCTCTGTTGTCGTTATGATAACTAGCCAGGAAGTAAGGTGACAGCTGGGCTTTGCCTCCTATGAAGAGAAACAAAACACAGAAGAAGAAAGAAACCTCCAACAGCCCCGGCACATCACAATTCAAATCCATGTTCAGACGTATCATAGCAGGCCATTGCCTTGGCCACAATGCTGTGACTCAACAGCATTATGCAATTGTTAATATTTAATCATTACTGAAAAAGTGTGTGCCTTTTCAAACTTCTCAATGTATTCCTTATTGTATTTATTAAAATGCCTAAGGAACAGATAATATTGTTTTAACTTCCAGATCTTTTTTTAACTATGTAAGTGATATTATTTATAAACAGATTTTAACAATGCATAATTTATAGTTTTAAATGTATTCAAGATGTTCATAATTAAAAATCACCCTCCAAAAGGCATAACTGGAGAACCAATCAGTGGAACGACTTCTTATTTCACATGAGGACATCCGTGTTAATGGAATTTTTTTGCTTGAACAAAAAAACAACAACAAATTTTTCTTCCGAATATGATTGCTACGGTGATGTAAGGTGCTGCAATACTGTAGTAGATGCGCATGACTCGTTGTGTGTTACAAAGGAACATGTTCGAAATCGTTTCCTCTGATATCGACAATGTATTGAAATCACTTGCACAACCACAGCAAGTAGTTTGTCACTCGTAATCTTGTGACTATGATATATAATGCTGGTCTTCAAGTCCCCTAAGTTGGCTACGTGATGACAATAGACAAGGTCTTTGAGATGCTCCTACAGCCAAGTTGCAGGGGTTGAGATCTGGCAAACATGCTGACCACGTTATATGAAAATAGCAGCTGATGATTCGGTTGTCAATAAAAGTAGCCACAAGCAACCACTTGACAGGGGAGGCATTGTAAGGTGAGGCATCATCCTGCTTCAAAACCACTGCATCCAGACAATGACATTCTGACTCGAATCATGTGTATCCACTACAGGATTGCAACACCATATTTTGCCCTAGTGGCCACCTTCTCAAGTAATTTATTTTACACCAAAATTCCATTGCCACGAACATACTCATATGAAATATATAGTCATTCCGCTGATTGGTTCTCCAGTTACAGCCTTTGGAAATGAGAACTTTAATAATAAACACCTTGTACCTTATAGTGAAAACAAAAAAACAAAAAAATACTTTGAAGTTAAATAAGACGATTTCAATAAGGGAATATCTGTTTATTTCAAAATAATTAACATAAATTACCAAAAATTATAATAATATAAAATTGTGTGGAATAGTATTTCAAAAATCTATGATACATTTTAACAACAATAAAAAGAAAAAGAAAAAAAAAAAAAAAAGAAAAACTTTATTATTATCAGTTTTGTTGTTTACAACGTTTAATAATCATTCATTTTTATTGCAAACTTTCAATTGCCGATTGATGCAAAGATTTGCATCTCATGAAATATGGAAGAAAACAATGCCCTATCAGAAGAATCATACAAGAATGCATCTACAACCACACAATGGTTTTGTTTTGTTTTGTTTTGTTTTTTTTTTACAAATTTTAATGAATTTACATAATTGACTGTCAGTGCTTTTCATATAGAGAGAAAATGAAAAGTTAGTGAAGAATTGCCTTATTGATGAGAGTATGAAAGTTTGTAGGATTTGTAACTTGATTTTATCAGAAATATAAATTTGTATGACATGACTTCAGCATGAATAGACACAGAGCACTAGTGAATTAATTAAATATCTTCCTAAACTCAATTTTTTTTTTCACAATTTAGTTAATAATCAGTATGTTATTTACATAAAGACAGAAATACATTAAATTTTTCAAAATTAATATAATTGCAAAGATACAAATAATTCTGATAATTAAATGCAATTCTACTTATAACATTCTCTATTTAAAAATGATTATTGAATATTTGAGTCCCTTATCAGTGATTCCTGCTTTAATTAATATTCTTTATTCAAAACTAACTCTATGACTGAACCCTATCAATTTAACCTAAAACTACACTTGGTTTAAGTTTCAATATTAAAAAACAAAATTAAGGATTACTGAAGTTAAGAAGGAAACAATGGTTCACTTTTCAAATCCCTCATGATTTTCCATTCTGTTTTAATTTTTTTTTTAGTCTTTTTCCTAAACAATCGCTATACATTGTTAAAAATCAATTATTCCTTAAGAAATTACAAACATTTAATATCTAAACTAAGGAAACTAAATATTTAATAAAAGAACCTTTATTATTATTTTATTTATAATTATTCTCAACCTTAAATCCATGGAATCTTTATGTACTTCTTCTACAGGTACAATAGAAAGCAAACATTTATTATTCAAGAGATAAATAACAATTTATAACAAAGCACTTATCATTAGTGAAACATAGGAATCTCTGTTTTTTACATTAAAGTCACAGAGAAAGTTTAAAATTAAGAAATCTGAAGTGAGAAAAGAGAAATTGTCACCAACCAAGAGATTTCACTCCAAGAAAACCTGCTGAGTTTATTATAATAATAATTAATTTAAAGATTTGTTTTCTTTTCAGATCAATATATTAATTATATCAGCAATTCATTAATAAAGCTGAATTATATTAAATGAAGGTGATTAAAACAACTACAGAGAACAGGAAAATAAAAAAAAATGTTTCCATGTTTCCATTTTCTTCATAAGAAAATGAAAAAGAAATATTACTTTTAACTTAATGTTAATACCGTTGTAGTCACATGAATTTCAATGGAACACAATGTTCTATTCTTCTTCAGAAATACAGATGCTAGTTAACAATTTTTCTTTTTTCCTGAGACAAATGTAACCACAACACACAATTCATTAATTAAAAACATTGTTACACACAAGCAAAATTAGCAAGGTAATTGTTTTTTGGTTGTTTTGTTAATTTCTTTCTTTAGACATCGGATTCAACTTTAATTAGTAAACAAATAAATATGATTAAAAAAAAATTCTTCAAATTGTTTTGAGGAAGTTATTTTAGCTTCCTCAATAAAATAACAATATATATATTCCTTTTAAGAATTAACGAAGTCAAATAAAAAATCAGACAAAACAAAAATCCCAGAATGCATTTCTTCAAAGTGAATAGTATTTCTCAAAATTCCAGTGTATACAGAATATTTTCAAGATACTGTTCAATTAAAAGAATCTAAATTTGCAAAAGATAGTAAAAAGAAAACTTCATTATTTAATTATACTAAGCTGCAGAATTCTTTTCCATTTTTAACGTAAAATTCAACAAAGTTTTCAATCTAATTTTCAGAAACTAAAGAAAGTTCAAAGAAAAGCAACTGAATTTAAAATTAAAGCATCTAAAATATTGGTGATTGAGAAATATTATACTCAAATTATAGTCCATTTACTGTATATCTGAAGACATGTGATCTCAGTTAACCAATCATTATCATTTCCTGTCTTCACTAGAGTATTGCTTGGTCACACATGGGATGTCGTTGTATATTAGTTCCGGTGTTTATATCAAATTCGTCATCACGCTACTTAATTTTTATTATTTTTGTTGGTATTTCAATATAAACAATATATTTATTTATTCATTCATTTTCGTATTTTTGATTTCATAAGTTTTTAATCGTCCATTTCTGTTATGGATGTCGGCTGCTCTCTTTTCTTGCCCAGTGTTTCAAACAATGGGCTAGGCTTAGTGGTAAGCGAGACTTCGGTTTCCTAAACAATATTGAACACTGAATGAGATGAAATACCTGTTGCTTCAGCCGTTTTACGATAGAGATAGACGACTTGAAATAAAACAACATTCCAAATGATTCCTCTCGATTGACTCTTCAAAGTTTTGTTGACAAAAAGACCAACAGTGTGTGTTCAGCAGCCGCCATGTTCAAAACGGAAGTATGCGAAGTAACTAATGCTCAATCGTTTACCAAATAAGGAGTTGTCACGTGTCTTCAGATTTACAGTGAATGGACTTTAATTCTAAATATTGATAATTTCAGATTATGTTGTATTCTTAATGAATTGTTAATTTTACGAATTTTATTATGCTTATTTTCACTTTCAAAATATCATCTATTACACAGAATAAAAGTTAAAAGCTCCAATTCAGATTATTAACAATTTATCAATAAATAATGGGATAATAAACCTAATTTATCTTGATAATATAAATAACTACAAATCTGACCGTAATCAAATACTCTAATGATTCCATATGAAGTAGAACATAATTTAATATGCAAGTTTTCAGTGCTGTTACTTTATCTAACAAAAACAGATCTAAAGTTTTAAAACAGAGGTGCTCAGACTTGTAGTGTCTGCGATCAACCACAAAATATTTAGGCGACAAGTGATCGACGTCCGACTATTAGGACTAGGCTAAGGCATAAAAGAAAAGCATACCCACTAAAGAAAAATGCTTTTATTGCACATATTTAGAGATATAAAATATACATAATAGGTTATGAACCTAATTACATAATTATGACATAGTCTTAAATTGCTAATTTTGACTGGATGTTGATGCATGACACTGCATATTATCCAGTTGCTTTTCAAAGGATGGCACATAATTACTGAGCGCCAACTGCAAGCATGATAACAGATGTTCATCAGTAAGCCGATTACGATATTTTGATTTAATTAATTTCATTTCTGAACCTGCAGATCCGCACAAGTCAGTTGATCTGAACAATCCTGTTAACTGAAGGGCAATTTCTTTCAAACATGGATATTTGTCTTTGGGTATGAAAGACCAAAATTCGGTACCTGTTGCTCTGGCTTTGAGATGTATATCTGACATTATCTGTGATACTCATTTTGGACAGAAGAGATCTCCTTATTGAAAGTGTTTGATGTTTCAGTAGCAGATTTTTCAATGTCTTCACAAGAAAATGAATAAGTCATGAAAGTTATAATATCCGTCAGTTTATCGAAATCAGAGAAACATCTTTCAAACTCGCTCAGAATGTTTTTTATAGCTCTATTTTGTAATTATCATAATTTATGCTCTTGCTTTCAAAGCTGGAAAATTTTTGATACCCTTTTTGTTCAGTTGATTAATCAATAACTTTAATTTGTTTTTAAAAGAGTTTATTGCGCTGATCATATCGATAATGGTTTGATTTTTATCCTGTAGCTCCAAGTTAATGATATTCAAATGATTTGTCACCTCTGATAAGAAAGCTAAATCACAGAGCCACTTTTCGTTTTTAAGTATCTCAGTTTCATCACCTCGTTCATCTAGAAAAGAAATAATTTCAGGTAGTAATTCCTAGAACCTTTTTATAAATTTTCCGCGGCTCAATCACCTCACGTCTGTATAAAGAAGTAAATCAGTGTGCTCAGCAAACTCGCTAGCTTCCAATTGCACTCTGAAGAAATCCATCTTTGCAAGATTCGCACATGGATGGAATTCACGATCTTCGTGGCAATGTCCATGACATCTTTCATATTTAGTATTTTTGAACATAAAACTTGCTGATGAATGATGCAACGGAATGTGAAAAACGATGGGATGTCATCATTAGCTCGACACAATGCAACAAACCCATTTTTATTGCCAGTCATGGATGGTGCTCCATCTGTTATAATGCACACGAGTTTGTAAATCGGTAGCACATACTTTTTTTTACAAAATTCAGAAAAGCATTGTAAATATCTTCTCCGCGAGTTTTTTTCTTTCAGTTCAACATCTTTCATTCAACAGTACTTCTTTAGCCGACATATCAGAAAATACCATTCGAATGAGCATACATAACTGGGCAGTATCAGTCATATCGGTGGACTCATCAAACTGCTGAGAAAAGTATGCACATTCCATGATATCACTTTTCAGATTGATCTCCAAATCACTGCTCACGATCTCGACACATCTAGTAACAGTTGGACGAGATAAATAGACCTCCTTGATGGCAGGTATAATCTCTGTTTTATTTTTGAATTCATTAAACAGTACATCTGCTGCTTCAATAAATGCTTCTTTCCCTACCGTTCCATCTTTGGAAGGTTTCTTATGTTTTTTTCCTACCAGTAGGTAGGAAATTTTTAAAATGCAATTGTTGCAGCTACTGATTGTTTGGCTGGTCTAGTGAATATGGATTGCTCTGCTTTCAAATCTTGAAGTTTTCGTCTTCTTCACTCACTCTTTTGCGGAAAATCATTTTCATAATATTTATGCACATTTTTATAATGCCTTTCTAAGTTCCTGCGTTTAGGCAATGCCACCGAACTTCGACAACAAGGCAAATACACTTATTCTTTGGCAATAACAAACAAAAATTCGTCCTCCCAATCACTATTAAAATGGTAGGTTTAACTTTTTTTTTGCCTCAATCATTTTATGTTGCAAATTCTATGTACAAATATTCTAATAACTTAGTAATAATGAATGAGATAATGCTGCATTTGCTTTATACATGAAAAACTAATTCTAGAAGAATCTGTAAAATTCTAGCCAATCAGTGCCCTGAACGTCACGCGGTTGCATTGCTTCTGGCATATTCCGACCAATCAGATCGCAGCGTGATGCGATCGAGTGTTGTCTAGAGAACAATGCTTTCGATATAGTGCGCATGTGTAATGAATGACAGGTCTAAACTTGAATTGAAACTATTATTATTAAACAATTAATCTAGACTAGAATTTTGGCGTCCGTAATGTGTAATTATTATTTAAAAGTGTCGTGTATGAGTGACCGCCGCAGAAATGAGATTATTTTGTATTGGTACCTACATTATTTCCACAATTGACTCCAAAAGCTCTTGCGATCGACTGTTTGGACATCCCTGTTTTAAAACCTTAACTAAGGGGTAATTAATACCATTACAACAATATTTGCAGCAAAACTTAAGACTTCAACAAAATAGAAATTCTTATGTTTCACAAATGAAACTAATCAACAAAATGTCTTTATTACCTTCCATCCATTTTAAGCGTTAATTGGGCTAGATTAAGTTAACTTTCTACACCCTTCCAGAATGTTTCTATTGGAAAAAATATAAAAATAATAAATAAATTTCCAATCCAAAATTCATTCTAATTTCAGAATTCCTACCTTTTAAAACATCATTTCCACCATCCTGGAACTGTTGGTTGCTACTATACCTCAGCCAAAGAACATTATCACCTGAGGTTTACTTCAATTTACTCTTCAAATTTTATTTTAAACAAGAAGTACTTAAAAATTTTAAATCTTGTAGAATTAAATCGTAATTTTGGTATCTCCTTAGACAATATTTTTAAAAAAGAGCTTTTAATGCTGCACTAAAACACTTCCGTTCCTATTTATTTTGCAAATTAAGCATAGATAGTGATTTTAGAATGAATTGTTTTCATAAATTAAAATTTATGAGTAGGAGTATTTGTCATTTTACTGTGTCTTTACAGTGCTGCTCTTATAACTGCTCTACCGATTATTTAAATACTTCTCTCTTCCTATCAAGTTCAGGTTCAGTACAGAGTCAATTCACTTTGGAGAGTCTTTGTCAAGTGGCGTTCAAACTAATACATTTTAATATCTTGCTTTACACTTTTCTGTATTTTAGAAATTTGTATTTTGTATCTATAATACACAGGAAAAGTTCATGCCAAGATTTATTTTTTGCAGATTTCTTGAAATTTTCGTCATTCTGTTTAAATTATAGCTGATGACTTTGATATAAGTTAGTTTTATTTACTTTAGCTTTAATCTTATGAATTGAGTAGCTTCAAACTTATTTTTATTATATTATCATACTGGAAATTTCACAAAATACTTACTAATTTATTTATCATTATTATAAGTATATTCTCATTCCTTTGCAGAGATTAATTTGGAGATTTTATTATTAAGAAAAAATAAGTGTCGATAAAACAACCATTCTTTGTATTAAAGGACATATTTGTTGATGACTTATCAGAATAAGCTTTACAAATATTTTAATGTATTAAACATTTTATTTTTTCAATTTTAATTATGAAAAAGAAGGTTTAACATGCGTGTATTAAATAAAGAGAAACTGAAACTAAAATCCCTTCATTCCTCTCTGCATTCCGTCGTTCTTTGTGATTTCTTATATGATGATGGGATATGCCCAGTATTCTGAAACTGTCGGTAAATTACCATCTGTTTTATTCCTTTTTATCCTGTTTACCATTAAGTGCGTTTTATTTTCACTTTCTCTTTATTTTATTTATGAAAAATTGTTTACTTTTGTACATATTCCTACGTTTAATATGCTCTTATTAATTCTGCAATGCTACTCTACATTCATCAAAAAGCAGTGAACATTTAAACATAAGAAAACTACATTAGAAATAAACTGACATTCATTTGAAAGCATCATTAAAATTAAAATCAATCTTCAAAAATTACACAGAAATATATAATTTGATAACACATTTTTACAAAAAAAAAAATCTTTTATTTATAAGAATGACATGCATGATTCCATTTTAGCCAAGAGAAGAATGATCTTTTCTTTCTTTGATTTATAAATTTTGTTCATATTAAACACTCAAGAATGTTTACTGGAAGATAAAAGGTCTCAAAGATAAAAAAAAAAAAAAAAAAAAAACTACTTCTTTCTGTTTCGTGATTTCTCTAATACCGTATATGCTCCAATAGAGGCCCCCGGCATTTATTTGCAAAGCTATCCTTGGCTCCCGGCGCTTATTAGAGACCGGCTGCTATTAGAGACTGGCCATTATTAACAAAAACCTTCAGAACGTAATATTTTTACACATAAATACCGGCTAATATTACAAACAGCTACTTTATTTGAATTTCACATAAGACTGTTAAAGATAAATGGCAATGTCTTTCTGTACCTTTCGCTGCTATTCGTCATCCGAATCCGCAATGATTCTTTCGCGTATTCCACCGCGCGAATCTTAAAGGCAATGTAAAATGACCGTTTCGGCGGCATTTTGTAAGGCAATGTACCGTAAGGTATTACGCACGACTATAAAGATACAGACGCTTACACTAGTACCGTTAGGCAAATATCAAAGACCCAGCTACTGTTAGAGACCGGCTACTGTTTGGTCGTGTCCCCTCTGGAGCCCGGCGCTTATTAGAGACCGGCAACAATAAGAGCCTCGGCCAGAGCTGTTTCTAGGTATTCTGCCACCCTAGGCGAGAACTGAAAAAAGCCGCCCCCACCACTCAATACAACCAATACTTGACAACGACCTGCGAGACAAAAATGTCCTTGTGTGCACAGGGCGCAAGAGGAAGGGATGTATCAAGTCGCGACATGATCGCGAGATAGCGCATGCGCCTCTTTCCAGAATTCTTTGTTTAATAATTAATAATTTCGCTATTTGATATATATGTTACACCGAATCCGTGAAATTGCCTATTGCGTGAAATCGGCAAAAAATTGCCGAATTCATGAAAAGTGCAAGCCCGTTGCTTTATTCATGAAATAGGCAAATTAGCTGCCGAATGCGTGCAATGAGCAACAATGTTCTTGCTTTTTTCATGCATTGGGCAAAGTACACAGTGGCGCTCCAGTGGTGTTTTTTGCAACTAACCATTTACTTGAGCAAAACGTCCAGTTAAAGGACGTAGAATTGAAAGAAAATAAAAAGAAAAATGACACCTTAAACTAATTTTATTAAAAGGTAGTTTCACGATTTGCATCGTGCGTAATCATCGTATGAATTTTCACGATTTGCATCGTGCGACATCATCGTAAGGAAATGGTCAATTTTCAATATTTTACGGCGCACTGCACTGCGCAAGCGCACTAGTTGCTTAGTTTCTTCGATTGCGAGTTTCTTTGAACACATACAGACTGTCGCCGTCATGATTCATCCGATTCATAACAAGGATTCCGGAAACTTAGAAACATCACTCATGTGTTAAATTGAATTTGATTTGTATTTTTAAATGATTTGTTAAATAAAGAAATTTCAAAAGAGGCATGGGTATTTGGAACCGAGAACCGATTGATAGCACTGTATTTGTAGCCTATATTGTATTTTTAAAGGTTTATTAAATAAAGATAGCTAGATTAAAAGAGGTGTTGATATTTGTAACCTTTTTGACTTGAAAATTAAATACATCAAATTATATATTATAATATTTAAATTTACTAAAACGCATTCAGCAAATAAATAAAAATGTCCAAGTTATGACACAACCCAAATCAATGCATCTTAATACAGATTCAAGTTAAATTCGACTCCGTTTCAAAATTACTTCTGCAACTGTCAAAATGACAATTTTAAGGATTCCATACACTTACTGCTCATTTCACGCATTCGGCAGCTAATTTGCCCATTTCATGAATAAAGCAACGGGCTTGCACTTTTCATGAATTCGGCAATTTTTTGCCGATTTCACGCAATAGGCAATTTCACGGATTCTGTGTAACATATATATAAAATTAATTTTTTCCGTCCTTCGGCCGCCCTCAAATCTTGCCGCCTAGTCTTGCCTAATGGTAGAAACGGCCCTGGCCTCGGCGTTTATTGGAGCATATACGGTATTTATGAATGTGGCTTAAGAAAAGAGTTAGGAAGCTGTTCTATCATTAAAACTCACAAGTCAAATTCTGCTTCTGATTTCTTTAGTTTTGTTAAATACTGATCTATTATAATAAAAATAAACTTTTATGACTTTTAAAATCAAAATCTGAAAGAAGAATTTAACTAAATATATTGTTTATTTAAGATCTTAATGTGAATTAAAATTTTGTCTTTTACAAGTAAGTTATAAGTTAAAGAAATAAGTAATCAGCCTAAGAAAAATCACTAATATCAACATTTAAAATAGCACAAAAGACTTCATTGAAATATACTTTTCAACATTAAAAAAAGAATCGTTTCTTTTATTTAAAATCCTGGTAATTAATTGTTGCAGAAATAGATTATTTGAATTTCATAAAATAACATACATACACCATTGTGCGATTTGTAAATGAGTCATTGATTGAGAAATGAGGAGAAAACAACAGGAGAGAGAGAGAGAGGATCTGAACCCAGTTGGTTTAGCAGCTGCTGCTACTCAGAGGAGGAGGATTTACACAGAATCAAAATCCTGAAAAACAGAAACTTCCTGACTTTTTTTAACTCAACTGAAATAGAGAAATAACATTAAAAACAAATAATATGCTTTAAAAAAAATACAGAACTTTCCAGGGCATAACCAGGAGGAGGCGGGGGCTAAGGGAATGCTTGACAAGCACAACACCTAAAGTAGGGCGAACACGATAAAACAAAAGCCCTTGTCCGCAGACTCCAGGTCTGACAGGTTTTTGATCAATAGTTGCTTGGTAAAAAACCAGCACGTTGACCAAACGGTTTTATTTTGCTCAAGCAAGACAAGCAAGACATTTGGTTGGTCAAAAAGTAACCAATCAAGAGTGAAGCTTTGAAAGCAGTCGTGACATCATGCTCATTCATAGAAATGGCTGTCTTCGAATTGTCTCCACTTCAGCTGGACAGAGAGCTATTACAAAATTATTATCACAGTATTTAGATTAAATTTCAAAAATAAATAAGGTTTACACTTAAATGCATTATTTTTATGCGTCAGAATTTATCAGTGAGTTTTTAAAAACTAGAATTTTTCATAATTTCACAGCCAAGACTGTGTTTGCATGGAATTCTGGGATAGTCGATCGCTCGCTAGTAAAGAATTGAAGAATTAATGCCAACAAATCTAAGAAATTCAAAAGAAAATATCTCAGGATTGATTTGCTAAATTTCTGTTAATTTCTGAATGTGAATTTTACCATATTAAAGGCTTCAATAATTATCAAATTCAAAACTTTAATTCATAGATGAGAAACAGGCACAAAATCACTTGAAACTCCTCCTTCAAAATGTTTCCTAGCATATTTTGATGAATAAAATTATATTTCAGTGTAAAGATTGCTTCCTGTCAAATGATGAACAAATCATCAAACACGTTTCCGCCAGACATGTCCCTTCAAAATGCTCGACCGGGACGAGTAGTGTTTGCCTAACACAGTGATGCACAACCTGCGGCCCGCCGGTGTATTTGCTGCAACCAGGGGTAGTGTCATACTTAAAATTAAATTTCAGCCTTCACATTGCTGCCAACAGACACATTGAAAAAAGTTGTAAATTGGAATAGCAACTGTCTATTTTTACTATTGGAATATTGGTATGAGACACACACAGGGCATTATTTGATAATTTGAAATTTATATAAATTACATTTATTATTAATTATTATTATTATAATGCTTGTATGTTTCAAACCTTGGGTTTCCCCAGCAAAAACAATATGGCGGGTCAAGGACCAAAGCACATATTGCCAAGCGTAAATTATTATTATTATTGTTATATGTTTCAAACCTTGGGTTTCCCCAGCAAAAACAATATGGCGGGTCAAGGACCAAAGCACATACTGCCAAGTGTAAAGATGTGTGCAAGAATGATTAGGGATGTGTGCTTGTGTCCATAAATTTCCTAACTATGCGTGTAGTGTTGAGTACCACAGCCTTCTGCAGTTGTGCATAAGTGTTTTTGTGAAGTCCTAGTGTGCTGAGACTGTGGTGCAATGTGTGAGGCACCAGACCAGTGGCAGACAGAACGATGGGTACAACACGTACTCGATCCTGCCTCCACTGCTTCTGGAGCTCGTGTGCTAGATCAGTGTATTTACTGATCTTGTCTGCGTGAGTTTTCTGCATGTTCTTGCTGATAGGCACTGCAATATCAATTAGATAGGTCTGTTTGTTGACCTTATCAACAAGTGTGATGTCTGGTCTGTTGTGATGTATAGTTTTGTCTGTGTGAATGGGGCGGTCCCAGTATAGTTTATATGAGGGTGATTCTAATACGCTTTGTGGTATGTACTTGTAGTACGGGACCGTGCTCTTAATAAGTGAATGTTTGTGTGCTAGTTGTTGATGAACGATCGATGCTACCTGATTGTGTCGGTGGGGTAGTCTGTTTGAGAGAGAAGGGGACAGCCTGATATTACGTGGTCGATCGTCTCATGCGTAGTGTGGCATTTCCTGCATTTGTCGTCATGTGTGTTTGCATCGTGTAGAATGTGTTTCTTGTAGTTGCGTGTGGAGATGACTTGGTCCTGTATTGCGATCATGAACCCTTCGGTCTCCCCAAACAGCTCACCACTCGTCAGCCATCTGTTCGACGCTTCCATGTCGACATGAGGCTGGCTGAGTTCGTGATGATGTCTGCCATGGAGTTCCTTACGAGCCCATGATTCACGCAGCTGCTGAGTGTGGGTGTCAGGGGTGGTGAGTGTTGGAGAAGAGTTTTCGAGGTTAAGGGGTGTGAGGTGTGTGTCAGCCTTGACAATGGCTGAGTGAAGTGTTATTATTATTATTATTATTATTATAATATCAATCATTAAATAGTAATACATTGATGGAAATTACATATTTTATTATTTATTATTATTAAAATGACATTATGAAATTATTAATTAGTAAGATACAGAAAGGGTTGGAGGATGTGACGCTGAGGCCCTCCATCAGAACTTTCATAAAAATGTTGGCCCTCAAGCTTCCTAAGGTTGTGCACCCCTGATCTAACAGAAGATATGTGACAGAATTCGACAGAACTGTCAATTTCCTACGAATTTTACGAGATATATCAAGCACCCAGTGTGGCCCTTGAAAATGATCCGGGTAATTGAGTTGGATGAGCTTATGACAGTAGTGCATAAATGGAAATTCTGAAACAATGTTGGAAACTTTCAGAAAGCTATGATTTTAAAATCAAAATTTACAGATCAATGCTCCTTGGCTTGCAATGACTGAAGGGTCCACTATACTTGTATAGGCTGCTAATTCCACAAACTACAGTTGAAGGCGTGTTGGGCTCATTCATCATTAATTGCCTTATACACATTATCAGCACATGCAAAAACCATGTCTCCACTTAGTGGTCCAACTCATCTGTCAGAGCAGCGAAATCCTTCATGCCTAGACATGACATCTGAGCACAAGAAAGTAGTAAAAAAAAAAACAAAATAGAAAAATCATGTTGTCAATCATTTCTACGGTAATATTTTGTGGTATATGTGACTTCTGCGTGTTAAGAGGAAAAGACCAACATCAAGACTTAAGTGTTCTCGAAGACTTAATCCAACCAGTGGCGGCTATTCAGGGGAAGTAGGTGAAGTGGCACTTCACCAATTATTTAAAATACAATATTATTTATTTATAATATAACAATTATTATAAGGAAAAATTTATTTTCATTCTCACATACATTGGTTTTAATAGAAACGTATTTTTGTATTTTGTAAGTTGCGTTGGTGCAGGACTTGTTCTGGCACCGAGCCAAGTGAAGTAGATTTGTGTGTGAAATTTTTCAACCTCAGCCGCAGTGCTCAGCTGCATAACCGAAGCGATGGTTGCTATGACAACCATGATGTCACCCGCTGTATAGCTGAAGTTAAAACTCAGAAATATGCTCGCTTCTTCACATGTGAAGGTCTTTCGGATCGCGCCTGTTTCGCAATGCTTTTAAATGTGAATCCTGTTTAAGATTTAGTGTGTGTTTTATTAGAAACATCATTTTCACGTTGGAAAGACGAAGATAAGAAGAAAGTTATTATAATATATATTATATATAATATATATATATTACGATATATTATAATATAATTAGATAAGAAGGAAGTTATCATAATAATTTATATTATATATTATAATATATATTATAATATACCCCGTCCTCAACTTTGTCCCGTAGGTTCTGATCTCGGAGCCTACACTCCAGCAGCATTGCGCGGTCCTCTGGGCCTGATCGCAACTTTAACTTAAATATATATATATATATATAATTTATATGATATAATTATTTTCCTACTAGCTCTTCACCTAACTTCCCAGCCACGAGCCGCCACTGAATCCAACTGAGAACTGTGGCTGATGATTGAAACAGCATATCGAAAAAGGCAAGAAAAATGCCATGTACATGTCTTATCAAATTCAAAATGAACTCATCTGTGGGGTAGTTGTTAAAGATAAGCTTTCTTTGCATCGCCAATGATGTTAAGTCTACAACAAACTGGCGGATGCAAGCACAAATATATAAGAAAGGAGCAGCTATCAATTGGTTTGACGAAGAAAAAAAAAGCAGTTCATGAGGATTTTGTTGGGTTTCTGAAATTGGTTGCCATCGATGCTAAAATTATAGCCACTGCAATAGAAAACTTTTTTGAAAACCATTGTTTTGATACAGACAGGACTATGATGGAAATTCAACTATGGTGGGGAAGCACTGTGACATTCAAAAAATTTTGCAGAAGTGTAAGAAGATCCTGTTTTTTTCACTGTGCAAGCCACAAATGATCTTATTTGTGAACGATTTGAATTGTGTCCCACAAATACGTAACACGATTTCCATAGGGAAGGGCATAATCAACTTCTTTCGTGAATCAGTTTTGAGAAGGAAGTATGCCCCAAACATTCCACTCCTCTGTGAGACCAGTGGTCTCAGAAATACTGCTATATTTAAAGAACAATTTGTCAGTACCATCCAAGAACTTGAAAGGTTATTGGAAGATGGCAATACTGCAACCAGAAAAGTTGCTTTTCAACTTCTTAAGCTGCAGCAAAGCTTCTATTCATTATATGTGTGGGTCTCACAGCAAAACATTCTGCACTGCTGGAACCTGTCTCAAATGCTCTACAGTCAAAAATCCTAGACTTATTCCAGATGACATTAAAAGAATACTGGCTGTAATAAAAGATTACCACGAAACTGCAGATACCATAATTCAAAATCTCTTAGCTTCCGCCAACATAACTGCTCAGGCTATTGGAGTAGAATTATAAATACCAAAACTTGTAGAATGACAACAGCAGCACTCGAGCCATCCAGGATCAACCCCTGCTGAATAATGAAAAAGGTTGTTTCTAATCCCTTACCTACTTACTTTCATTCATAGCCCCACTGTAGCAGCAATGTTTTCCAATGAAAACTTAGCGGCCTTCTCATTATTATCACTACACCCTTTCATTATGTTGGAGATGCTATTTAAAAAATTCAGGTAAAAGCAAATTTTTTTTTTTCGATTTTTACAATTTAAAGTGCTTATTTTAGCAATGACACTGAACTGTGGTGCAGATTGAGGATGGATAAAAAAAAAAATTAAAAGAGGAACTGAGAGTTTTAGAATTAGCAGAGTCGGTAAAGTAGCCGAGACCAGCTACAAAAAATGCTCTTCTCATTTCTCTGGCTCAACTGTGCACAACAAGCATGATAGGTTAAGTACAGGGTCATTACACGTCAGATCACCTGATGAGTTCACCACACCATCACAAATTTTCATCAAAATTTATTTGCATGTAACAGGTCCTAAGATAACACATTCTGCAAAATATGGGATTTTTAGGTTAAATATTTGCCGAGATATGAAGTTTTGAAGTTATTATTTTTTTACATGCTACGCCCCTTACTTTAAGTATTTTCTTGAATACCTCATCTTCTAACCAATCAAATGGAACCAAATTTGTTTTCCCCATGTATTTTTTTATGTTGAATCTAAAGATTCCAACGAAATTAGTCTAGGATTAACAGTTTTGTAGTAATGGAAAGCATGTAAGCATTTAGGAAAAAAAATAAATGGCCATTTGGGAACATATTTAAAAACTTGAGATTTTAACCCAAGTCTCAAAAAAGTCTAAAGTAACTGAAAAAAAGTAATCAAGTTGGTGTTTTGCTCCTGAGGTTGGAAAAAAATAGCAAAGTTGGTATTCTTTTCGAATCACGTAAAGAAATATCCAAAACAATTATTACTTTGTCACTGCATATTTATTTCGTAAATTCAAGTTACCCCATAATTTCATCATAGCTACCATATTTTTGGTTTTGAATCATACGAATGTGGAAAAGGCGGGAATGATTTTTACTTTCTGTTTTAGGGGGATGAGTTTCTACCAAAATTTTACTTTCTCTTTCAAGGGATTGAGTTTTTCCCCAAAGTTTCATTTTCAGTTAAGGGGGGGTTGGGTATTCCTCCACATCAACTTTATTTTCAAGAGTCTGGTGCAACTGGCCATTCTTCAGCTAACACCATGGCAGAAGCACAATCTCAGTGTTCATTTGGAATTCTTTTCAACACTAAATGTCATGGCAAGACTTACTGAAGAACTGTTGGATTGAACTGTTTTGATGAATTCAAGGAAGAAGAACTCATGCATTTGAGGTGTGGATTGACTGATATTTTTGCTGCCAGTTCAGTTTGTTACCACCACCAAAAATTGGTACTCTCAAACAGTTGCAAAGAAATTGTTGCAACCCATTTAATAAACACAAAAAGAACATCAAGAAAGGTCTGAGATCAATTACACATGCAGTTGTAAAAGACCACACAGAGTGTGCCATTCATAACAGTTTGAAGTCTGGTGAGAAATTGTTTCATGTAAGAGTAGCTGTAGTAAACTGTAATAGGGAAAAAAAATATCCATTTTCCTGTTGGATCTCCTGTACAACTGCCCAATGATCAGAAGCTGAATCCCTTATGGACACTGGTGAACTGAATAAAAACATAACGAAATTGGGCTGTATAAAGTTCCATGTAATAAATAAGAGGATGTACTCAAAAAAGAAGGAAAGGCAAGTAAATGTAGCAGTACATAAAAGAGAAGGAAAGGCAAGTAAATGTAGCAGTACATAAAAGAGAAGGAAAG
>JAFIDM010002131.1:158384-183766 GCA_023159025.1 Thereuonema tuberculata
ACATAAAAAAGAAGGAAAGGCAAGTAAATGTAGCAGTACATAAAAAATTTGCTCAACTAATGATATACCATGTACATTATTAATACCATCAACATCTGGAAAATAATTGTGAATGTGCTGGCTGTGACGACCTAAATCAGCTAATGAATGATTTAAAAGCAAAATGCCAAATATTACCGCAACAAGTACTCAAAATATTGACTCTGGCACCAAATAGTTGGACACACAATGAATGAATTTCAAGTTTCAGAGTATACAGTGAAAAAAGCCAGAGCTCTGAAAAAATCTGATGGTACATTGGCTGAACCATACAAATGTAAGGGAAAAAGTCTTTCGGAAAATACTGTAAGGCAAATTTATGAGTAAGACAAGTTCTCCTGCATGTGCCATATAAAAAAAGACTGTGTGTCTGTTAAAGTACCAGGGGGCCAACGAATTCCCAAACAAAAATGCCTGCTTTTAGTAAGCTTAAAATAATTATATTTGGAGTTGAAGTCTCGGTAGGAAATGAAAGTTGGGTTTTCAAAATTTTGTTCGCTTTGACCTCAGTTGCAGCCAGGGATATCCATTCAGTTTGAAACCTATCAGAATTTAAAATTACTGGTGTCTGCTACTTACAAAGACTGATTACAAAGAAATGTTTGGGAAGCTTGTCAGTTCCGTTGAATCAAGAAGTTGTATGCTTCAACGATGCGATGAGTGCCCTGGACTTGAAGAATTGCAGGCCATCATAAAAAAATTACTTGACGAAAATGAGATAGATGCCGATGATACTTGTGAATAGAAGCAGTGGGTGCACAATGGACAAACTAAATTGATTACTATCACAAGCAAACTTGAAGATTTTATGGATACTGTATGCAATGCAATTTATGATTCGACTGCATTATTCACAGCGAAATCACAAGCTGCTTATTTGAAACAACTAAAAGAAATCATTTGACCTGACAAGGTTATTGTGTTGTTTGATTTTGCAGAAAATTTTTCATTTTTATATCCAAGATGCAGTTCAAGGAATCCACTGGGATACATCCCAAGCTACACTACATCCATTCGTGGTGAATCATAGAAAAATCACCGAAACTGGTTCGGAATTGGATTGTCGTAGTAATTGCCAAATGCTGGAAGAATTCAAAGGTTAAAAGTGCATCGCAACAGTAAGTGCTTAGGGCACTTTGTGAAGTGGTTTAGATAGATCTATAGTGAATTTAGGAAATTCTTTCTGTATTGAAGTACTTCTCTTTTAGCGTGATGTAAAAATACAATTTCTTTGCGATTTTTTTCAAGCTCAGGAGCAAAACACCCCCTTGATTATTTTTTTTTCAGTTACTTTAGACCTTTTTCAGACTTGGGTTAAAACCTCAAATTTTTAAATGTGTTCCCAAATGGCCATTTAAATTTTTTCCTAAATGCTTACATGCTTTCCATTACTACCAAACTGTTAATCCTAGCCCAATTTGTTTGGAATTTTTGAACTCAACATAAAAAAATACACGGGTAAACAAATTTGGTTCCATTTGATTGATTAGGAGACCAGCGACAAGTTCTGCCATTGCAGTGCGATATCAACAGATGCTGTGAAATTTTGTTATTCCAGAACTTCAACAGTGTGGATGTCTTGACATGACTGTATTCATGCAGGATGCAGCGCCCTCTCACATAGGATTGACAGTGCAGCAAATCCTATGTCAGTATTTCACCAACAATCATATAATTAGTCGAGCATTACCGACGAAGTGGCCCGCACGCTCGCCTGCTCTCACACCATGCGACTTTTGGTTGTCAGGTTACTTGAAAGCATTTATTTACCAAGGACATGTTGACAGTTTGGCAACATTGATGGACCGAATACTGTTTCACGTGAGACAAATCTCTGGAGATTGTCGCAGTCCATGGGCAAATGATCCATAGAATGCAGATTTTGGACAACATATTGAACCATATGTGTAACTGACAAAAAATAAAACCTATTGTCAACTGTATGCTTTTGTTTTCTTTCTTATGTCTTATTAGCTCACCATAAAGTGCCAGTTCCCTCCCCCCCTAGTGACGCCATTTCGGAACTAAAAATTTTTTTCTCCATTAAAAAACAATATTTTTAGCCTATTTGTAAGCTTTCTACATTAGTTAAATTATTATTTTAGTTATTAATACAAAATGTTAGTACTAAAGTGTAGGATTTCATCGTAACTCAAAGTGTTATTAAAGTTGACACTGTCTAAATAAACTTGGTTCTGAAAGAGAAGTGGGCCATGATAACAAGCCATGGATAAAGTAGAAGCAGCAAAGTTCATGTAAATTTCATCAACTCCTGAAGAAGGTTGAAGCAAACCAAACCGAAATATTGAGTAAAAAAACTCACCCGGAATGGGTAAATCACTCATAGAAAAGTAGATCCTACTACCTAAATAAATTTCTGTTTTATTATTTCTCTGAATCTATATCTAAATGTTGTTATAAAGACTTAATTCAGAGGGAAAACTATATGTTAGTAAAATATTAAAATTAAACCTCATGTTTCTTCCTCTGTTTTTAAAGACAATCTTCTCTAATTACAAAAATATGATTAAAAAAAAAATAAAAAGCTTTGAAATCAACAGTGAACCCCAGTTATTTTTTAAATTTTTCTTGTATAAAAGTTTCCGGATTAGGTCTTGGCTTGGAATGTAATAATTTTAACAACGTGTTTTTAATGATATCCTGATACATTTAATATATGAGCAATTGTATAATACCTAGGCCTTTGATTTTGTATTTAATACAAAATTCTTCTGTAAATTTTCATCTTGAATAGTGCGATGGATTAAATTTTAATGTTTTCCTTATAGGTATTATAAGACAAATTAGAAATATATTGTGTGTTTCTAAAAAATATTGTTCTGTAGCAGGAGCTTCCTAAAGTATAGCCACTAAACAAAAATGTCCATCTACAGAAAAGTTAAACAAGAAAAACTAAAACCATACTTTCTTAAGACGTGACTTCTTCCAATTTATTTGTTTTTTTTTGTTTAAGTCGTGAAAAAAATGAAAAAAGCCTACTTTTAATTTCAGATTCTAATATCTGCTGAATACAATCAGTACAAATTCCTGAAATAATAATAATAATAATAATAATAATTTTTTTTTTATTCACTTAAATTACATAATTCAGTCCCATAATAATGATAATAATAATAATAATAATAATAATAATAAAGTTGGCAATATGTGCTTTGATCCTTGACCCGCCGTATTGTTTTTGCTGGGGAAACCCAAGGTTTGAAACATACAAACATAATAATAATAATAATAATAAATAATTTCAATAACAGACCTGCAAAAACATCATTACTAGGCCCAACTTATATTTTAAGAAGATACTTGGACAATTCTTGAGTTGCTCAATAACTCCAGTCAAAGATGTGTTCTTTTTGTCTTTGTACTGGATCAATTGTTGATTTAATAATGTAATAATAATAAAATCCATATTACTGATGTTGTTGAAATCAAAGTAACTTTAAGCCACGCGTCAATTAATGGATTATTAGCTAAAATGAAATTTAAATTCACTATTTTAAACAATGAATCTTAATAGAATCCACTGTTTACATTCCAATTCTTTATTATGGAAACTTTCTTCGCCTTCTCGTGCAAATTTCTCAAAACCTGCCAATTTGGAAATAATTTTCAGTCTGTAAAAAGTGAGATTGTTTCTTATCCTTAAATATGCTTTCGAAGTTTCTAAAAGTGATTCAAAAGTTTGTTATTAGAGATGAGATAAAAACAAAGACTGAGTAAATGCCTACGTACTGTTCGTTTCCAAAGCCAGACACGCCACTCCCGGACGATTCTACTCTGCAGAGGGGTGATACCCTGAGATGGGCACTTTCTTAAGACCCGTTTTTTTTTAGTAGCATGCACGTGTATTTTCGGATGCTTACTGATTAGAATCTTTCTATTAGTTCTTTGCTTTGAATTTCGTTTGAATTCGATTGTATTTATTCTTCATATGGCTAGTTCAAGTGGAAATAAAGCTTCAGGAGTGGCATTAAGAAGATTTTACACAATATTATTAAATTTTGTGATCAAGAAGCAGAAAAACAATAATTTCCATAATCCTTTCCCAAAAAGCGCAAATAGAACGCAGCTACTAGTAAACTAACACTGATAAAAAGTAAACATCCCCTTTTTATTTCTCCTCACCCCTATTTTGATGAAATCAAAGGAGACCTGATGCATGCGCAAAAGCACTGAAGGTTCTCGTAAACAAAAACAAACAGTACTAAGAAAGTTGACTAAAAAATAAAATAGAAAATGAAATAACCGATTGCAAAAATAGATTTGATGTTTAAGTTTTTAAAGTAAAAAATAAATAAATCGGTTTTCTCCTCTGCAGGCCTACTTCAATCAGTCACAGGTCATTTTCTTTCAGCAGTGGTTTTCTGAATTGTCTGGAAAAAATTACTTATTTTTTAAGGTCATCAGAAATTGATAAAATTACGCTGAAAAAATCGGATAATTAGAATTTATACAGAAAGAACAATGAAGTGGGCCCACATTTGTTTACATTTGGAGAGAATTGTTTCGTCCATGATGGCTGCTCTAAGGCAAAGAGAACAAATTCTTACTTCAATTTCAGCCTTATTTGTGAATATTCAGCAATAAATAAATTATAATGACAATTCTAAAGAAGTATTATATATTATAACAAATTATCTATTCGCAAGAAAGCAATAATTAATATAGAAGTAATAATTTAATATTAGTTGAGATAATGTTTTAGAATTCCGTTAGATGTAAAAAAAACAACGATATTGGTGTACCTAAAAAATATCAAAATATTAAAATTATTTTTGCAATTTAACTTTTTTTTTAAATTATAATTATATTTGTCTTTAACTTTTGTGTCAATTTCATTACAGCGACAAGTCATTTACTTAAATATGCGTATTGCAAAGTATTCTTTTCTTTGGATATAATAACTTCTAATACACACACACAAAGATGGATATGAATACTTACAAAAAATCATAAATATCATAATATTTTCAATTGAAATTATCTCAGATTAAGA
Source organism: Thereuonema tuberculata (assembly GCA_023159025.1). Classification (NCBI taxonomy): domain Eukaryota; kingdom Metazoa; phylum Arthropoda; class Chilopoda; order Scutigeromorpha; family Scutigeridae; genus Thereuonema; species Thereuonema tuberculata. Next base: position 163,438 of record JAFIDM010002131.1, read on the forward strand.
AAAAGAAAAAGAAAAAAAAAAAAGAGCCAAATAAGAGAAGAATTATAAATGAAACATCTATAGACAGTAATTTATAGAAATTCTTCATAAATAGTATGATAGAAAGGAAGGTTCAATAATTTAATAAAATTATTATATTTAATATATTTAGATATATATTTGGCAATATTCATCATTTTATTCAGGCTGATGGAAAGTCCTGCGCAAGGGCTTGAAAACCGGTTGCCATAATGTGAAGTATTTAAAATTTCTTTAATACATTTTTTTCAAACCAAAATATGTGTTTCTTGAATTTTATTTCAACATATTAGTATATTTAATAAAATAAAATAAATATTTAAAATTTTAGTTATTTTAAGAGATTCAAGTAAGTCTTTAAGGAAAAAAATATAACATATTATACATTAAGAAATAACAATGAAATATTAGCAATATTTACGTAGAAATAAAAAAAAAAAAACATAAAAAACATTGTCACCTTTTAACATTATTTTAAGAAAGATATCAATTTCGGAAAGGTTCGTATTCTTGGAGAAACCTTCTCTCGAACGCGGAGGACAGGAAACATTTCGGCCAAGCTCAGAAAAGCCAATTAATCTGAATTCTGAAGTTAGTCTAATCAGAATTTTTTTTACATTGTTCTTATTTTTTTATTATTTGTAATTTGTTTATTTTTCCTTAATCAAACTGCACTTTTTTTTTTTTCATTTTTACCAAATCATATAAAAATTCAATCTAAACCCAGCCTTTTTTTTTTTTTTTGCAATGCTATCTGATCCTATGGCATACATTGTGTAATTTATTAAAATACAAATAAATAGAACTTTCTACATTTATTTCTTTATTATGAAGTTCCTTTGTATTTAAAAAATTATATTCCATATACCACAACAACTATTACTACTACATTCGTGCTCAAAAATTAAGATAATTGTGAATCATGGGAAAATGTTCCACTACACAAAGGGAATGAAAATGAAAACTATTCCTTACTTGTGCAGGAATGGCCAAAGACAATATTTATACACCCAGCAGACAAATGGTGGCGCCATCAGCACTATAAATGCCACTTCGCAACTGTCGTAATCATACATGGTGGAACTGCAGGATAAAGAATGTGCTGTGCAGTACTTTGAGTGTTTTTTTACTGCATGAATATGGATCACTGAACCCATATTGATGATGTTATGAAGACAGAATCATAGGGTGACTGGTCAAACTCAAATAACAAGTGTCCCAGGAGCTGCATGTACCAAAAGTGTTATTTCTAGAGTCTAGCAGAGGTTCCAATAGGATGAAAATTTCAGCACAGGACAGGAATTACAATGGAAAACACGACCATTATTTCTCACTAACTGCCAAACGATGCAGACAAAAGGAGTACAAAAGGAGAACTTATCAGAGACTTTCACAGCAACAGGAAGGATATTTTCCAGGCATACTGTGTAGATGTTCGCATGAGCACGAGTTGTACACTAGAAGGTCTCCAAGACAAATCCCATTGACTACAGCTCATAGAAGAGCCCTGGTGCAGAGCCCTGTCTCCTAAAATACTGACAAAGGACAAATGTATTCTTTATTATGGAGAGTCCGTCTGCATTCTGGAGACAAATTCAGACTTGGTACAACCTCCTTGAAGGTGGTCATTGCAGTGGAAGTTTGATGCAGAATCATACTGGATTCACATATTCCCCTTCAGTCTTCGAACCCTAAGAGATCAGTAAACCATGAGGTCATTCTGCAACAATATGTCCAGCTTTTGAGTGGTGCAACTGAACCCAACTTCCTATTTATGGATGACAATGCAAGCTCTCAGAGAGCAGCCATAATGGACGAGTACCTGAAAACAGATAGTATCCAGCATTTACGAGTAGCCAGGTCAAGCTCGTGATATAAACCCAACTAAACATGTATGGGACATACTAAGGAGATGTATTGCAGGAAGTTTCCTAATGTCCCAAACCCTTCAGGGGTTCAGGTTAGCATTGGTGCAAAAGTAGGATTGCATTTCACAACAGCAACTCGATATTCTTGTGCTGGGTATGCAACATTCTATACTGCATGTTTCACAATGACAGACTATTGATATTGAACATTTTCTACATCATCATGATGTTTGGTATGATTTAATACGAAGTATGATTTGTTACTTAGCTCCAGGGAGCTGTTATTCTTTCTGGTGTTCTTATTTAAAGCAGCAGCGAAGGAGTGGTGTTATTTTTTTGCTGAGTTATCATTTTGTTTGATATGTTATACATATCTAATGCAATTTGGTTACAGTTTTGTGACTAGTCACAAAGACTTTATTCTAATTTTTGAGCATAAAATTAATGAGTCATCAAAATCAAAACTCTATTGCATGTTGAGTAATTCTGGAATTAAAAAGTAATAGAAATGAACATTTATATATACAGAAAACCCCGTTATTACGCTCGTCAAGGGACCGTGACCTACAAGCGTAATAAGCGGGATAGCGCTATAAACGGGGAATGATTTATATGATGGGGAAACATTTAGACACCATTTTACAGGAAAGATACTTGATTCTGAAATAGATATAGTGCAAATGTGAGCTTATTTCCTATTAAAAAAATCTTTGATTGTGGTTTGCCGTGTGTGTATGCTACTGTTATAAATTATGACATTTTCAATGCGGTTCAAGAAACTATTAACATCAATTGATACTCCACTAGGAGCAATACAAATATATTTTCGGAGCAGTTTTAGTGCACTGCCCGCTATTTCACGCGCCTTTTCTTGAATGATTGGGTCACTTAATGGCACTGATGCATCACGGGACTGATGAATCCGTTCAATTAGAATTTCCTCGGCATCTTCACATTTTCCCCACTTTACTTTTTTACGTTTGCAACCACCCTTCGCTGCATTGGTAATTCCATTCTTATTTTTTATTATTGTTCTCAGACTGGATCAGGGAATTCTTAGATTCTGCGAAAACCTTCTGATTTAGTGTAGAATTCTCGTCGTACTTACGAAGAATTTGCAATTTTTCACTTATAGAAAGGGATTTCCGCTTCGACATTTTGCACAAACTTACTGTATCACAGACCCGCACTTCAAAGAGTTCGAAGATTCCCTCCTACCAGGGAAAGAAAAGAATCTTTACAGTGTTACATTTCTTTTCGATACAAAATTTCCGATATAAAAAAGCGCTACAAGTGGGATTTGAAGCGTTATAAGAGGGTAAAAGTATACAGAGTTATATAGAAAATTCCAGGGACCGCATGAAAGGAGCGTAAAGAACGGGATAGTGCTATAAGCGGGAGCGTAATAACGGGGTTTTACTGTATATATATATATATATATATATATTAATTATTAATTCCTTATAAATTCCCATTTAATCACTTTCTTGGTTCTGAATACTGTTAAACTTTTTTTTTTCCAAGTTATTCTGTATTCAAAAATTATATTGGGATTTTTTTTTTTTTTTTTTTTTGCTTTTGATTTTAATTATGGTTTGTATATGGATCATTCTCAAATTAAGTGCCAATTCGGTGTCCCGCCCATATGATTAAACATAAAACGAACACAAAGTATTTTAGGTGTGATTCGTTTCGGGCCAAGAGAAATATAATAAATTTTAAAATAGAATATCCCGTAATGTATTTGTGAAATAAATGCATTTGTCTATAAATTTCAATAAAGACAAAGGTTGTATAGTCAAATGGCATGTCCCTCGCCACATTGTGGGCTTTCTGAACTAGCCAAAACGCATTATTTAAAATGACAATTAAAACAAATATTCATCATAAGGAGTATGGATGTGCACTTTTTCAAATAAATTTAATTTAAATAAATCCCTTTATTATGAATTTGGAAATGAATCTTTTTAAATCGTCCCGTAGATTTTCTCATTTGCTTCACTTTTAAACTTTTGGCCTGAAATTCAAATTTTACCGCGCAAATTAAAATAGATGTCACTACTACTATTTCCGCTGGTCTTTGTCGTGTCTGCTGCCACGTTAACAATGGCGGCTACGATCAGCTGAACGCCTCCTGAAACTGATTATTTCGCAAGTAAGGTAAGAAAAGTTAGATATTCTATACTTTGTTACGCTATTTTTAGATGAATTACTTTGCACCAGAACAAATTGGTTGTTGTCACAGTAGCATTAGCACTTATCGACCTCATAGAGAAAAAGACTGCCGCAAATAGCAACCTAAACTAACTGCAACAGACTGAAAGGCGGGAAAACTCAACTGTGTTACTTATCACCTGTGTTACCAAGCTGAAGTAACACAAATGAGAATAGAGTAAAACCAATGAGGAATTAACAACAAACCGTGGAAATAATAGTTATTATTTTTTTTTTTCCAGCAGAAAACACAATGGCTCCGAAAAAACAAAGAATGTCAAACACAGAAAAGCAAAAAGGGGCGGCTGATGGAGTGGGGGCTGTAATAAAACAACTAGCGGATAGCCAAGTGAAATTCGGCAAGGACATTCTGGACGCAATGTGTCTTTTCGACACTCTCAAAGGAAAAACTAACGTCCAACTATTTTATGTCTCAGAAGCAGACATCAAACAAGTCAGGGACAAAATCCTAGGAGATCTTGTACTATCAAAGGAATCTCCGCTATTCACCAACTTGCCACTTCCACAAGTGGCAAATTAAAGTACCGGGAGTTGTCATGTTTTTGTCACAAAAACACATTGAGTGATCACTGTTCTTGTATTTTTGCAATGAAATCAGCAAACCTTTTTTTGGATGACCCTGCACCGAAAAACACTTTAGCGCTAGCAATGTGCACACACTGATGACAACACTGCAACTGAAACTGAGCTCAATTCTTCTCAACCAGAACATGAAGAAAAGCCCTCAGAGACTGAATCCCAGGAGGAGTGCTTTGAAGAACTTGAGATCAAAATGACGAATTTGAACCTCAGTTGTTTGTGCTCACAAAATTTGAGGGAGGGGGTGGAAAAAGGTCTGGTACCGATATGTGTGCATCATTTAAGCTGTAGATGGTGAAGACAAAGTTCAACTCATTGGACTAAAGAGCGTGGTTGACAGTAATAAAAGATTTGTAGTCGATGAGTCCGATAGGTCATCAGAACCATTTGGAAATATTTTAAAAATTCTACATGCATCAAAAGTTAAAAACTTTAACAGAAAAACTGTTTACCGTATTTCCACGAAAAATCGATGAATTAAATGAAAAAAAAAAGTTGTATTTTCATATTATTTTTCATGTTAAAATATGTTTACTGCCCTCAAAAGCTCATTTGTGTTATTCATTCTCATTAGTGTTACCCATTCTCATTAGTGTTACATAAGTCAGACTTAAAATATCTCACTTAGTATATGAAACATGTTTATTAATTTATAACCATGTATCAGCAGAGATAGAAGTAGACTAACTCTAAAGCCTGGTTACGATTCAAATCATTTGGACAACAACTTAGAAAGAAAATTAGTCGATAACCTTCTGAGTTGGTAACACAGTTGATAAAAAACGTGAAATACTGTAAAATTGTTAAATAATATCGAAACGGTTCTTGGCCTGACAGGTTCGGTCACGCCTAGGACAGCTTTTCACGAATTGAAAATACCATAACAGTTGCAGGTAAAGGGGTGATTTAGTCTTAAGAGCAGGTAATGCAGTTGAGATAAATCCAATTCGAGGCATAAATCATACAAAATTCATGCTATAATATCCTTTTATTGAGAAAGGAGAGTTGAAATGCGGTTTTTGTTGGTCATGTGTTTTTGATGTAAATTTGAAAATATTTTTTAAACTCTTGCCAGCTTCATGATATTGGCACTTAATTTGAGAATGACCCATATTTCAATTTTAAACGTGTTTCTGAAGAACTGTTAAAAGAAATTAAATGAAAAAAAAAAATACAATTTAAAAAACGTTAATAAGCTACAGACAAATTAAGTTTCAGATTTATAACAAAAGAAATAAGATTATCAAAATATAATATAAAGTAGATTTGTATATTTTCAATCAATCCTTATTTATGTATAGTAGGTCTTTCAGTGCAACATCACATGTAAGAATACAGTAGAGCCCCGATTATCCGCGAGTGCCGCAAAAAATGTTTTTAAGTACGAACCTCAAAAAAACTAATTTTAACCCAAGCCACCAACAGGGAAAGTACAATTGGCCTTACAGTGCGAAGGTCAAAAATTATTGACAGGTTTATTGTGCAATGTAATTCTATAGGCCTTCTCGGAATTTGTGCATGAATGACAGACTCTTGCTCTGCAGAAAGGTTTCTGTTGTACTGTACATATTTTGAAAGTTTTGCATATTATGCTTTTTGTATGATAAAACATAGTTTTATGCCGAAATATTTTTTTTCGTATTTACACCTCATTTTTAGTCTTTTTTAGGGTTATCCACAATTTTTACTATCCGCGGTACCCTTTCCACCGTGGATAGTCGGGGCTCTACTGTAATTTATTTATTTGTTAAATTTGAAAAATAAAGATAAAATTGAAGTGATAAGTTGTTGTTTTTCCCATAGGAATCTATGGACAGATATTAGTGACAACTGTGTAAAAGAGTTCTGACATTTACTTTGATGCATTTAGATCTCATCCACTAATGGATTTAGGAAACCTTATGAATTTCCTAAAGTCATTACCATAATGTGTAGAAAAAACGGTCTATTCCAATGATGAAGTCTTTGTCTTTATTACAGTCATGTTAAAGATTTTTTTTCACATTGTTACAAAAACAAAAATAATTTATTAGGATTTTTCAAGTATATTAAAGGATTTAATCTTCAGTTGTGGAGAAGAGAAGAAAGGAAGTCTTTCATTTCTTATTATTATGATTAAAAGAGAAATCTCTTCAGCTTTTATGAAAAGTGTTTTCAAAGGTTGCTCAATTTTAACCTTTCATACTGATTCCGCAATGGAAAACCACCTCAGTAAATCTTTTTCCAAGAAAAATGGCAAACACGACAAATAAAGCTCACACAACTGGAAGTAACAGGGTCTACCATCATAAGGTGGATGTTGTGGCCGGCAGGAGAGGAAACGGAGCCTCTCAGGTCGTTAACCTGCAAAACCCCCGAAGTAACGACAATGAAGATGCCATCCAGTTAAAAGGAAAAGATAGATCAACGGGGATACAAAAAAGGCTAGAGAGTATCAAAGAAGAAACCATTCGAATGGGAACATGAAATGTAAAAACTATGTTGCGGTCCGGAAAGCTGGAAAATTTGAAGAAGGAAATGGAAATAAATAAATTGGATTTGGTCGGCTTAAGTGAAGTTAGATGGGAAGATATAGGAGATTTTGAGAGTGATGGTTACAGAGTCATCTACTCTGGTAAAACTCAGGGCTCTAATGGAGTGGCTTTTGTGCTACATCGAAAGGTGAAAAGTTCGGTCAAAAAAAATTGTTTACAAAAGTGATAGAGTGATAATGATCAAACTCAAAGGTAATAATAATAATATAGATTTGATGATAATTCAAGCTTATATGCCCACAAGTCAGTACGATGATGAAGATGTGGAAGATATATATATAACCAAATAGAGGAAGTCATGGAAGAAGATAAAGCCAAGAAATGTACTATAATAATGGGTGATTGGAACGTGGTAATAGGAGATGAAGAAGTAAATGACATAGTAAGGAAATATGGTCTTGGCAAAAGAAATGAGAGAGGTGAAAGACTACTGGAATTCTGTAAGAGGCATAAATTGCTTGTGGGCAAAACATGGTTTAAATTACCTAAAAGAAGATTATATACTTGGAAAATGCCTGGAGACATCACAAGATATCAGTTGGATTATATCTTATTACAAAAAAGATTCAGGAACGGTGTGAAAAAAGTGTTAACTTATCCAGGCGCAGACATAGATTCGGACCATAACCTACTAGTTTTAGAGGCAAGAATAAGACTGAAGAAATTATTTAGCGGAAAAAAAAAAGAAAAGATGGAATGTAGAAATGCTTAAAGGAACAGCCGTAGCTAAATATAGAGAGAAGATGGATAATAAAATTAGAGACTAAGAGGAAACTTTTGAAGTATTACTTGATACCGATTTAAAGTGGAATAGACTAAAAAAAATGATATATGAAACAGCTGAAAAGGAAATTGGATTTATTGAAAGCAGCAAGTTAAAAAAGCCATGGATAACAAATGATATGATAAACAAGATGGAAGAAAGAAGAAAATGGAAGAATATAAACAGCGAAGAAGGAAGAAAAAAATATAGATTGCTAAATAATGAACTAAGAAGAGAAACGGATAAGGCAAGAGAAAATTGGTTAAGTACTGAATATAAATCTATTGAGGAGATGGACAGAAAAGGACTTTATGATAAGATGTTTATGAAAGCTAAGGAACTTAGCCATTTTAAGAAGAAAGATGTAAGGAGCCTACCCATTGAGAATAAACAAGGAAAACTGATATATGACAAGGAAGAGCAGGGTGATAGATAGGGTTGCCATTTCAGAACTAAGTCTCGCCCGGAGACGATGACTAACCCCCCCCCCTCCCCCAAAAAAAACCATGCAATTTTTTTTATTTATATAAATTAACAAATTCAAAACTCGCATTCCTACAAATTAAATACAATGATTACATAGTAGTAGTTTAGCGTTTTTAATAATACAGCTTTCTAGGAATTTCCTTAATTTTAAATCTTTCTTTAAACGTAATTTTAACATTTGGATCCATGACGTGCCCTAATTTTAAACAATATTCTGCAAGGTCGGAAATATCTGAATTTTTACTTTTCAACGCTCTGCCCGTGTTCTAACTATAACAAATTTGAGTATTGTTTTATAAATTTATTTATATTTTTATTATTTATCTGTACATATTAAATTTTACTTACACAACCCGGAGAAATAATAATGAAACCCGGAGCCCGGAGATAACTCACTGAAACCCGGAGAGGTGGCAACCCTAGCGATAGATGGAAGGAATATATTGAAGAGCTTTACGCAAAGAATGAAAAACCAGATAAAATAGTACTTGAAAAACAGGGAGAAATATTTTTTGGAAGAATATAGGTCCTGACATACTGAAATGTGACGTGGAAATGGCTGTTAAGGAGCTAAAAAGTGGGAAAATGGAGGGTGTAGATGAGATTCCTGGAGAAATGTTGAAACAGCTGGATGAATGTGAAATTAATGAGATTTTGGGGCTTTGCAACCTCATTTATAAAATGGGCATATGGCCTAGAGATTTCACTAAAAGGTTCCTAATACCTATTGGAAAAACTAGTCACCCTACTAAATGTAGTGACTATAGAACACTTAGTATAATCTCGCATACCTCTAAGGTGATGCTAAATATTATCAAACGACGTCTATACAACAAGGTGGAATACTATCTAGGAGAGGACCAATTTGGTTTCAGAAAGAACAGAGGAACAAGAAATGCAATTGGAGTGATGAGAACAATCTGTGAAAGACATTTCGAAGTAAATAGAGAAGTATATATTTGTTTTATTGATCTGAAAAAAGCCTTTGATATGGTGAAATAGGATAAACTGATGTAAGTACTGAAAAAGATAGGTGAGATCGTAGACTAATTGAGGAACTATACATGAATCAAACAGCAATAATTGAGACAAAAGGAGGAAGCAAAAAGGAATGTATAATTGGAAGAGGAGTGCGACAGGGTTGCTGCTTATCCCCGGTGCTATTCAATATCTTTTCGGAAGAAATGATAAAGGAAGCTTTTGATTGCTAAGAGGATACGGGTATAGTGGGGGAGCAAATGGTAAGAAATTGGCTTCCGTGGGATTTTTGTGCTACAATATTGGGAGTTAGTTTTTCTGAAAGGTATTGGCACAAGGAAAACGAATATGGATGTTGCCAGTCCCAGAAATTGTGCAGGGGGGTGGGGGAGGGGATTCAAAATGGCCGACAACTCGTTTCACCAAAACATCAATAACTTCATCATTTATAGAACTACAACAAATTTTCAAAGCTTAAAATACTTCTCAATGCAGTTCATACTATTTTACTAAAATATTGTGAATAATATAAATGAATCTCTTATGGATTGCTTAATATTGCTCTTCTGGTGTCCGTTGAAGGGTTAGTTTCTGTTACAGAGTATAAAAAATATTTTGGAATGAAACAAACTATTCATTGTAGCTTTCATTATTTTATTGTATTATGCCATCATCATAAATTTTAGATACAAGGATAGGATAACTACATGGCATCATATTGATGTATTAGTTTGTTACCAAAACACAATGAAATGAAAAACTAATGTGGAATGATATTTTCAGATATTAACGCACAGGCGACACTCATTTGCCAAATAACGTTTGGAACAAAACATATGGTTTAATGAACCATTAAAATAACTTTTTAAATATCTGAATAATAAGCTGTTTTAGAAGACCATTACTTCAAAGTGTTTGTAAGCAGTAGGTCATCAAAATAAAAATAATGTAAAATAAATATTACACTTAGTAATCAGTTTCACTGTCTTCATCTGAACTATTATCCCCATTCCAGTTAAAACAGTTATTTACATCATCGTCGGGGTCCACACATTCACACATGTCAGTGCATGGAAAGCCATGACATCTGCATTTACATACAAGTGTTGAACATCTACTCTTTGTGCATGAACATTTCATTAGCTCCAGAATGGCCTGTGGCACAGGTTGCATCATGGTCATCTGAGGTACAAATATACCGTTTTGTCTTTCCCATCCATAACCAGCATCTGGCTGTGGAATCTTCAGATTCACAACAATATTTATTTCGCCATACCATGGCTTGATAATGTGCTCTCAATATGGCATAACGAAGAGCTGACTGTGTTGGTGGCATTTTCTCTGATTCGGCAATTTTCTTTTGAAACAAGGTAAACAGGACAGCTCCAATATCCGATTTTGCACAGTTTGGCATATAAAGTTTACAAACAAACCATTCTAACGCATCAAAAATAGCATTAGATGGTGTTGCATCCAATCCCAAGTTTGCAAAAGCTTGCAAAATATTTGTATCACATTGCTGAAATGCTTTCCAACAGGAAAGTTTACCTTTACCAGCGAAAGCTCCTGTGGTATCGCTTCCAGTAAAGGCATGAAACCCAGGCAAAGCATTCACTTTTTCTTCGCCTAAAGCATTGTAGATTGGTTTTAGAGCAATCTGTCTTTTTCTCTTACCACTCCCTACAATACACCTTGTTCTACAACATGGCATAGGGTATCGCCGAAGAGCCAATATAACAACATCTGTGTCTGGTGAGTAAATATCAATAGTAGAGGCTCCTCGTAAGGTTGCATCAGCAGCGTGTAAAATCAATTTTGTGTCAGCTTCCTCGTGTGAGCTTCGTAGGTGCTGTACTGTGACGTGAGTGGCTGAAACTTCTTCTCTCCATGCCACAATGACATGTAGTTGCAGTTCTATAAACCGACTGATAATTTTATTTGCCAAGTAGGCAGTTAACTCGTCTTTAGTCTGCACACTTGACAGCAATGTTTTCATGGTAATGTTTTTTATTCTTGTATTGTCAGTAATATGATATGTGACTGATTCATTTCCTCTGAGACGTTTTTGGCGAGTTGCATTCTTCAATGAAACCGGAATATTTTATCTATCAAAAACAACTTGCACTTCGTCATAGGAGTTATAGTATGTCTGTAATCTTTTAAGGAATTGATTGGACAAATCTTCACAAGTACTGATATAATGAGGCTTATCAAGGCTCTGCAAAAATGCCATACCATCTATAATTGCAACACACATGTGGTTGGGTGGCTGTAGATCTTCAGGTGCCTGGTCACCAATTTGAGATTCTAGAATGGTAAGAAGGTCACTCTTGCTACTTGGTAAAAGCAGGTCACCTTCAGGTGTGAAGAGTGCACGTGGAACTATCGAAAGCTCATAATTAGATATAGCATCTGAGATCTGCAGTTGGTCTAGACTTTGCAACTAAAAGCAATCTCACAAACAATGCACGGTTTTCTTTTAGCTGCAATACCTTAGACTGAAGTTTCACACTTGCTGTTTTTTCATTACTGTTAAACATCTTAAGCTTCAACATCATCATTTTAGACCATAAATTGGTTGCATTATTTTGTATGCGCGTTTCAACAAACTTGTCATAAGCACCCTTACCAATGGCATTTTTGTCACCAACATCTTTCTTAATGCTGTCATTCATGACAGCCTTTGTCATAAAATTTGTGAGATCTGCAGATGTTTCCTTAAATACACTGCCTTGGTTCTGTAGCACCTCAGCAAGGTTATTCACATTACGTTCACATAGATCTAAAAAGGCCTTTGTGTCTTCATGATGTCCACCACGCTGTTGGAAACAATGCCTGCCGTTGCTTTGCATTCTGCAGCAAAAACAGCCATAGCAGGTGCAATTAAGAAGAATCTTGTTCTGGCTGATGGTATTCGTGTTATACCAATTAATCCTCCACTCACTTTCATGGTACGGTTGATATGTTCTAGAGCATGGTCTGCCCCTATAGCACAGAAAGGTATGATGTTTCTGTTCACAACTCAATTGCCTCTTGAAAACTCATGGAACAATTCTGGATTTGTTTGGGGAAGAGCTTGCATCTCTGCCAAATACAGTGGAATCACGCAAGCATAGTGATGCTTATCATGTGCAAAGAAGTATTTAACTAGTACATCAAGGGAGGATAAGTGAAGTTGCCAATCACCAATTCTAACGGACTTTATAAATACACACAAGTCTATCACCATTTCCATATACAGCAACATTGCCTTTGCATTTCGAACAGATTTCAATTTTTCATCAAACACTTCCATTTTTGCATACATATCTTTTGATTCAAGAACTTGCTTAAATTGCTGAATGGCTTTCTTTATTGACTCTTTTTTTCCAGTACTACTGCAAAATGCGTGTTGTAAGTTTGTAACTGATCTTTGAATGTTATCTTTCAAGGTTGGGTGCTGTGCATAAAATACTTCCATGTACTGTCAAAAGAGTGCCTGGACACTTATCAAATGTGCTTCAATTCCTCTTCTTACGTGTTTTCCAAGAAGAATTGAACTCGTTGTTGTAGATCCATACAAGCCACTCTGAATCCATGCCATATCCAATCCACTATTCTCTACAAAAGCACCAATACACCTCAGTGCTGCCATTACTATGTGCAGTTCACCTGGTCTGAGCACAATATGACCAAGGTCACTTCTGCTCATTTGTAGCTGTTTTGCCGGTATATACAAACCCATATCCAATGTAATCACTGTTTTCCTACCATTCCCCATTACTGCATAACTAATGCTCTGAGCCTGAAGTAAAACGGTAAGCAGTGTACTCCATTCTGTTGATAGTGCGTGAATCAGTGGTGCAACATGTACTCTGGTTTGTGGTAGTACATGACTTATGTGGGAATTGTATGCAATTGTAATAATAATTGTATGAACTGCATTGAGAAGTATTTTAAGCTTTGAAAATTTGTTGTAGCTCTATAAATGATGAAGTTATTGATGTTTTGGTGAGAAGAGTTGTCGGCCATTTTGAATCCCCTCCCCCACCCCCCTGCACAATTTCTGGGACTGGCAACATCCATATTCGTTTTCCTTGTGCCAATACCTTTCAGAAAAACTAACTCCCAATATTGTAGCACAAAAATCCCACGGGAAACCACATGCTCCCCCACTAGTATCAGTATTGGAGGAAGAAGAATAAAAAGCGTTAGATTTGCAGATGATTTGGCTATATTAGCCGAGAGTGAGGAAGATCTGGAACTCTTGCTGAAAAGATTTGGAGAAGTTTGTCATAAATTTGGAATGGAGATTAACACCAAGAAAACAAAAGTGCTACGAGTTGCTAGAAATGCTGAAAAAGTATATATTAAATTGAATGGAGAAAGGGTGGAACAAGTTAATCAATACAAATATTTGGGAAGTATTATTCAGGATAACGGTAAATGTAACATAGATATTAGAGATCGAATTCGTAAGGAAAAATTTGCATTTTATAATAGAAAAAACCTGTTCACGAATAATATGGATATTGATTTAAGAAAAAGACTTATAAAATGCTACATTTGGAGTATATCCTTGTATGGTTTGGAAACTTGGACTCTGAGAAAGAGAGATACTGAGATGCTGGAAGCATTTGAAATGTGGCTATGGAGGAGGATGGAGAAAAGTAAATGGACAGACAAGATGACTAATGATGAAGTTCTGGAAAAAATAGGGGAAGAGAGAAGTTTATTAAAGAGTATTAGAAGAAGAAAAAAGAACTGGATTGGTCACATGCTGAGAGGTGAAAATCTCATGAAGAAAGTATTGGAGGGGAAGAGTGAAGGAAAGAGACATAGAGGAAGAAAGAGAAAAATGATCCTGGATGACCTAATCACTACAAATGGATAACAAGGCCTGAAGGAGGAGGCAAGAGATAGAACGACTTGGAGAAAGAGACAATGCTGACCTTATTTGCTGCTTGCCATTGGACCTGTCTGCGACAGAACACTGATGATGTTGACTGATTCCAGCTATGAAAAGGCAATGCTATCAGAAGATTCTTGTAATATTGTAAAGCCAATTGGGTTTTGAAAAGCTTTTTGAACTTTTTTTAACTTTTGTAAAAACGAAATTGGCCATATTAATAAAGATGTGAAAAAAAACCGGATACTTGATGTATTTACAGCTACATTAAGGTCATAGAGCTTCATATAAAAATAAACAATTTGCAGAGAAACCTAAGAAAATTGGGTATTTGTTGTTTCTTTTGATCTGTTCTATTTTGTAAAGGGCTTTTCAAGCCATTTCAGGTTAAAAATTAACTATGCCAAACATGAAACTATCTACTTGTTAGTTCAGAATTCCTTTGATCTGAGAGGCTTAAAACTAGAATTTCAGAAAAAAAAAAAAATTTCTGGGGAAAGAGCAGTGATTCAAGACTGTGTGACTAAAAATCCTGTGTGACCAAGATTCATGTAAAGTAAACCATAAGTGAAGATATTAAAATTATTATTAAGGAAAGTTGTCCCAAAAAGAAGAAACACACTGAAAATATATGAATAAATAAAATATTACTTTTTATTTTTGAATGTTGTATATTAATTTTAATTTTAATGTAATATTGTAATTTCCAAATTCTTCTTTCAATTTCTTCCTTTTCATCTTACTATATTAAACAAAAACTCCACATCTCTATAGCACAGTATATTAAACAAAAACTCCACATCTCCACAGCACAGTATTGTAACGATGTGATTTTTATACCCTCATCAATGAAAAAAGAAAGGGTGAAGAGACAAGAAATTTTTTCACACTCCTAAAGGTCTTAAATTGTAATTTTTTGAATTATGATTTAATTTGGAATTTGTGTTTATATATATATGTGTAACAATCTTTAATGTTTTATTTAATTTGCGTAACTGTAATTGTAGGCCACTACTGTGTGTGTGTGTGTGGTGTCGTAATTTTGAAGGGGATGGGGGTAGAGGCTAACTGTTGCAATTGGTACAAAAGGTGAAAGGTCAATTCTCCGAAGTAGTGCAACGAGAACCCTTCTTGTTGAATTTTAGTGTTAGAGAGAGCTTTCTTGTCAGCGAAAGCGGGCGGACGTGTCGAGCAGCGCTCCGACACCCCCGGTCAGTGGGTGGTCGGAGGCGGGAAACGGTGAGACTTCTCGGCGAAGGCAGACGCAAGCAGCCGTGCAAAGGCAGGGGACCAAGAGTGCGGACCCGCACCAGACGTTTGCGGGACGGAAGCCATCTTTCCCCGACAAGGCCGACGGCAACGAGAAGGGCGGACCCAGAGGCCAACGACCAGACGTTCGGACCCAAGGGTAGCCACAACCACCGAAAGAAGACAGTAAGTAAGCAACGTTTTCAATCTTACGCCGGAGAAAATATCAGACGTGTCCAGTTACCTGAATTTTCACGCCGAGCGGAAAAGAATAGTTGTACAGTTACCCGTAGTCAAGTGACGAACCAAGGCAACAGGCAGTGTCCGTGGAAGCGGGCGGGAAGCCGAACGCCAACCAGGGAGGCGCACTCTGTCGCCGCTAACCCATCATACAAGTGCCGACCGACGCAGGTCGCAACAATTGTTCAACGATAACGATTAGTGACTGTGTCAGTCATAATAAAGTGTTTTGAAAGAGAAAAGACTCTTAGGTGCAACGAATGTACTTCTCTAAACATTTTAGAGAACATTTGACTTTACTATTTTAAGTGAAATAGACTATCTAGTTCAAAGAAGAAGAAGTGTGTGGAGCTAATCGCTCGTATTAGCATTTTTGTAAATTGTTTATTAATACAATCCTTAAGTGTATTTAAGTATTTTAGCATTTATGATTAAGTATTTCATTTTGGTGATTTGTTGTGTAGATTGAACGGGGGTAGTTAAGCAAGTGATTCATTTTGAAGAGACGTCTCTCGCCGTTAATTTATTGTTATTGAAGGGATAAGAGGGAGACTGGTTTTGGAGGAGGAGTTTGTAAATGTGTTTTAATATTTTATTAAAGTGTTTTCTATGTTAAATTGAATAAAGAAGTGTGTTATTTGCTTTAAACAAATCTTGTCTTTTCACTCATTAAGTTAGTGTCTTAAGATAATTTAGGATTAAAGGGTGATAGTTTAATATAAGAGGGTTCTGTTGGGTGATAGAGGTTACTAGTTCTTTATCCTGGTTTAATGGGCCCGGCGCCAGGAAGAAACAGTCTTGACCCTACATCATTAATTCAAAAATAGAATCTTACAGGTGTGTTCGAGTGACAGCAGGAGTATATATTTCGTCGGAGGGCAAAGTAACCCTTTCGAAGGCTGATTTTTGGTAGCAGGGCATCATTGCTCATTTTTATTTTTTGTTTCATTTTATTTTTATAGTTCACCTGAGAGATCCCCAAAATTTCTCAGCGCGACAGTATATTAAACAAAAACTCCACATCTCCATAGCATAGTATATTAAACAAAAACTCCACATCTCCATAGCATAGTTGTTATAATTTTCATCCCGAAAATTCGCAAAGTATTTTAAATTTGTAAAAATCTTATATAAAGAAATAGATTTATGTGTTAGAAAGATATTAGAAAGTTGCATAATAAAAAGTACAAAAGGGAGTCATTTTAATAGGTATGAAGGTACTAAAGTTGATCCTTCTACTATTATGTTAGTAAAGGATTTAATTAAAAAGGATGTAAAAAAAGTTGTAAATATTGACGAATTTAATTATTGAAATGTTTTGACTGTTGGATGTCCAGATAGTTGGTTTAAATTAATTTATTCTAATGATGTGAATATGTTATTGTAAACAAATAATTGGTTGATATAATGTGTTAATATTTTGTTAGTATATTGGATTTATTGTTAAAAAAGTGTGAAGTAATGAAAGAACATTTATGTTATTTCATTGTAAAAACAATTGTATATTGTTTCAATGCGTTTCATGTTCATTACTGTTTTGTTTTTTAGTTATTCCAAATAATATTTTATTTTTATTTCACTTGAAGAAGGGATGGCGTTATAATTTTCATCCTGAAAATTCGGAAAGTATTTTAAATACTATGCTATGGAGATGTGGAGTTTTTGTTTAATATTGTAATTTAATTCACATTTTTGTTGTTTGATTAATATAGAATAAATTTATTTTTTTGTATTAATTTCAGGTGTTCTTTACTTATTTGTTTCCCTTATCAATGTTTTGCAAACAGCTCATTGTAGCTTTTAAAAATTATTTCATTCATTTTTTCCCTAATAAGAGCAGGTAACTTAATTTTTATTTAGCTCTGTAATTTAATTTTTTTTAAACTAAACAAGGTAATTAATGCTTTTAGACAGCGTCAAAAGCAAAGCGGCTCATAATATTCACAATTTTATAAACACAATTTTGAGCGAGACCGTTCTTTACGCAAGCATGAAGCTTCTCGCTTTGCATCAGCACTTCGTTTTTCCGTATGTCGCCACAATCACATTTATAATGCAAATCTACAACCATCACAACAATGACACTACATGCAACAATTGCGCCTTTTGCATTAGCAACAATCACATTCATAATAATAAGGAAGTTAAAACAATACCAGGTTTCTTGGTTTTTAGCAACCCATTCTTAGAAAACACTTATTACCATTTGCCTGTAAAACCGCTAGGGGACCGCTATTGTCTGGATGTCACACTCTGTAGCTGCTGAACGGTTAGGGATATTCGAATGAAACCTATACCATTGTGTTTAACATCAAAAAGTAGGTGACCACGTGTAAAAAACCAGACATCTATGACCACTCCCTGCCCCCCCCCCCAGGCATTGTCTTTCTTTTAAAAACGCCTTGGGGTCAGGGAGTGGTCTCAGTCGTCTGATTTTTTTACATGGGGTCACATACTTTTTGATGCTGAACACAATGGTGAAGGTTTCATTTGAATATCTCTAACCATTTGGCCGCTACAGAGTGTGACAGACAGACAGGATAAAAGCAAAGCAGTCCTCTAGCGGCTTTACAGGCAAGTTGTAACCTTGGGGCCGCTAAAAACATAAAAAAAAAAATTAAAATTGAAAATGAATTAAAACCTAATAAAAATTCCAAGTTATGTGAAAACAAAAATGGTTCTGACTGAAAAACATATTTATTGTGAAATTCAGTTTTTCTGCTAATTTGAATTTGATTTTAAAGTGGAAAAATACTAAAGTTTTTCTCAAATATATACATAGATTTGTACAATAAATTTCAATAAATATAATAAATTTCTTGAGTATATATCAAGAAAATATAAAGACTCTATTTCAATAGTAGTACGACTCCACTTTTTGTGAAATTAGTTAACCCTACTTTCAGGGTCTTAACAGTGTTTTCATTATATTCTGAAAGTGGTCCATCTTCAAATTCCTTCTACTGCCAGTAGAATGCACCTCAATGCAGGCCTGTTACCAACACTACAGAAAAGTGAATTTAATAGTGGTACAACTGAACTTTGTTCCATGCTAAGTTAAGATGAGTGATTTTGAAGCGATGTCCAGTGTCTAGAATGAGACTTTTAGTAATTACGTTTTAAATTTTCAATTTAGATAACAGTTCTGATGAAGAACAAGTTGCTAGTTCAGACCAAACTCAACTTATAGGACGTAGTACAAATAAAACTTCCAAAGATTGTGAAAACAGTTACTAACAACCAAGGTACAACAAAGTAGCAAAAAGGGTGAAAGAAAGGAATGCAATATCCAGAAACAAAAAATAAACTGTGACGAATCATACATCACAAAATCTGGTAAAAGTATTTCAACTAAACCCTTTAGAAATTTGGACTGCCATTGCGCATGTATAGGTTAAAAAAAAATTTCCGAAACTTGAGAGGATAATTTTTTTTGACAATTTCTGGACTAGGTGTGATGTACTTTTTCAATCCCAAAATATCTTGCAGCAAATTAAATTAAAACATAAAATTTCTAAGCTGTATCAAAATTTGAATATGCTCCAATAGAAGTAGTTTAAAGAAACAAAATACTTTTAAGAATCATTATTATTATTATTAATATAGATAGAAATTATATATATAAAAAAATCAGAAAATTATTTTAGCTTTTAAATTATGTTACAGCCTAATATAAAATTTTAGAAAATTATCACTTAGCCAGGGTCTACTTGACAAAAAAATCACTTGAACACACTATACATTGATGTAAATTTTTTAATGTTTTTTAACACTGTATTCAAAATCAATTAAACAATTGTAGTATACCTATATTCAGAGCCTGTTCCATTCCTAATGAGACTGTAACTTTTGTATTTAGAAATCGTAGTAAAAATAATAATAATAATAATAATAACTGCTACTACTTATTTATTTTTAAGTTAATACAGTTCTACTCATTTTATATCTTTGAACATTGTTCAGCATTTATTCTCAAAATTGAAAATACAGTCAATTGAAATGGAAATTATTAAAAATATTGTTTGTTTGTTTTTTTAATATTCTTTGAAATTCCCAAATTCATTAGAGCATTTTTTTCCTGTCTTTGATGTTATATAGATGTAGCAGTTGATTTCTCATATTTAAGGAATAGATCGAAATCTATTTATTATTCAGAATTTACTTATTAATGTGGGAATTGTACATGGGTTTCGTTTAATTCAGGGACAGTTTAATAAAGAAAACAGTAAAATTGAGATAGAAATGCATGAAGCTTGATTCTATGAAATGAAAAGTAATGTGGAATGAGGATGTTATATGCAAATGAGGTGAGCTGCCATTGGTTAATGCAATCGAGCAGCAAATAAGAGGTGCTGTATGGAGACGTTCATCATTCGTGTTCACATCATAAAATAGTTTGAGATAGTAGATGTATTGCAATGACTTCGAGATATCATGAACACATAGATGAACTTAGATGGAGAGCTATTGGAACACTAGATGCAGACCAAAG
>JAFIDM010002131.1:183776-210288 GCA_023159025.1 Thereuonema tuberculata
AGGTGGAAGTAGTAAGAAGGCTGAATATAAGTTTTACTGTGGTCCAAAAAGTTTACAAAAAATTAAAAATACATAATCTGCTTCCCAAAAGTACATGCAATCAAGTGCCTTACGGTGGAGTGGCTTAGAAGAGCTTTAAAAGAGGATTGGCCATTGCCAGCTACTAAACTATCAACAGCATGAAACTATACTGTGAGGCCTAGGAGTCATCATACTTCATAATGAGCTACTTCAGTTATTAAATCTCAATACCTTATTTTCCAGATATGAGCTCATGTATATGAAGAAATTCCATGTTTTATATAAATTGTTTTTGTTAGGTATCATACCATAAGCTAAAATTTTTACCACTTTCATACAAATTAATCATTTATTTTTTTGAGTTATTGCAATTTTTTTCCTTTAATGGAAACCTGTGTAGATTATAGGAATTGAGTTACTTTGTTTGTTGCTCATGTTAAAAATTCATGTTTCTAATTCGTTTCTGATTTAGAAATTAACTTTATTTTTAACCCACTGAAAGAGAGGCCCATGGATAGGGCCTCCATTTTACAATTTTGATCCAACTTAATACTAGAAGTTGGAGAACTGAGAAGACAATCAAGGACTACACACAAGTATATTATGTTCAAAATGGATCTTGACAGATGACATTGAAAGTCGAAAGTCTAAGCACTGCATTGGCATTAATGTAGAATCAGTGCAATTCCCATCCATTTGTCAAGGACTTTCAATATCTTAGATAAATTAACCAGATGCGATATTTTCACCCAATTGAATAACAAAGAAAAAAATTTTGTCAATAGCTGGACCCTTAAATAAGTGTACCCTTAAAAAAAAAAGAATTCCCTTTTCCTGTAAATAGTAAAAATGAATCTTTACGTTATATAAATGACACATCTTGAAGATACTCCTGAAACATCCATTTAATCATAATATTTCATCTTTTCTTTGCGAAAAGACTTCTTCAGATGAAATAGGAAAACTATATTCCTCATCCACAGAATCTGTATTTCATTAAAATTCCATTTAAATAATAAATATTTACAAGACTTTTTGAATAATAAGTAGTAACAATAGAGATTGAATTCAAATTCCATTTAAATATTAGATATTGACAAAATTTTGAAATACCTAAAAACAAAGGTTTTTTTTTTGTACAATAATGAATAGTAATCAGACTTTTGAAAATAGCATAATAATAGATAGTTCAAAATAAATAAAATAAATAATAGCATAATAATAGATAGTTCAAAATAAAAATAAATAAATAATAGCATAATAATAGATAGTTCAAAATAATTACAAGAATATTTCTTTGTTTAATATGTGAGACCAATGTTCCAACTGACATCTCAAGACAGTCTAATCATCAGTTGAGTCAGAAGGAACAAAGCAGGTCTCCTAACGGAAGTGTATTTCAAGTAGAGTGGGAAAAGAAATGGAACCTCCATAAATCTAAACTAAAAACATAAAAACACATTAAGAATAAAGAAAAAGAAAATTCATGTGCCTCAAAGAAATTCAATGAGGCTGGCTCATGTCATTGAATTGAGAATTCAATTTCTTTATTTTTAATGTGTTTTTATGTCTTTAGTTTAGATTTATGGAGGTTCCATTTCTTTTCCCACTCTAATATTTCTTTGTTCTTAATACATTTTTGAAATTTGTTTAAGGTGAATTCACTAACTTTTAAATATTTGTCTTTATTGATACACGGGAAGCTATTTGTAACACAAGATTCAACCATGAATCTTTCTTTTTCATCTAGGATAAGAAACAATATTTTTACAATTCGATTAGGGCTATGTTTGTGAATTTTGCAATGGTCTGTCCAATCGGATATATTATCTCTGTTATTGTTAAAAGCTGTAATGTGTTCCATAATTCGATCTCTTCCAGTACTTCCAAAATAAATTTTGTTGCAGTCTCTACATCTCAACTTATAAATTACTCCCATAATATTCATTTTATTATCAATATGTTTGTCTTACTTTATCAACTTACTGTCCCTGTAAAAAAAAAGGTAACCGAAATTGAGATGAAATGATGTTGCGTTGATCTTTACAGGTACTGTTTGGTAATACTTTATTTACTGTTTACAGGTATGTAATTGCTGACCACCATGCACACAGTGCACATTAGAAGAACTGATTTGGGGTGTGGAGTATTACTTCAGAAGTTACAATACTGAACGGAATGATGGACCATCCTTGGCAGCAGTACCTCTAGGCTTTGAGGAGCGTTTTCAGAAACCAGCACCTCCAAAGAAAACCGTCTTGAACTATATGAAAATGTTCCGGAATACAGGGTCAGTAACAAATCTGGACGACCACGCAGCAACAGAACAAACGAAAATGTTGGTCGTGTGTTCGAGAAAGTGCTATACTCTCCAAAGAAAAGCATGCGGCATATGTCAAAGGAGTTACAGATTGAACGAACCAGTGTCCTTCGTACGGTGAAAGACATTGGTGCCCATTCGTATCACATCCAGGTTTTACAGGAGTTGAAGCCTCCATATTTCTGCGCTCGTATGCTGTACTGTGGACATGTTTTAGCAAATCTGTACGTGATCCAGATTGCATGGATAATTGGTGGTTTTGCGATGAGTGTTCTGCTCAGCGGTCACATAAACAAGCAAAACATGTGGTTTTTGGGCTGGGAGAAGCCAGATGAGTACGCACAAAGACCCCTTCATTCGGAAAAAGTAACCGTATGGGCGGCCATATCAAGTCATGGTTTCATTGAAGATGAAGATAGTAACACAATAACATTAAATGCACAGCAGTACAGGGAGCTGGTCATTGTCCGGTTTCATGTAGATTTTCAGACATTTTGTGATATTCATGACCTGGATTCCAATATGCAAGTGTTCCAGCAAGATGGTGCCACCCCCACATAGGCGTAGGTAATAAAGCATTGTTAAAGGAGCTGTTTCAGACCCATCTTGTATTCAGAGGGACTGTCTTTCCCTTTCCTCCAAGAAATCCAGATCTGACGATATGTGATGCTTTTCTGTGGGAAATGTTAAAGGAGAAATGCTTTAAACCAGTACCACGAATTCTGCAACACCTACGTGAGAACATTGACTTGGTGATTCGGGATGTAACCCCTGAGCAGTGCTTGTCTAACTTCATTCACTGCATTGAATGTGTCGTAGGCAATAACGGAAGGGATGTAGAACATATCATCGTGCGATAACTACATCTCGCCACAACTACTTGATTTCGGTTACCTTTTTTTTGCACCACCCTGTACAATACGAATTTCGTTTTTTTTTTTTTTTTTACATAAATCTTTGATTGATTTGTCTAATTTTATACCTAATGGTAATTTCATTATATTTTTGAATACATTTCCATTTTTAATATTTTCTGTTGATTTTACCTTAGCTCTATCTTTAAAAATAATATTATTTTATTATTTTCAAAGTCTGATTACTATTCATTATTGTACTTATGAAAAACCTTTGTTTTTAGGTATTTCAAAATGTTGCCAATATCTATTATTTAAATGGAATTTGAATTCAATCTCTATTGTTACTATTATTATTCAAAAAAGTCTTGTAAATATTTATTATTTAAATGGAATTTTAATGTAATACATATTCTATGGATGAGGAATATAGTTTTCCTATCCTATTTCATCTGAAGAAGTCTTTTCGCAAAGAAAAGACGAAATATTATGATTAAATGGATGTTTCAGGAGTATCTTCAAGATAAATCTTTCCGCTTTCTCATTTTATTTTCTTATTTATCTAAATTAATATTAATGGATAAATTTTGCAAAATATATTCTTTTTTGATATCAATGTCATATCCTACTTTGTGTTCATTATATTTGAATATTAAACTAATACTTTCCAAAATGAATATTACAATGGATCACCAATTCCGATTCTGAAGTAAATAAATGGAATGAATAAAAAAATAACAACGAATATAATTAACATTAAAAATAAGAAAAATAAAAATTAAAGCGACAGTTAAATTACAAAAATAATATTACTATTATTTTGATTTTTAATGCTATATTTATACCATGTCATGCAAAGTAATATAAATCAATATGCAGGAGCTCGTTCTCCCTATGAGATTTGCCATTAATCTTTTATTCTATAAAAGTTTCATATTGTTCAATAAACTTCTTCCTTTTCATTTCTTTATGTATAATTATTTACAAAACTCCATAAAATACATCATAGTATTTAAATAGATTTATTTTAAATACTAAAATTGCAAATTTTCGAGAAGTAGTCCACCTTCTCTTTTTCAGGCATAATAAAATTGGAATAAGTACAACAAAACAAAATAGTTCTAAGCTTAAACAAATTTCAAAAACACGTGAATCAAAAAGTTTAGTTGTTTTTACAAAAATATATTAATAAGGTACAATTCAATTATTAAAAATAATAATAATAAGAAAATTAAGACCATTATAAAATCATAACAAATAATAATATTCTTAGTAATTAAAACATCTATTTTTGCTATTTTATTGCAGTTTGTTTTTTTATTAAATCTCTCATTGAAAAGGCTGTAGAATGTTCTATATGCACTCCTTCATACATGTTAAAAAAAATTTCTTGGCGCTTTTTATAATACTACTTTCTAAAATTTTCCTTAATTTTGAATTGTATTCTTTATACAAAATTTTTACATTATTATTATCCATTATGTGTCCTTTATTCAAGCAGTGATTGGCAATGTCTGAAACATCCAAATTTTTGTTCTTCAAAGCTCTCCCATGTTCATTGTTCTACAACACGCCAGAGCTTTGAAGAACAAAAATTGGATGTTTCAGACATTGCCAACCACTGTTTGAATAAAGGACACATAATGGATAAAATGGATAATAATGTAAAAATTTTATACAATGAATATGATTCAAAATTGAGGAAAATTTTAGAAAGTAGTATAATAAATGAACCAAAGAAAAATTTTTTAACAGGTTTGAAGGAGTGCATATAGACCCTTCTACAGTCTTTTCAATGAGAGATTTAATAAAAACAAACAGCAATAAAATAGCAAAAATAGATACTTATTCCAATTTTATTATGCTTGAAAAAGAGAAGACGGACTACTTTTCGGAAATTTGCAATTTTAGTATTTAAAATAAATCTATTTAAATACTATGATGTGTTTTATCGAGTTTTGTAAATAATCTTTTTTTTTCTATTTGTTCTCCTTTTTTCTAACTTCATCTTTTTCATAAAAAATGTAAAAATAATGGCTTGACTACTTCAAGACTTTTCCATAAAAAACTGTAAATACACTCATTATCAAAAAAAAAAAAAACGACGCATCTAGAAGGAGTTGTCCGATGGAGACAAAAATTGGTGGAGAGGAAGATTATGTACAGAATAGAAAATGATTAAAATTTCAGACAAATTGAATGATTTATTTCAGAGTTACAGAGTTATAAAGTAATGAGCTCAGTAAGGTTTTGACCCGCCTTTACCCTGAATGCAAGCTGCCACACGACGTGGCATAGAGTGATAACGCTCCCTGATGTTCTTCTACGATATTTCTTGCCAAATTTGCTCCAATTGTCGCGTTAGGTCATCCACATTCCCTGGTGGATGCAGTCGCCTTCCCATCATATCCCAGACATGCTCAATTGGAGAGAGATCTGGGGATCTGGCTGGCCAAGGAAGTGTTTCACAAGCTGCAAGATAGGTCATAGCAACACGTGCCGTATGCGGTCTGGCATTATCTTGCTGAAAAATAAGGCCAGGGTACTGCAAAAGGAAGGGTAGCAAACTGGTCTCAGAATGTCGTCGACGTACTGCTGTGCTGTAAGTCTGCCGCTAATGAAGACAAAAGGGGTCCGGCTATCAAAGGAAATGGCACCCCAGACCATAACTCCTGGTTGAGGGCCTGTGTGGCGTGCAATAGTGAAAGAAGGATCGGCATGCTGCCCTGGGCGTTTCAAACACGTCTGCGACGATCGTCAGGACACAGTTGGAAGCGGGATTCATCGCTATACACTATACGTCCCCAGTCAGCATCATTCCAAACGGATCGAGCCAAGCACCACTGTAATCTTGCCTGACGGTGTGCAGATGTGAGTGGCAGGTGGCGTAGCGGTCGGTACGAGAGTAGATGTCGCTCTCTCACCCGTCTGTGAAGGGTCTCTTGTACGGGTCGCACGTCTGATGGTTGATAACGATGAGTCAGGCGCTGTGACAGCTGATCTGACAATGACTCTATCCTCCCGCTCTGCTGTGGCCCTAGGTTGACCGCTACCTTCATGACGCTGAAATCTGCCATTGTCCACCCATTCCTGCCAGCATCTTCTAATCGTCGCATCACTTCGACCCATATGACGAGCGATTCTCCAATTTGCCCAACTTGCCTCTTTCAATCCAATGATACGACCTCTTTCAAACTCTGACAGTTGCCCGTAATGGGCTCAAATCCTGCGGCGAGGCATTTTTTCAATCGTTGAAAGGTATCCTAACTTGCAATGCAACAGAAAGTTTGACCATGAGATTGAGAATCGCTTCTTATAAACACCTGCTGAGTGCGCAGTTCCGATGCACTGTAGCTCTCGCTATTCATTCATTGGACACCAAAGTTTAATCATTTGCATGGGCGGTCCCAATGTCTTTGCATACGAAATTTCATTACAATCGGACAACTCCTTCTAGGTGCGTCGTTTTTTTTTATATAATGAGTGTATTATAGATTCAAAGAAACTAAATGTTTGATTCTGACACAAAGAATAGCTCTTCACAGTAAAGTAGTTAAGCATAAACATGCTTTAAAATTAAAAAATAAATTTTATCACAGCATTATTAGTTGAGCATTCTACACAGGCCAAACATGGGCCTAAAAACTCCAAAATCTGGAAATACATAATTACAAAATAGACTTTTAAATATGAAATTTGATGCATTATACTTTGAATTTTTTAAAGGTGTAGGATTGGCCCCTATGGTAAAGTGTCCATAAACAGAGATTACAAATACAAAACTCTAATCAGGGTGGAACAATAACATTTAATTGTTAAATTTTAAAGTTTGCTGTTGATCATTGCATTTTCTTTTTATGTTTTAGTTTTTTTTATTACGTAAAGTAGTCATGTGCTTGCCTAATGTAAAATCACCATTGGAAAGGACTAGAATTAGAAAAACATGACAATAATGAACTTCAACTCAATGTATTTAATCAAAGTTCAAGGTGGTATCACAAATGTAACAATTGTAAATTATTAAATTTATAAATCTTTAAATAAAGGATTTTTTCTACAAAGGTAATTCATTCATTGATGATATTTTAAAAATAAAGTTTAAACTGGGGGCAAAAGATCTAACTGCAGCCATAGGACAATCATTATAGAATACATCTTATCTTATCCACTTTAGCAATAATTAGCTCTGAATCAATGCAGTGATTGAGGCACAGCAACTGTAATTAATATTTGTTATCACTTGTTCTGTTAACAGCTTGTACTAAGAGAAGAAAATCAACATAGAAAAGAAATACTCAAATGGATTTATTAACATTAGGAAGGCCAAGAGCAAGTTTTACAAGCGGAGGCGATTTCAACTACAGACAACATAAGTTTTTAGCAAGGATCTCATGCTCTGTTTTTTCTCTTTCTTTGGTTGTGGTTCCTAGCATTAATAAGGAACAATTATATCACTAAAACAAATGTATGTAAAAATGGATTTCATATGTATATATTTGCCTTGGGATCTCGCGGAACCACTGTTTAAATACGAAGCAAATAATTTGGTCAACATTTCCAGTAATCAAGTTAATGAAACTGCTACAACACATTGTTGAAAAAAATACAAATACAAAAATGTTGAATAAATTAAAAATTTCATCAATACAAATTTATGATGAAAAATATTTTTATTGATAACAAAAATAAATAATGAAGTTAATCATGTGTAATGTTTGATGCAATGCTCTTATTTATCTCTTATGTAGTTTTCCAGATCTGTCTGTGTCTAACGCACTTTCTCTGTGTTTGAAAATAATTTTAATTCCTTGAAAAATTGAAATAATTTCTACAATGAAACATCCGCGACAGGAACCGAACCTTCTAATCCCAAGTCAGACATCTTATCCATTAGGCCACTAGGACCATATTATAATTATTGTTAAATATCTCTGACTACTCCATATCTGTGTGTGATGTAATGACAGAAGAGCCAGAGAAAAAATAACTCATTAATTTTAGCCTACTAGATTAAAATTTAAATTTCAATGTTCATTTTTTAACCTACTAAAAGCACAGGCCAGATGAGCATAAGATGCAGAAGCTCGCCGTGAGCAATGAGCTGTTAAGAGACATTTCTCAATATTTTCATTGAAACTAAAAATGATGGACAGAAATTAAAAATCTCAACTAAAAGCTGTCACATTGTTATCCCATCAGTGTTAACGGGACATATATACAAGTATTTAAATAATGCTGTGTATTAAAGCATTTGTGGTCAATTTTTAGTTTGCAGATATCTGCGCTTGTGTTTAACTAATCCTGTGAGGTAATTAATTATGTAAATATCTTCTGGACTGATTAGGAATGATCTGAATTGCTCTAACAATGGTTTCATCCAACTTAGGTCTGAAACAGAAGTGTGTTATGTTAATCAATATATACTGAAAACTTATATTGATATTTTGTACATTTTTGAATGGTTTTTTTAATTACAGAAATCTGTAATTAAAATTATTATTCAATTAGAAAAACCAAAAATTCAAGATTAATGTAGAAGCTGTCTTTTATTTAGGACTGCCTCTAGGATTCCTTCAACAGGTAGCATTTACACCACTAGAGCTTATCACTGACCAATCTGATCATAAAATCACTGTTTTTATACATTTAGAAGTTCAGTGCTAGATTTTAGGTAAACACACGTATCATGCTATTTTGAATTTTAGCTTTTATGAATAATATTATTTCACATGAGTAGCACTACAGGGAAGCACAAGGAGATACAAATAGTTATTCTATTTATGAGTGAATCAATAACAGTCTTCAATTGAATTTAAAATTACTGTCTTAATATTTTACTTAAATGTCTAAATACACTTTACTCAATTAAATTTCAAATAAACTTATTTTCATTCACTTGAAAAACACTAAAAACTCATTTTTTTGCAATTAAAGGAGTTTATAATTTATTTCCTTGTTTAGCATATGTAACATGGGAAAGTATAATATTTCGTAAAATAATCATTTTTCATTTTTTAACTAAGCTGCATTTTAGGAGTTGAAGAATCATTTGAAATGAAAACATTGCATCCTTTAATCTGCTGGGCTTTGAACCATGTTCCTAACTTAAACATTCACTATGTAGTATCTATTCACTGTAAGGAATAGTGTATATTGAGCAGTATTTAAAAAAAAAAAAAAAATACCTATAAAAGGTGCTATAGAAATGAAAACAATCCAATGCCTATCCACTATTACCTCCCTCTTTCATAAAAATACAATCAAATGAAAATCTTAAGTTTTCTTTTCTGTTTGCAGTGATTAAGAAGATAAACTTTAACTGAAATTGAATTGGGTAAAATATATTTAGTTATAAATATTAATAAAGTAATTATAAATGTCACTTCAGTATTTTTCATGCTATTTTCATAATATAGATATGCAAAGCATGGTAAAATAAAAAAAAAAAAATCATTAAAATAAAAAATAATACAGCTTTGATCCCTTGTTGATTTTGCACACACTGATTATGAGTGTGTAACAAAAACAATTGATGGCTTACAATATCATCTACTACAGAGTGAGGAACTGCCAGTGGATCTCACATTCCTTAAAAGAAGTGAATAATAATGAGAACTGTGGAATAACCATAGCAGAGGTAACTGAAGAAAATCTGTCTATGCTAATTTCTCTATTACTGTAGAATCTTTGAAATTCTTCAACTTTTCCATGTAAACAACCACTAAAAATGTTTGTAAGACATTTACTGTGTTACATTTTTCTTTTCATTTATTTCAAATGGATAATTTCAATATTTAATTTGTACAAAAAAAAAATGTTTCTTTCAATTTATCAAACCAAAAATGAGAATTTATCAAATAACTTGTTTAATGACTGTCCTTCAGTGTGACCAGGACACAATCAATTTTTGTTTGTCTGTTTCAATAAAAAAATAAATAAATGTATTTATGCTTGTTGTGATGTTATAATAAGACTGTGGTTTGCTCTTTAATAACAATGAGTGCCATCTTATGATTTCTAATCAAGGTCATGTACAAGAAAAAGGTCAAAAGATCCTGCTAGATTAATATGTATGCCAAGGCTAAGTATGAAGCAGAGCCTGAAAAGTGCAAAGTTAAAGAACTCGTACAAAAGTATGAAAAAGAAAGAACCATAATCATTAAAAAACACTTGTAGATAATAATACGGCAATGAAATAGAACTATGTCTTATATTATTGTTAAAGTTCAAAATTTCTTGAATGCTAATATCCACAATTATTGTTGATCTGCTTTAACTACTTTCACTAGAACTTATCTGAGCAGCCAATCGACAAACATCTCTTCAATAACAGAGATTTAAAGGAAAACAAAAACAAAACCAAACATTATCAAAAATTGATTCTTCATTTTTTTTCAAAAAATTCCTGTTCAAAAAAAAAACAAAAAAAAAAAACACAAAACTGGAAGCATAGCAAGTGAGTATTACCCAAAGTCATAAAAGAAAATTATGACTTTTATGATTAAATCATTATATGCCTACTAATGATACATGAACAATAGAAAGTGTGTGATTCAGCTCTTATTATGTTATTTTAAGAAAGAAAAAGAAGAAAAATGCCTCATATTCTTCAATAAACTTCTTCCTTTTCATTTCTTATGTATAATTATTTACAAAACTCTATAAAACACATCATAGTATTTAAATAGATTTATTTTAAATACTAAAATTGCAAAATTTCAAGAAGTAGCCAGCCTTCTCTTTTTTCAAGCATAAATTTTATTACGCTTGAAAAAGAGAAGGTGGATTACTTCTCAAAAATTTTCAATTTTAGTATTTAAAATAAATCTATTTAAATACTATGATGTGTTTTATGAAGTTTTGTAAATAATTATACATAAAAAAAATGCCTCAGTTTGTAAACTTGGATAATTAAGGGTCTATTACGTAAGAGAATTTATGTTAATATATGTACACTAGTAACCTTTAGTGCAAATGGGACTTTCATATTCTACATTTCTTTACTTCACTATTCATTATTATGATGATGTAAAAGACGCAATACCAATAACTAACAAAACTATTTCCCTCTATTTAAAAGTACACAACTTTTTTCTTTAGTTAGAACAAATTTTAACAAACCATTTCTGTTCATTTCTCAATTAAAGGACAGAATGTATAAAAATTAAAAGAAATCAAACAGCAATTGACCATTTTTACAATAAGAAATTTCAAAGAAACAATTTACAACTAATTCAGCTTTTATAGTAGATAGTGTCCTTGTGATGAGCCTTTTTAATTCAGCAATGAGTTGGTTCTGCCTTCTTATTTCACCAACAAAGAAACACTGATAATCATTTTGTTGAATTTTACAATAATTTTCTAATACAAAATTCAAATTAACTAAGCTATACAAATTTTTCTAAAGAGAATCCTTTTGAATGTCTCATTTAAAAATTACTTTGCCCTCAAATTTTTCATCGGTTTCTCTTCAAATTAACACGTAATAAATCACTGCAAAGCACCAAACTGTATCATAGCATTGGTTAAGAATTAAAATTTTGAATTTCTTGGTATGATTGTTATCATTTTTTTTCCAGATCTATTTCAATTTCAAATTAAATTGAAATTTAATTTACAGGAGATCAAATATTAAGTAACATAACAAATAAAATAATTATAAACAATAATAATATATAATAAATAGTAAAAGAAATAACAATAAATGGACAAAATTCTCTGAATTTGAGGTTTTTAGAAATTCATAAAAATAAAAAGGATAAACCACAAGTTAAAAGCAATTTCTGCTTTTTATATGAATTATAATGGAAATGGCATAATACAAATTTTGCAACTTTAACTTCATTTCATTTTCAATTGCAATGTTCAATTCTGTCAAATTCTTAATGACAATTTCTTCATCATGGTTAGATAAATCAATGTTATTTGAAGGAGATTTGTTAAAATATAATGTAACATTTTATACATAGTTTTGATTCCAATTAATGAATTTTAGTAGAGGTAAATTGCTGATTTAATGAATTTCAGTACAATAGACTGCAAAGAACTCAATATTAGACAGAATATAAGAATTTAGAGACTTGTGACAGTAATGAGAAAATAGTGGTTTATATGGCAAGTAGAGCACGCTACAGAATTTACAGAAATCAAAAATTGGAATGAAAAGATGTGGTTTCCAAAGTGAAACAAACCTCACTGAATGGAAATTTATTAAACCATCATTAAAAAAACAGAGCAGCAGCATTGTGATACATTAATGTCAATGATGCATATGTTTGAGGATATGGGATAATGTCCCAAAGTAAATTATATCTGAGCAGGAAGTGCAGCAAGTGGTCTGTTGAGGATGAAGACAAAATAGTTGGCTAATAGTAAGGGCTGGGGAACTAACTAACAATGTTGAAAGATCTGCAATTATGTCTTAGTTGCTCTTGGGTAACCACAAAGCACACAATTATGAGGATTAACATTAACAATTTCAATACAAATAGGAGCATAAAGATAGACTTTCTTCATAGCCACTTAGATTTCGGGGAAAAATCTTGTTGATTTCAGTGAGGAACAAGGGGAGAGGTTCCAACAGGATATCAATGTGATGGAGAAAAGGTATCGAAGCAGATGGGAGAGACACTGATAGGAGACTACAGCTGGTGTCTCCAAAGTGATTGGGTTCTGATGAACAAAATAAGAGAAAATCGTACAAAGCGCATTTTTGTGAATATCTGAATCATCTTCCTTTTTTTGTGTGTTATTATGCTGAAAGCAAAGCCTTTAGGTATTCCATATGTTTACTTCTATATGATTTTAGACAGTTTCAATGTGTTTGTGAGTAGGTTACTTCTCACCATTACATTTTGTGTATATCTTATGCTTTTCGATAGGATCTCCGTTATCTCAAAAAGTAGAGCCAATCTAGAAAAACCGATGCTATATTCGTAATCAGTAACACAAAGTCAGCCTAAAACCACTGAAATATTGTGTGCAAGGAAATCACTGTTGACCAGTTAAGAAATATCCATCTGATGAAAATAGGATGTTTATGTTTTGTTCATTTGGAAAAATCAAAAAAGAACAAAATTCAGACTAGAGCTTAACTAGATATACTTATGGGCTAAACATTTTCTACTATTGGCTATTGAGTGTGGTTACCTGATAAACTTGCTTATATTGTAAGCATAATCAAATGTTAGGGAAAAGATTTGGTACAGAAATACTAAGAAATGCTGCCAAGTTGAAATCAAGTCAAGTAGTGTCTCCATTATTTGAAGGAAAAAAAAACCTACATTAAATTAAAAGCGAAGAGAAACTCCTTATCTCTTTTTACAGTTCAAAAAGATCATGTATTCAAATAACCACCATCTGGATAGGAATGAATTGTAAGACATGAAACTGGAAAGTTAAAAAAGTTAAAGGATCACCACGACAGGCCTATGCAGGCCCAAGGGCTCGCGGGAGGTAAGGCTCCCAGCGTTTCTTGACCAACGGGACAAGATTGAGGTCGGGAGGTCAGCCTGACGCCCGCCCACCTTTAACTCCCGGGAAAGAAACCCGGTACCCATTCCACAGAGGGCTGGGTAAGCCCTAGGACCCGATTGGAGGAGAAAGGAGCGTGGAAAAATTCCCACCCTCCGCCGAGGCCGGGAATCGAACCTGCCACCTCCAACCCGCAGCCAAGCGGAAACTGGAAAGTAATGTCCTTATTATTACCATGAGAAATTGAAAGGATGTTTACATTCTAGAAATGGTGTAGGATATAAAAAAAAAGTAATTATGATTTCATTACCAAAAACCCTTTCTCAGCTAAATAGCCAAATGCAAAATGGAAATCAGGAAGAAAAAGGACCTATTTTTAACAATACCTACAGATAAAGAATCAAATGAGGAAGATGAATCCATAGAAGCTTGTTTGAGCAGTATATCTATCCCAGTTCACATTCAGAAGATATAAATCTTCCTAAAGCCAATAAGAAGAAAAGAAGAAGAGTTTACTTGGAGATTCCTGCATCTTAAGTACCACCAAACAAAAATGCAATTGATTCATGATAAGTGAAAGAAGATATCAAGGGAATTACTACAAGATTTTATTAAAACTGGTTACCCACGGTTTTCGGCAACATCTTGCTACTTTTGTGGTTATATTCTTTATCTTTAATCATTGCATTTGTGTTGCTATCTATG
Organism: Thereuonema tuberculata; assembly: GCA_023159025.1. Taxonomy (NCBI): domain Eukaryota; kingdom Metazoa; phylum Arthropoda; class Chilopoda; order Scutigeromorpha; family Scutigeridae; genus Thereuonema; species Thereuonema tuberculata. Next base: position 198,150 of record JAFIDM010002131.1, read on the forward strand.
TATCCCAATTTTCTTTGTACTGTTAGTTATACTTATAGAATACATACATAGATTGGAATTGTACATATCTAGATGAACATTTGGAAGAAGAACTTTACTTGTGACCTGCACCTGGTTGGAATTATAGGAAAAAAAATAAAAAACTGTTTGGAAATTTCTTTAATGAATGTACATCAAGGAAGACATCATTGGTTTAGTGAACTGGACTATTCTTTTATATCTTTTAGATTTACAAAGATTCAGGGATGTAAAAGTAAAGTGATATGACTCAAACAGGCTTGTTACTAATCTATTTTATAATTATTCTATTCGTTTTAGTTGCGTATAGATTCAAAATACCTTTAAAACTGGATGCAAGCTAAACACTTGCGAGACAAATTCTAATTCATGTTATTCCAACTTTATTAACAATTAATATTCAGTCAGTGTTTTGTCAGTCACAATCTGAACGGTTTAAAAAAAAAAATTAAATATGAAAAGAAATAAAAGTTGAACAGAAATTAGATTCTTTTGTTACCATAAATACGCAAGTCTTGTATGGTCACTGACAGTGGGTATTCTAGGATGACTTGAACCTTGCTAGTCAGGGAACATGATCCTTTAGCAGCACTCAGATAACCCGGAAACTCAATTTGGTCTACTCCCAGAATAGATTTCAATACATTAATACAAAGACCATATTTACTCAGTCTTCCAAACATCATGTGCAGATGTTGTTTGTGTTCTGATAGTATGTCTTTACTAGATCAATCTTTGAAAATATAACTTTACCCTGCAAGATAAGATAAAAGTCCTGAATTCTGGGAATCGTGTGATGGTCAGGTACAGTTTGGTCATTTAACAGTCTCTAGTCCCCACAGGCTCTAAATGTTCCATCTTTTTTGTAAACTAAATGTAGGGGACTAGCCCATTGGGACTTTGATGGCCGAATGATACCCTTGTCCAACATGAACTGAAATTTTTTGCTTGGCTAAGGCAAGTTTTTCAGGATTCAGTGGACATGCTTGTGAATGCACAGGTACCCCTTTGGTTGTTATGTAATGTGTCATATCATGTTTACTTGAGGTATTGAAAACATACGGCTTAGTTAAGTCTGGATATGATCTTTACAGTTCATGAAACTTTGATTTAAGGTTATTATTGAATGTGCTGATGATGTGTTCATCTGAGATAGACCTAACTGCACCCTTAACGATAATTGAGTAATACCATCAATCAATTTTGTATTATGATTTAACATCATCAATTAATTATGTATTATGAATATCAATATGTAGGTGAAATTGATTGAGAAAATCAGCCCCAATGATACCTCTATTAACTTTGGCGACAATAAATGGCCATTGAAATTGTCGTCTGAGTCCCAAGTCGAGATTTAGAGTTCTTACACCATAAGTAGAGATCTCTGTGCCATTGGCAGCATATAATGTATAGGAACAAGGAGTAGTTCCTGCTGTAGTCGCTGGAATCAGGGACACATCTGCTTTGCTGTCCACTAAAAACCGTAATCCTGAATTCTTGTCAGTGACATGTAGTTGGAATTTGCGGCAACTTTATTTCCTTGCAGCAGAACTAGCTGCGGAGTTTACTGCTGACTCGCATTTCCCGACTCTTTCCACTCACAAGGTTGCTTGCATTTTTCAGGATAACACTTGTCGCAAATTTGAAATGGTAATAACAATATTTACCATTTTCATCAAATCTGTTTCTTGACCTCGAGTGGCTACTGCGGTTCCTACTGAAGTTGCAACCTCGTGGTCTGGAGTTCCAGGCAGTCATGCTGGCAATTTGAAGCTCTAATGCTGTAGTTCTTCAATCACTGTATTCTTGCACACAGCAGCCAATTCCTGGCATGAGTTTAGCTCCACAATTTTATCAGCCATTGTGGCCAATTTGTTGTTAACCACTAGGATGTGTTTCACAGCGAATGGCATCTTTTCCAGCCAGAGAGATTGTAACATATTCTCCGACATGTCTACCCCCCGAGATTTCAGTCTGAGACGGAGCTGGCTGGGTTTCATATCTCCAAGTTCCAACCCGGTGAGCAGACGTTTAATGCGGTGATTTTCACTTTCTTTAAAAGTGTGGGGTAATCTTTCCTTATTGGCCTAGTATTTGTTGCTCTTAGAATCTTTTACGATATCCTAGATATTCTCCATAAATCTAGGTTTTAATTGAGCGACCAAGTAATTGAACATCGTTTCTTCACTTTTGATGTCACTAATTACGAATTGGGTCTCTACTTGGTAAGAACCACATCTCCGGTCTTTCAACCCAAAATGGCGGAATTTTTATGCTCACCTTGTTAGCTTCACCTTGTCACCTGGCTGAGCAGTTTTATCGCTGTCCATGGCAACCATTGTTAAAGTCCAGGGTCATCAATTGTTACTAGTCTATTTTATAATTATTCTATTCGTTTTGGTTGTGTGTAGACTCAAAATACCTTTAAAACTGGATACAAGCAAAACACTTGCGAGACAAATTCTAATTCATGTTATTCCAAACTTTAGTAACAATTAATATTCAGTCACTGTTACATCAGTCACAATCTGAACGGTTTAAAAAAAAAAAAAAAATATGAAAAGAAATAAAAGTTGAACAGAAATTATATTCTTTTGAACCATAAATATTTATAAATTTGCTAGATCATTTTTAAATATTTACATCATAAACTTGTGCAATAAAAATCAATTGATATTTTAAATGTATTTCCACAAGCTGCCATCTAGCGGTACTAACTTTAACTATTACCGTTCCCAACAGCCTCTACAAATGTCAATCTCACTTTCCTGTGGCACATCCTGTTGCCATTGACACATCCGATTATTGGTAGAATAACTATATTCTTTGAGGTAGTAGGAAATGGCTCCCCATGCCACCTGATCACCACAGGTGGGAACAGGTAAGAGTTATCTGAGATGATAACTCTGTCATGGCTAATTGTAGGCTAATAACCAGCAATCGTTTACAATTTGCTTATTACTGTAACTAAGAGAAATAACAGATTATATGGTGATGACCTTTGGCTTGAAAAAAAGATTATAATTATTGGTGATAAGACAGACGCAAATTATGCGAATGCAAAGGGCATGGTTTACACCATCCATTGCGATGGTCAGACTTGCAAATATATTGATGAAACATGCCAACCGTTAAAGAAACAGGTTGCACAGCACACTTTGGCCCTCAAGAACAGAGATTTCAATTATTTAGCCATAGGTTACACCTGCAGAACCAACCACTCAACCACAAATCCTATGTAATGAAAGAAACGACTTTAAAAGAATATGTAGAGTCCTTCTTTATCATTACACACAATAGATGTTATAATGATAATCTCTCTGTTCACACAATTCCCCAATATGGTTTCCATAAGTTTTTATAATTCATCAAATTATTTTATAATTTGCTTCTTTACTCCATTTCATTTTTATTTTTTTATCTATTTATTTTCTATATATATATTTGTTTCTTTAATAACTGTACTTTCAATATACATAATGCACAAATCTGTCCTTTCAAGTGTTATTTAGCTTGGTTTTTCCTCTACTATATCTTGTCATAAGTTTCCATCCCCATCATATATGCATTTCTATAAGGGAACTCAGCAGATGCCACTTACTGTATGTCTCCCTGATGCAGCAATGGTTCAAGCCAAGGTCAAATGTTCCCTTGGCTCCAACTTTGAACTCTATAACCGTTGTAATAGCTCACTTGACAAAGGGGTGTGGTCCAAAGATTCAAAGTACTAGTGTAATTTTTAATTTGTACATAAAATTTTTTCAATCATCAATGTGTGGTGGTCTTAATTTCATCCTTATTATTAAGAAGTTTATCAATAACTGAATTATAAAAAACAAGGAAGGATACTTGTTGATATATGACAAGGACCATTTGACAGATGAAGAGAACACTTCATCGAAGTACTAAATAAGAAAGATGAAGAAAAGTTACTGAGCAAAGCAGAAAGAGGTAAGATAGAAGAAGAAAAAGAAAATGAGATCCACCTAGATGATGAGGAAATAAAAATTGCCCTGAAGTAGATGAAAAGAGGAGAAGCAACAGAAAGCAATAATATACCAGCAGAACTGATGTTAGAAGAATGGACATTGCTGTAGAACTTCTGCACCCTTTGTTTAAGAGGATCTGGGAAACATAGAGCACACTGGGAGATTGGAGGGAAGGCAAAATTTTAAAGAAAGGAGATGCTTCCAATTGTCACAAATGGAGAGGCATTACCTTGTTCTCAATTCCGAGCAAAGTTTCAAGCAGGTTTCAGAAGAAATCGATCCTGTACAGATCACATTAACACCCTTTGAATCATCATTGAACAATGTAAAGAGTTCATATTTAATTTTCATTTCGTGTTTATGGACTTCAAAAAAGCCTTTGATTCTTTTAAGAGAATTTGCCTGTAGAAAACTTTGAAGAACTAAAGTATTCCCCCAAAAATTATCAATATCATCAAAGAAACATATAACAACGATACATGTCGAGTGATTCATGAAGGTAAAGTTAAAGAACCCTTTTATGTGAAATCTGGTGTATGACACAGATGTATCCTATCTCCGACTAATTTTTTTCTTGTAATGGATGAGACGATGAAGACTGTCACAGAGGAAAAGAGAAAGGGCATTCAATGGGGACTGACTGAAAGATTAGAAAATCTTGACTATGCTGATGACATCTGTCTGTTGTCGCAGAGTTAGAAAGATATGAGAGGCAAATTACAAGACCTTGAAACTACAGCCAAGACAGCAGGGTTGAAGGAGAATGCTGAAAAAATGAAAATCAACAATGAGAACAAAAATCAACTGCAGATAAATGGTATAGTTTACATCAAAGGGGTCAATGAATTTACATATCTTGGTAGTGTGTTCAAGAAGGATAGAGGAACCACTGCAGATGTCAAAGCACGCATTCACAAAGCAAATGCTGATTTCATCCAGCTGCAATACTGATTCTGGAAAACGAGCGAGATATCGAAGCAAACAAAACTCTGCATCTTCATAACAAACATCAAGGCTGGGTGTGAAACCTTGAAAGTAAAATGCTGTGATAAATAACAGCCTCTAAGTCCCCGTATCTTCATTCATAAGCGTGAAGGTTGGAAATGCGTCCTCCACTGAATTCTTCATATATTTAGCATAACGATGTTCAGACACGTAGGCCTTGATGATTCGCCTTAATGAGTTGTAAGGAGTCATGAGGCCAGGATTTCCATTTCAATGGAGATAGCGATGCTGGAGTATCGCAACCAATCCAGCGTCTTGGAAAATGTTCATGAAGAAACCTGCACAGTAAGAGCGAAGTAAGCAGGTGCCCTGTCTTGCTGTAACCATGTGTATTCCATGATACCTGTGTCTTCAAGCTGTGGGATTAACCATGTTTCTAACAAGTGTAAATAAGTTTCACCATTAACATGACCATCAGCAACATATGGTCCTATTATATATTATAATACATAATAGGGGGTATGGGAACTTCCTAGCCACACTATACAAAAAATGTAACAATAAATTGAGAAAAGTCTGAGGATAATTTTAAATTTTTCATTTTTCTTCTACAGTAAATCCTCGATAAGTCGTCACTCAAGGGACCAAACATTTTTGACGACTTAAGCAGAAGGACGACTTAGGCGGAATGGGAATTTTTGAAAATAAAACAAAAAAACACTGAAATACAGTATTTTCATTAAATGGTGTAGGATTCGGTGAGAAAAACAAGATTTTCTGAAATCAATATATGCAAATAAATGAGTGGAAAATAAAATAAAACAACAAAAAAAAAATCACTTTTTATAGTTATCACATTTTAATCATTTTAAAAGAAAGGCAATGTCTCTCTTTGAAACGTTTCAGCCAACCATTGCTGCCACCGAAATCTTCAATGTTCAACTACTTAGCAATTTCCATGGCTTTTTCTTTGAGAATCACGACAGAAATCGGCACATTTTGTGATCATGTTCTAGCCATCGAATTAAAACCTCCTCGATCTCGCCAAACTTCGATTTCCTCATTCTCTTTCTTTTGTCTTTGCAGTGAGCTTCTTCAATTACTTGTTTTGATGAAAGAATATCGTTTAATGTAGTCCTGAGAATATGGTATTCTTTAGCAAAAGCTGTTTTTGAAACATTTGATTTTTCAAAAAAGTGCAATTAAATCTTTTTTTTTCTTTAAAAGATAACAAGGTAAGTTTTCGTTTCCCTGACATGTTAAAAATGTAATCGAACTACGAAATTGCAAGAGTAAAAATAGCCCTTATGACGGGGCATACGCTATGAAATGAAGTCACACTCGGGAGCGGTCAAGAAAATGTCTATACACTCGCAGCGAGAAGTTGCAATTTCCCAAGTGAATTTCCCACGTGAAAATTCCCCGTAAAGACTAGGCTTTCTTAAAGTGAAGGGGCGGGGCTGGAAAGATAACACGGTGGCATGCAAAATGGAGAAGAAAGATGCTTTTGGCCATTTTTGAGGGTGACAGGTTATCCAGAGTACAATTAAATTTGGTGATGGGTAAAGGAGGATTATTTTACATTATTGTGTATGAGACCTTGTCGGGACCAAAGGAAAACGATGACTTAAACGGAGTGACGACTTATCTGGGTGACGACTAAACGAGGTTTTACTGTATTAATATTTTGAATGCTTTAAAGCATTAGGATGGCAAAAACTGGTATCTGTTAAGAATGACTAAAAGACCATGCTTATCCAATAACAACATAAGAATGCCAAATGAATTTATTGCTAATAGGAAAGGAAATTTGCTATTCTACAACTTTGCACCTGTCACTAAAAAATGTGTGTTTATTTTTTCTTAAATGGATTACGACACTTGGCATGGCAAAGTAGAAGTACCTTCAGTTTTTTAATTTATCAGATAAGTTCCCCAGCAGAGTTAACAAATGAATGAGAGGTGAAAACGAAACCAATATCAAGATCAAGTACAACGGAATGGATAAACAATCCTGAATGGCAAAATAATGCAGACAAATTAAAGGGTTGTCACATTTTTACTGAACAAGTTGAACCTACTGAACTAAGATGGCAAAGTTTTGACAAATTTAAATTTTTAGGTACATAAAAAAAAAGAAAATAAATAAGAAAGAACCCTGGAGATGTGAAATGCAGTAAATGAAATAAAAAAGACAGGAATTGCTTAAAAGAAACAGATCCAATAAGTCAAGAAACAGACAGTTTCAATTCCAGGAATACAGATTAGTACCTATCTGCAAAAAGTGAATCTGCAATGATGGAATATTTGCTTTTGTAACAGAAGTAAATAAATAAATAAATTGGAAAAAGGGAATAACTATTACAGAGGAAGTATAAAAAAAAAAAAAAGTAGAAAATAATATAAAATATGATAAAGCAAAGCTGAATATTAATGTTCTAAATCCAAAGACACAGAGAAAAGAAGGCTAGGTTTATTAGAGAATGGTGTTACCTGGGGTTTTTTGCAGGTTCTTTCAAAAGAAACTCATTACAATTTTTTTTTCTTTTGCTTTTGAGGATAAAATATTTGTGGCCAATTACAACAACATACTGAAAAAAGCTACAAATATACTAACAGGCTTACAAATTTTACAAATCTTGTGCTAACCAAAATAAATATTTGTTGTTGTTGTTTTAAAGCACAAAATATGCTTGGCTCTAACTGTAACAAGAAATAGTTTAAAAGTAAAACCATATTTTATGGAGAGAGTATCTAGTAATGAAAGCATTAAATATAAAAAATTAAATTATGGCCAAACATTTATTAATATAAAAATGAATCCCTTTACAAATATAGAATGTAAGAAAATTACAATGCTTCAAAATATTCATGTAAATAATAAAAATAGCAAATTTAAATTAATTTAAATTAAAATTTAAAAATAGAAAATTCAAAGGAAATAGTACGATCCAATAACTTAGTTTTATTCTATTCCTTCTTGGGCAGAGGATATTACAAGAACATTAGAAATACAACACAAAAAATAGCTATTAAATTATCACATAAAAAAATATTTCAAATTATAACTGCCCTTTTAAATAAAGTAATGATTAAACATAAAAAAAATATGAAAAGTACTTGATAGAATTTACCTTTGTAAATGAAACCAATCGAAACCTACATTATGCCATTCCCAATCCATTTGACAACTTTAAAAGTATATCAACTTATTTGTTCAATAAATTCAAGTTAATCTATCTTGGATTTATTTTTTTCATAACAAGGATTCATCAACCACTGATATAAAATTATTTTATTTATTATTTTGTTGAATCACTGATCTCAGATGTAAATTAACTTTATTGAAGAAAAAAAAAAGGTAATTATGAAAAGTTTAGATTTTTTTCTCTCAGTTAATATTTAAATTTTTAAGAACAATTATAGCAGTATGGATGAATATAAGCAGCATTTATTTATAAGAAATGAATTCAAAAATTTGATCATCATCTTTATATTTAAGAAAAATAAAACTTATGAAAAAGAAAACAAAGACAGCAGATCACCTTAAGTTAAGGTTTAAGTTACGTCTAAATCGCTTGATTCTAGTTTTGTGATCACTGACACAATCATTGAAGATCGTATAATTTACTTTTGTCATAATTTTCATTATCATTAAAAAGGCTTTTTCAAACATGAATCTGGTGGTAAATGAAAAAAATGACAAATCATCTGATTCTCAACAATTCTCCAAACATTGATGGAAACTATCATCATGTGATTTGGACATTCGGGTATTATGCAAATGTAACTCAACATTATCACTTGTTCATTATCCAAAATGAAGAAGATATTGTAGATGACGTCAACAGCCATGAAGAAATACATTTTTATTTAAAAGAAAGGATCAACGTCAATTGAATATCAACATCAAAATTTAATTTGAAAAGAATGTACCGGTATTTGTCACTAGTTTGTAAGGAAGTTCATATCATTTAACATTATAGTTCCATCAATAACTAGCTTTCAAAATTCTATCCTTATGTTCTTGGATTAACGTTTGGCTGCCTGTGAATTGCCTCCTTATATCTGTAAAGTTTGAGAATATCTTCTAAATTTTATTCTTATTGACCAAACTGGCTGTTATTTTTTTATTAAAGTTACAGATTCATGGAATCATTAATCTCCTGTAGCAAAATATTCTGAGCGTTTGATAGGAGTTACTGTGGGGGGTCAATTTAGTGAAGAGAAAGTCCCCATGCTATATTGAGATGGAATTGAAGATTTCTGGCTTTACCATCAATGTCTTGGTCAAGACTGGCAAAAATGGTGGAGAAGAAATAAACATAAAAGACATAAAGAAAAAATATTCCTATTCAAAGTCTAGGGAGGACTGAGAATGGTGAAGTAAGAAAGAGGAGAAGGATGGGTGGTAATGAAACCTCACGGCTGGTGGACTGCAAAGCAGTAGAGGGAACTAGACAAACCAGAACCTTCCTTGATTAGTGGCATCCCATCTCAGATATTTAATTTATATGATTTCTATTTCATAGATATTTCTAAAAATTAAGGTATGAATTGACAAATAATTTCTGTTTTCTCCTGCTGAAATTCGTGAGGCACTTGGAATTATGGATGGAGATGGATGAATTTTTATTTTTGATATAATTAGGCATTTATCAAACTGTATGGTTATGTCTAAAGATATGGTAAACTTTCCACTAGCAAACATCTTTCTGATATCAAAACAAAAAGACCCAAGGGATCATCTGCATTTCAATGGCTGTCAAAGCCACACTTTTATTTCCATGGAAATCATAAAAGCTTAAGACTAAATATCAAAGAATGGCAGTGTTTAGCTCTAGACCAGTGTTTCCCAACCCTTTTTGTGCTGTGCCCCACCAAATTAGGTATAACTTTCAAAAAGAAAAAATTAAAAAAAAAACAACTTTTTTAACTTTCACAACCAAAAAAAAAACAAAACATAATATTACTCCATTTTCGAATTGCCCCCCTCAACAATCAAATTGCCCCCCTGTGGGGCGTGCGCCCCACGTTGGGAAACAGGGCTCTAGACACTCTCTCATGCATTTTATCTTTTTGTGATCCATTAACTGACAATGCTGCTCTGCTTCCTCCTTCTTTACCCTTCCTCTGCTATTGTTTTCTTTTATCCTATCTGATGTATATCTCTTTTATTTCCTCTATACACTATCTTCTTCACCACTTTTTGCCAGCCTTGACAAGGATATTCAAAGCAATGTCGAAAAACCTTGACTCCAGCTCAGTTCAATGAGGGAGAAAAAAACAATTACACTTCTACTCAGTAAATGTTTCTCAGGAAATGAATGAATGAGATTAATATTTATAACTAGTTCCAAAAAATGAAATTTAAATAACATGTTTGGAAAAACAAACCCAACAACAACAATAATTTTCCTTACACAACATCTTCTGTATTAGCGTTTATTTTAATTACAGAAGCTTGGTATGAATGTACGCCAACATAAACAGTCAATACAATTTTATTATTGTTAGAACCAATTGGCTATTTTTCCTTCCAATTAACTTGCCGAGTCTTCACAGTCAGCTTGATTGGATGCTTCGCAGTCAAAGGAATCTCTGACAGATGCTGCTTTCAGCAGTTGGTATCACTGTTATCTACGAAAGTGATGTTACAGTCTGTGAAGGGTTGGTATAGGAATCCAACCCTTCGTAAGCGATAACCTCTGTCGGAGATTCCTCTGACTGTGAAGACTTCATTGGAAGGAAAAATAGCCAATTGGTTCTAACCATAATAAAATTATATTGACTGTTCATGTTGGCGTACATTCATACCAAGCTTCTGTAATTAAAATAAATGCTAAAAAAAAGAGAAAAACTTGATCTTAAAATGAAAATTAATTGAATCTTCTGTATTATCTAAAATCTCTGTCATTAGAAAGCAGTTTAGTTGTAAAATTAATGTATTTATGGCTATTTATTGTGAAAAGCAAAGTCAGGTAGTGACAAATGAGAAGATTAGACATAAATGAATTAATAACATCAAAATACTAGAGATGGATGATTTTTTGTTTAGACAATGATTAATCATAACAATTCAACAGCAGAAGAAGTGAATAAATGTTTGATTACTTGTATGGATTTTGAAAAATAAAGAGATTAACAGGAATGGAAGTTTGTATTAAATTCTTTGTAAATACCTTTGCTAAGCTAATACTTTACCTAAAACTAGAAATTGTTTGAAATTTACTTTACACCCCTCAATCAGCTTTATTTATTAAAAATTAGATTATGATATCTACTATTTCAAATCTTCTATTAACCCCACACTAAAATAGAGGGACTCAAAAATTTTACTTTTTTCTTCTTTAATACATTTCTAAACAAAAACAAATTATATTCTTTTCAAATATTTAAGAACAGTTAATAATAAATAAATGACAACCTAATCACAAAATGATAATAAAATTACATCAACTGTTTTACCAAAAATGTTAAAATTAAAAAAAAAAAAAAAAAACTATTCTGGTGGGAGAAGACCATTTTATTTTCATTAGAACTGCATTGGAAGTTTTGCATTTTTAAAATAAAATTGTGTTGTTACATAAAAGGATAGCATTTTAATTTGAAAACATATTGTACCAAACCTGTAAAAATTATTAGAAGCATTTTAAATATTTAAAATAAGTACCATAAAAACAGCCAATTCAAGTCTAACCTCACAAGCAATTTTTTGTTTCAGGAATTTAGGAAACCTTTTATAAAAGATTACTATTATTATTAAACATTAATTTATGCAAAATCATAACAAAGGAAACACAAATATGAATTTAAATCAATATCAGGTGAAAGGTATTTAAAATTTTCAGGGTAAATGAATTCAGTCGGTGAGAAGAAAAAAACAAAAAAAAAACTTTTTACTCAGGAGAAACAGAATTAAACTTAGATTAGGAAAGACAACTGAAATGTGCTTTCAAAATGATACATATAAAAAGGAAAGCTTTTCGATTTTAATAGAAAAATAAAATATATTTTAAGGAAAACGATAGCCTATATAAGAAATAATTTCAATTTTAATTTTCCAGTGACATTGTTTTTGAAAATTTATGGTTATGAGTTAATGCTCTTAGAATAGAACTATTAATTCATCTAGAGGAACCTAATCAACAATCAGCAGAAAGGATATTCAAACCTGAGTCCCA
>JAFIDM010002131.1:223896-247732 GCA_023159025.1 Thereuonema tuberculata
TATATATATATATATATATATATATATATATATATATATATATATAAGGGGCGTTCAAAAAGAAACGAGCCGGAGTGTGTAATGGGCAAATCGGTGACAGAAGGATAATATCGTTGCATGTGTAACCAAGATTGGTTCTGACACGAGTGAGTGCGAAGTTCACAGCCCGCCACAAGAGGGTCATGGGTGCAAGTCACGTGACTAAAAACTAGCAGAAGCATGCGTCAATCGTCCAACAAGGTCATTCACGTTGTAAGCAGTGAAACAGTGCAATGGAGGCGTCTAAAGAAGAGCAAAGAGGTGTTGTTCGTTTTCTGACAGCAGAAGGAGTAGGGGGAACGGACATTCATCGAAGAATGTCACAAGTGTACGGTGAACACTGCATGTCCCTTCACTGCATAGGCTTCACATAGGCTTCACTGCTTAGGTTTCACTGCATGTCGGACGACAACGTTGTGAACTGTTTTTTTTGAAATTCATAACGCAGCCCCGAAATTTTACGAGACAGCCATTCATCGCCTTGTATAGCAGTGGGACAAGTGCCTCAACAGCCAGGGCCAATACTTCTGACATACCTGTACTGGTTTCTGTTCCTCGGCTTCCGGCTCGTTTCTTTTTGAACGCCCCTCATATTATATATATTATATATTACAATAAAAATATTATAATAACTTCCTTCTTATCTTCGTCTTTCCAATGTGAAAATGATGTTTCTAATAAAACACACACTATATCATAAACAGGATTCACATTTAAAACAGCTTAGCACTACGAAACAAGCCACTGGAAGAGAATATCTTTCTCTGTTAATTCAACTTCACCCGTACAGTGGGTGACGTCACGGTTGTCATAGCAACCATCGCCTCGGTTGTGATCTAAAGCTCTGCCCCTGAGGTTGACTAACTTGAAACCGAGGCCAACTTCACTTGTAGGTCAGCATCGCACCGCGCTGGGAGCCAGAACTCGACGCGCAGGACTTATAAAATATTATTAAATACAAAAATACATTTCTATTAAAACCAACATACAAGATAAGGAATATAAAGTTTTCTTATAATAATTGTTATATTACAAATAAATAATATTAATTTATTACAAATAATTGGTGAAGTGCCACTTCACCTACTTCCCCTGAATAGCCGCCACTGCTGAAAAATTGTCAACAAGTTATAATAGTGAAGGGGAAGAAAGTAATTTACAATCACTGAATGGAAAAAAGAAAAAGAATTCCAATAAGGAAAAAGTTAAAAATAATGTTCCAACGATAGTAGCCTGGAATGTGAATGGTTTAATGAATAAGGATAATAGTGATCTAAGGAAAGTGCTAAATGACTTCGATGTAATAATTTTAATTGAAACATGGTTGTTAAAAGCTGAAAACATTGAAAATATTGGTTTAAGTAATAGATATGAATGGAGTCATAAATTAGCAGATAAACAAAGTAAATTTGGAAGACCAAGTGGGGGCATTAGTTTAGGAATAAATAAGAGCAAGAGTATTAAATTTGTGTCGCAAAAGATTTATGAGGATTGTATTATTGTAAATATTGTGAGTCGAAAAGATCCCTATAAGTTTATTGCAATTTATAATAAAGATATAAATAGATTATTAAATAAATTAAATGAAAACATTATAGAGGATTTAAAAAAAGATGTAAATATAATTGTTATAGGAGACATGAATGTGCGCATAGGTAATTTAAATTGTAAATGTTTTAATTCTAATTTTGAGGAAGAATTATTATTTGAAGATAGAAACTCATTAGATAAGGTGTGTAATAAAGATGGAAAATTACTTATGGAATGGGCAAGAGAAAATAACTTAGAAATTTTAAATGGAAACTATGAAAATAATAATGTAGGAAACTGGACTTATATTGGTAATACAGGATGCTCAGTGATCGACCTATGCTTTGTTAATGAAAAATTCTTATAAAATGATATTTATTTTGAAGTAGGGGAGTGTTGGATATCAGACCATCTGCCAATCTCAATAACAAATAGGGTATGTAGAAAAAAGGTAGTTGAGAATGTAACAAAGAAATATATATGGGAAGAGAGTTTAATAGGAGAGAATATAAATAAATATAAACAGGTAATCTCAGAAAAATTAAACGATTTAAATTCTATTCACGAAATAAATGCATTTGATGAAAGCTTTACAAAATTATTAAAAGAGGGGGTACATAGTATAAGAGAAAAGAAAGAAAATATAGAAGAAAAGGGATGGCATGATAAAGAACTTAAAGATTTAAAAAAAAAAGGTAAAAGAACAGTTAAAAAATTTTAAGAGTGAAAATACAATCGAGGAAAGAAAAAAATATATAGCATTGAAAAAACAATTTAAAAAAATGTGCAAAGAGAAAAAAGAATTATGGGAGGAAAACATAAAAGAAAAGTTTGATAGGATTAATACGGGTAAGGAATTTTGGGACATGATTTAGAAATACAGAGGTAAAGTAAGAAATTGTGACTATAAAAAAGAAATAGATGATGAGGTATTGGAGGATCATTTTATCACATTATTGGAGGGGGTTAGAGTTTCGAAGACTGAGAAAAGTAATAAAATTGAAAAAGGGAAGGAAAAAGAAATTGAAAATAGGTTAGTGAAGATAGAAGAGGAAATAGAACTATTTAATGAAGAAGTCAATCTCACAGAATTAAGGTCAATTTTGAAACGCTTAAAAAAGAATAAAGCTGCGGGCCCCGATGGGATAAAAAATGATTATATTAAGAATATGCTTACAGAAGGGATTAAAGTATTTTTGAGCTGGATGAATTGGATTTGGAAGGCCAAAAAAATCCCGGATAATTGGAGAACTGAAAAAATTATCTCTATTTATAAATCGGGAAATAAATGCGACCCAACTAACTATAGAGGAATTATATTATTAAATACATATTTTAAGATATTTGGAGAAATTTTAAGAGGTAGAATAGAAAAATCGTTAGAAGAAAAAACTTTGATTGTAGAAAATCAAGCAGGATTTAGGAAAGGTTATTCGACAATAGACAATATGTTCGTTTTAAATACCTGTATAAACTCAAGGTTAATGGAAAAAAGAAAGAAATTGTATGCATTATTTGTAGACTTTAAAACGGCATTTGACTCCATAGATAGGACGATATTATGAAAATGTTTAGAAGAAATAGGAATAAAGGGTAAAGTTTTGAGAATAATTAGGAATATTTATGAAGAAACTATAGTTACAATTGGAAGAGGAACCGAAAAAATTAAATTTAATAAAGGTGTACGACAGGGGTGTGGCCTAAGTCCCCTTTTATTTATAATTTTGATTAATAATTTAGAACTAAAATTAAGAGAAGAAGGATGGGGTGGAACTAAGATAGGAAAAGAAAAAATTTATAGCTTATTGTATGCGGACGATTTGGTGTAAATGGCGGAATCAAAAGCAGAATTAGATAAGATGATTAAGATACTTTAGGAATTCACAAAAGTTAATAAACTAACAATAAACTTAAAGAAAACAAAAATTATTATTTTTAGGAGAGGAGGAAAAAGAGCGAAAAATGAAAAGTGGCACGGGGATAATGAAGAAATTTTAGTTACAAATAGTTATCAATACTTAGGAAGATTTTTTACATCACAAAACAGTATAAATGAAAACGTGAAATATAGAAAAGAGAAAGGTGTTGCAGCGGCTTGGGAAGTAATTAAATTAATAAAAAGATCAAAATTAGAGGATTGGGGTAAAATTAGATTTTTATTTAAAACAATAATAAAAAGTATAGTAAGTTATAGAATGGAAATGGATGGATGGTTAATTAGAGAAGAATTTGAATCCATACAAAATTGTTTATGAAAGTTATTTGGACGATGGATAGAGATGTCCCGGGATATATTATTAATGCGGAATTAGGTCTGATTCCTCTTCGTTTAGATTTGTTGAGGAGGGCATTCAAATATTTGGAAAGAATAATAAATTTAAATACAGCAAGACTGCCGAGAATATGTTGGGAAGATATGGTTGAGAAAGCAAAAATTGGAAAATTAAATAATTGGACAAAAAAGATTAATGAAATATTTATTGAAGCTGGATGGGTTGTAGAATGGGATAGAGCATTAGAGGTCGATTACTGGGCATCCAATAAAGAAAAAGTTATAATGAGAATCGGGGAAATAACATTGCAAAAAAATGTATAATAAAATTCAAAATTCGACATATAATGAATATTACAAATTTTTAAATTGGCAAATAAATGGTTCCTACTACATCTGCACAAAAGTTAAAAATATGTATATAAAAGAAGTATATATTAAATTAAGAATAGGTTGCATATGGAGAAATAGTAAATACTGGAAAAAAATAGAAGATAAATGTTGTAGGTTGGGTTGTAAAGTAATAGAAGGGTGGGAACATGTAATTTTTGACTATGAGAAATTGACTGAGGAGAGAGAAATGTTGGAAATTGAGAATGTAAAAGATAGAAGAGGTTGATGGTATAATATATTGTCTGCTCAGTATGTAAATAAAAAGTTATGTAAATTTATAATAACATTTATTGAAAAAGGAAAAAATATGGAATTAATGTAGAAATAATTGTAATTGACTTAATTGTAAGCGTATGGGTTTTAGTTTTTGACTTTTCATTGATATATTTGAAGAATTGTTATTATTTATTTCGAATACTCCTTTATTTAATTAATGAAATCATATATAGTGAGTGGTTCATATATAGAGTTTTTGATATACATGAATGATATATTTGTATTTTTGTGTAATTTTTTTTTTCTCTAATATTGTTGTTATTATTATTATATTTTAATTAGTTATTAAGATAGGGAGGATTTATGTAAAAACAAATTTAATTTAAACCTAACTTGTAATATAATTAATTTACTAATAATTATTTAAATGGCTGAGATAACAAATATACTTAAGCTTTGGAATCCATATTATAACTTGTAAAGGGTATAACCCCGAAGAAGTTAAATAAATTTTACTTTACTATATCTCTGTAATCCATTGTCATATATTAGCAATGATGATGGCAGCATTACATGATTTTGAAGAGGATTGATAGTAGATGCCAGAGATGGGCCACTCCATCTCCAAAATAAAAATGAAATTGGGATTTTAAAGTGCAACAATTTTAAGATGTATCTTAATTATACAACATCAGGAAAGACATTCAGCGTGCGACATCGCTGAGTCAATGAGAAATTCTGTACGACTGTGGCAGTCAGGCAATCATTATAACATCCAACCAGTATACAACTTACAACAGATAAAACAGAAGAACTCAATGCTGGGGGTCACATATAACATCAGTATTTGGACAGTACAATATTCTCTATTGTCTCTTGGGTACAGAAGCCAAAGGCCACTTCAGGTCCCATTGCTGGTCAGACTGCATAGGGTTCTACTCATTGCTTGGGCTCATGAACATTGCCACTGAAAACAAGACGACTGGAAATGTGTAGCCTGGACTGATGAGTTCCAACTGTTTCAGGAGATTACATGTGAGGAGAAAACACCACAAAGCGATGGATCCTGTATGTCAACAAGAGACAGTCCTGAGTGACAGTGGCTCTCTTGTGGTGTTTTCAGCTGGCAGTTTTTAGGACTTCTGGTACATCTACAATTGTCTGGCAGATGCTACATAACCATTCTTATGGATCATTTGTCCATGTCATGCATTCATTCAAGACACTTTCAGCAGCACAGTGGATGGGAAAGCATTCCTCTGAGTTGAATATCAGGAGTTGGCATTCGCTGGATTTAATCCCAATAGAATACGTGGGATGTGATTCAATGTGCCATCAGTGCCAGGATTCCAATAGGGAATTGTGGACCTCTACTGAGGACGTATGGTGTATACTATCTATACAGTGCTTCAGAGAGTCCATGCCCCATTGCGTTGCTATGGTAATCTGATCGAAAGAAGGACCCTTGCATTACTAGACAGGGTTTCAGATACATCAGTATATAAGTACAGTGTCTGCTGTGGTAGTTCCTGTTGGGATCACTAAAGGTCACCAGATTTTTATATACCAGGTCTATAAATATGAAACAGGAATTTTTTGTATAGAGAATACACATTTATTGTATGAAAATTATAAAAAAATATTTTATTCGAAGTATTGCCCATCGCTAGCTATACATTTTTCTCACCTGTCTGACAATTTGTGGATGCCATGCCAAAAAAACTGTTGCCCTTTTGAGGCAAACCATTCATCGAGCCATTTCGTACATTTTCATAAGAAGTGAAGCGTTGCTCAGCTTAACTCAAAGCACTGTGATTTACCAAGACCATGCTCACCGTAAGCTTCGACAAGCATTCAATGCAATACTGCAACATTTTCTTCAAATGGTAACAGAAAATCAATGCTGTCTGCAAATCATAGTTTCCAGGCACAAAATTCGACATGTTCAATGTTATTACAAACTATGCTGTTGTATGAAACTTGAATTGTTGTGAGTTGAAAATGAATTGTCAGATCTCAACAAGACAATGGTGCCAATGACACAGTTTGATGGTAACTATATTGACAGGTAGGGCCATCTATGGGCAAATTCCTGTAAATTCACATTTACAGACCTTTTTTAGAATTACAAAAAAATTCTAAAAACCAAAAAAATCTCCTTTTGTTTCAAGAGCTTTCTTCAACTAACTACACTTAATTTCTATGGAATTGCTTTCTCACCGACACAGTTACAGTTCAAATGGCTCAACAGTTTTGCATTATTTCTTGTTTTGAATCCCGCCATGGAGTGCTGCACTTGCACTTTTTTTTTAGTGAATTTTGCCTCTAATAGTTCTCTCATGTGTTTTTATGATCCAACACCTTTCCAAACTCCACTCCCTCTTCCTACAACTGCCAACATACCAGCAAATAATGAGCAACCTTAACATAGGAAAGCTTCTTATAATTTTTCTTCAGACAAAGTCAACAAACTTTTGCTTCCATTACTGCTTCCTATGTACTGCAAATGCTTCTTTGATGATGTGTCATGCCTCAACATGGACTGTTCCATCAACCATAGGTGCATAGTTTGAGGAAGGGTGGGGAAGTGGCTAATAAAACTTTTTATGTTAGCTCCAATCAAAAAAAAAAATACAGAAATCACACCACAAATCAAAATTCAACCTTGTTGGTGGTGGGGAGGACTTAGTCGATGGTGCTAAGATTTCTTCTGTGAGTACTGGCTAGTTTACTTTGGTCAACTACCTGCTCTTTCTTCAAACCACCTGCAGTGGTCAAGGCTTCACTATCTCTCCCTCCAATCAATGCCAATCGACAGAATGAACAGATCTTCACAAACATTTGAGATTCATTTGCAGACAGCCTCTGAAACTTGGCCAGGTTAAAAATGAACTTTATCCTCCTTTGTCATGATTCTGGTTCTCCTTGGCTCCTCTGTTTTCACCAAATTCCATCTTCGATCCCTACTGGTGAACATCAAATTCTGTTTTGTAATCATTAACCAGCTCATCACAATTTAATTCATAGGGCACCATGCACTGCCACATGTGCTGTTTGCAGAAAGAAGGCCTTTGTGTGAATGCAATTTCAGGTATTTTGTCAGCCCAACTCTATCTCTTTTTCTACCTTCCTCGACATTCAATTTCCCTTCTCTGTTTCTGATAGTTCTCCAAGTCCATCAATGTGACAGAGAATCATCAGCTCTGAAATGAAATTGGGTTAATCAACCACCTTGATTAATCTCTGGGTGAGGCAGGTCATTAGCCACAATTATTGCATACACTTCCCATTTCATCCATCACCTCATCTTTGCACACTGGACTGTGCATTGATTAATTGCAAAGAGGATCAGGTAAGAAATCCTGTTTATAACACTTAGACTTACATCAAACAGTCCATTGTGCACTTGATTATCATTTTCCCACAGAGCAACAACTGCACAATTGTTGTATATAAGCTATTTTTAATGTCTGGAGCTGAGTAAACAACAATCTCCTTGCTTCTGCCAATTTTCCACTACTGACAATGTATTATTTCCCAAATCTTGGAGCTTCAAACTCCTAACCTCAGTTTCGACGATTGATTCAGACATTTC
Source organism: Thereuonema tuberculata (assembly GCA_023159025.1). NCBI lineage: Eukaryota > Metazoa > Arthropoda > Chilopoda > Scutigeromorpha > Scutigeridae > Thereuonema > Thereuonema tuberculata. The sequence continues at coordinate 231,942 of JAFIDM010002131.1, forward strand.
CTGCATATTTCCCCATTTTTGTTACTACTTGTGCACTTTTCACCTTTCAAATCTCAATGCACTATGCTGAAGGTTTCTCTTAGCTCAGCTTAGTCATCCAGCCTTTGGTCCTACTTTTGTTGAGCCTCTTTTTGATGGCATTTTTGCATCTGCTTACGTGACTGAATTTATGCCTTCAACCAGCTTTTTCCATTCATCATTAGTGTCTTCATTTTTATGCATGATAATTATCACTTGTAACTTTATGATAAATAGTATTAGTCAGATTTATTCAATGGAAATTATAAATATGAGACAACAGTCACTGAAATAGTAGATATTTCCAGAGACAGGATAAAAAAGAAAAATCAGTATAGCTTGTTAGGCCTAAGAAAACAAGATGATACATTAATGCTTACTGCATACATTTTAATAATACAAAATACATGTAATCACAGCATAAAAACTATTGGCTCGTCTTTTGCCACATGAACTCACGTTCATGCCACAAAATAAAAAAGAATAAAATATCTTTGGTCATTGAAATGAATATAACAGCTCCCATTAAATTCTGCCATCAATGTCCATTTTCTTTTTCTGACTGAAAATAACAATACATCTATATAGGCAATACGTAGAATTACAACAAATTCAAATTAACTAAAATAATAACTCAACCGCATTAAAAGTCATTTTTAGAACATACACATATATTAACAATAAATACACAGCGATCAATTTATTATGAACACTGTCGCTTTTGCAGCCAATACAGCAGCTTTTGAGGCATGGCTTTGATGCATGGACTACATGAGATTCTAGAAGGCAGCAAGAGGTACAGCATACCATTTGCTAACATCGCCTATCATGCCTAGCCTACAGTCCTTTGTGGTGCATTAAACGGCAAATTCGTCTGTCCATATGAGCCCCAAAGCTCAATGGGATTCAAATCAGGCTAGCAACTCAAGAGGCTGTCCATCAGCTGGATTTCAACCTCATTTTTAACGAACCATTTGTGTACAACTCTTGCATCATGACATGGTGCATTATCCTGTTCGAACACAACAAAAGACCATTACCATAAAGCGTCGCACTTTAAATGCAAGAATGGGCATATAGCCAATTGTATCAAAGGAACTCTCAACCACATTAGCGCTTCCAAACTGTTTCATGAAAACATCCCAAGATGAAGATACCTCTAACGTGTCTGCATGAAACTCTGGTGTCAGGATCAAAGTGTAGCAATTCATTCACCCAGTACATGACTAATCACAGAAGGCAACCACGTCGATCTTTCTTGGTTCAATGATGATGTTGCTTGTGCAATTGCAAGGTACATTCAGTACAAATCAGTTAACATGAATGTGGATCCAAATGCAGAAAAGGATTGTATCTGCGACACACTATCTAAGATAGTCCCTAGTTATCTGTTTGATGGCCCTACAGCTGCTAACAGATACCATTCTTGACAGAGATGCCTACTATGTAAGTCTGTTAAATCACCAGCTTTTTCCATTTTCACACCACAGATCAACACCACTAATGATGCTGCTCTTCTGTATATGTAGAGAGTTACATAATTAGTTCACATGATGGTTGAATTCTACTGGACTAAGGGAGGCCATAATGTGATCATATACACACTCAGTATAACTCAATAAAAAGTGCCCACAGATATAATGCTTATGACAATATGTCTCCTAAATGGTCCTGATTTATCATCTGATGAGCTCCTTATATGTTTTATGTTCCTGGAAGCTGCATGTTTCATTCTGCCTTAATATAGAATCCCATTGACTACTAGCTCCTGTAATGCACTGTTCCTCTATCTACCATACTTCCCAGTAACAATAATTTTTTTAACCTTCTGGCAATTGCTTCTCAGATGTCCATGTTTTTCTACTGTGCCTTGAATTATATCAGAATCTCCCATTAGGGACTTAGTCAATCCTTAAGAGAGTTTTCTCTAGAAGATATACATCTAAAGAGACATAAGAATTCTTTTATCATCTACAGATTGTCCAATCAGCATTCATACACTCATACTTTATGCCCAATCAGGACTGTTGAGAAGAAACTGTACATGATGAACTCTGTTCAACGGGACTCCACTAACCGTACTTTTCTTGAGTACCAACATCATTTTTTTAGGCCTCCATTTGTGAATTAATTTTAATAATTATTTTGAATTTTAATAATTATTTTTTTTTTCTAATTCATTTCTGCTTGGACACAGTTTCTAGGCTCACTTTATTATTTAACTTGATGACGTTAAATACTGGAAAGTTCATAAAATGTTGTTTAAATAAATGTAGTAATATATCAACAGTCAGCAAATTTTAATTTGAAATAAGAACTCAATTTTGTCATCATTATGGATAAAAGGAAGATGGTCCAAGATAGAGAGAGTAGTTGAAAGAAGAATGTTAATTGGTTGGCAGACCAATCAGTATCCGTACTGCCAATTGCTCAATACATTTAAAGAAGTTCAAGATGAATTATTATTAATTCCAAAATGTCAAATAAAAACATATTTTTTTAAAGGTAAGACGTAAATAGTAGAAGATTAGTCCAATAAATTTTAAAATATTCAGATTTACTTAGACATGATCTTAACCATTTGTAAAAAAAAAAAGAAAAAAAAAAAAAAAAGATAGAAAGAAGAATGAATTCAAATAGTTTTCAAAAGGATTGAAATCTTTCTCTTGATTCAACTTCTATTTAGGTTTTTTTCAGATTTGAGGCTGATAATGAAATGCTATCCTCTGCCCAGCAATCCATGAAATGATTGGAAAATGCAATCTTTAAATAAATGTATGAATTCTACGTAATTTCAGGTATGAAATATTCACTACAAAAATTTTAACTTGCTGAATGATGGAAATTATCATGGGGAGTTCATTGAAAGACTTCAGAATAAAAAAAATAAACACTACAATTCATAGAATTATTAGAAATGCATAATGAATCCTTTCACAAGTGAATGTTTTATGCATTTGGATGGGCTTTGTAAGATTGTGATTACCTAATACCCTGCAGAGGGTATGAAATATCTCAGAAACTGTAATACTCCTATTATCATTGATAAATGTATTACATTTATATGATGAATATAAATTTATATTTATATTATATTCCACCTTTAACATTTGTTCAATTATCATCAATACACGACCTGTACATTTATTCATACAACAGTTAATCAATTCTCAACCATTATTGCCATGTTTGTGAATTAATCGTTTCTATTGCTTCTACCAGAATTAAGAGGCAGTTCTAGAAGTTAATGGTATTCTAGTAACAACAACGGCAATTTAAACTAATTTTGATTTTTCTATCCATTCTAGATCTACACTTAAGTTTCTGTTATGTTTATAAAAGCCAGCAATGATTAAGGCCTATTAAATATAAATGATGGCTTTTTCAACATGGCTACAAGACTCCAAATTTAGTCAAATCTGAAGAATCTATTAGATGATCGGTTTGACATCAGTTCTCACCTAATAGGATTATTGTCGGTGAAGAAACAATACAGCCTATCTGATAATTCTCCAAACTTTACAGGACGCGAAGAAAACTTTTCCAGCTGTTTCTTACCAACACCCACACTACTAAAAGTTGAAAATAATAAATAAAATAACAATAAAAATTATAAAAAAAAACAAGTTTTAGACGTTTTGACATTTTTTATTAAATTCATTCACACAGGAAGTCTTTCTTCTTATAAAATAGAAAACTGCAGATAGGCTGTATTGTTTCTTCACCGACGTTATGTTCTGAAAATGACAAAAAAACTCATGGCTGTGTAAATTCACTACATTATTTTTATTGTGTGTGGACAGCTTTTAAACAGAGCACCAATATAAAGCAAAACATACATACAAGCCTAAGAGTAATATTTGATTAAAATCAAGGAGGTAGAGAAGACAATCGAGTGCTTCCCATCAGGTGCATACCATGCTATGCAAATCTGACAGAACAGATAAAAGAAATGAAGAAAACTACATCATTTGTTTTGTTTTCTGACAAGTGAAATATTTTCAAAAGAAAAGGAAAAATACAACAGAGTAATCAGAGCCAAAACCACATAGACTAAATGTTTTAGCATAATTTCTGTCATCGAATATCTGCTTTAGTAAAACAGTGTAAAATCCATAGAGAACTTGAGATTTATGACTTTATGAATCTCTGGTTAGTGACTGTAATTATGGATTTATTGATCACATACAGTCTTAACATAATTATCCACCATAATTAAGATATCATTTTAATAAATTTTTATTTGTTTACTCTAATTAATTTATAAAATTTTACAATATAAAATCATGCAAAACTATTTTGCCCCCCCCCCCCATTTACTTTAGACAACTGTGTTCATAATTAAAAGATTTTTTTTTTTTTTAATTCAAATAAAAGCTTTTAAACAGTCTAATCATTCTTGTATTTTTAAAACAAAATTTGCTTCATCTTCAGGTTCAATCAAAATTTTTCTTAGAGCAAACCTCATTTCTAGAGTGACAAACACACACACAGATGGCATTAATGAAACTCAAAGGTTATAAAAGAACTTCTCTGTACTAAGGAATTGTGTTTCCAAAAATAAAATTATATTTCACAAAAATTTCGCCTTAAACAAACAGAAGGTATTCTGCCAATCCCCACACAGGAAACAACAACAAAAAAAATAAACATAATCTATAACATAGCATTATTTATTGAGATTAAAATGCCTTACTTCTATGACCTTAAGAAAAATGAACCTTAAAATAGTTGTGTAATCATCCAAATCGAATCACATCTAGGAAGTCAAAATTAAAATGTGAAATTTCAAATTCTAAACTTTGAAATGTTAATTTCACCTAAGATAATGCATTATTCTTTTAGTAATTTGAGAGCACAACATTTTGGTTCCTATTATAAAGTGCCTTATTAAGTGGCAATCAAAAGACTTGGTAATAAGACTAAAATCCTAACAATGATGTTTGAAGTTAAGTAAATTATTCTTTGGGTTATTTAGGGTGCAATATTTTTGGCCCAACTCTTACTTAACATGAGTCTACAAACACCTAATCAGAAGAGAAATTCATAATAAAAATAAGATTCTTAAATATGAAATTTAATACATCATTCTTAAAAATAAAGAGCCCAAGTTGCCAATAGGCTATCAAACAGCTAATAAGTTGGGTTTAAGGACAAGGTGTTTTAAAATTCCTGTTACAAATGCCCAGGGTATGTAGAGGGGACCGAGCAAATAACATTTTGAATAAGAACCCATGCACTGTGCCACAAGTAAACCAAAGTCAATTTGCACTTGTTGTCTGAGATCATCTCGACCAAACATTCAGAAGATGCAAAGGCTGCAATAGCACAACTGCTTGGCCTTCATGATCGCTGGATTTAACTCTATTCGATATTTTTCTCTGGGGCCACAGGAAGAGTCAAGAGCCCTGTAGAGTTGGAGGAATCTTCCTTCAATCTGCTTGCACGAATTCTGGCCGTGGCAAAGAGATTCAACACACACCAGGTATTGTTGAATCAGAACATGCTTCGCAGTTCTAGTGGACCAGGATGCAATGCTTCGCAGTGGACCAGGATGCAATGAACAAACAACTGGAACTCCAAACAAAAATGACATCCGTTTCATGATCTCACATGACATGACATTGGATAAAACATCTGTACAGGGAAACTGGAAACATTTTTTTTTTTTTATTGGAATACTAAGAGCATGTTAGTAATGCTCTTTGGCCCAGCATAAGCAAGAATATTTATTGTTATGTTTTATAAACACTTGATTTGATTTTGTTTTGCTTGCGGTGCGTTTCTGGACATGGGTTCCTATCAAAATGTTATCTGCTCAGTCTCCTCTGCAAACCCTGGGAGTTTGTGATAGAAATTTCTATTCTTTATGTTATTTAAGTGTTTGGCGCATAACAGGGACTAAAATCTAATGAGGGCTAGACAAGAAACATTTTCCTGTCAAACTTGATGTTCATCAGTGCATCTTTCTTTATAGTTATTTGTAAAAAAAAGTTAAAAGTTATTTAGTCTTTTGGTGCTTTTGTAACTTGGCCCATAAAAAGGACATGCATCTATATCAAAATCTAACAGATAATGACACTAAGCTCTTCAATTGAAATTTAATGTAGATTAGTTAAATTACTTTTGAGTTATTGTTAACCACTTAATAACTGACAGGTAAATACACACACATCACTCAGAAAACAGTCTAAATTTGTTCTAAACAGCAAATAATGTGAATTTTGTTAATGTTGATTAATGTTTTATTTTACATAGCGCTTTCAAGAAATTGAAATAATTAGAAATAGTAAAAAAAAAATGCATTTACTTGTCACTTGCATGTTACTTTATTTTCCAATTAATGTTGTATGGGGAAAGTAAAAATGTATTAACGAAGTGTTAAAAGCTATTTATTTGAGAGAAGTTTAAGACTTAGTTTCTATATTCATACTCATTTATCTTTATTCATTATAAACAAATAATGCCTGTTTCTACCCAAGAGTTCAATTTGAATTTTGGGCAGTACCTTAAGTTACTTTAAATTTATTCTCTATTCATCTTTAACTTCTGGGATAGTACGATGTGGGCATCTTTTATACTGATATAGCAGTGTTTAAATACACACACCCACTCATGTTTGTGAAAATTGCAACACCATGAAGGAACCATCAGAATAAAAGGAAATTTATTACACACATTACTGATAGTGATACAAACAAACGATTAAAGTTTCAGAGCAACGCAACAACAACACTTGCAAAAAATCAATATAGTGTAAAGCCTCCATGAATAATAAGAGCTGCTGTACGCAATGGCATCGAATCAAACAGGCCTTGGATGTGTTCCTGAGGTATCGCCTGCCAGGCTGCTTCTAACCGAGTCCACAATTCATCAGCATTGGCTGCTGGATGACATGATGGGCCAGTTGCCGAGTGACCATAATCCAGACATGTCGAATAGGATAGTTGACATATTGAGCAAACATGCAAGCCAGGGAAGAAGGGATATCTGCCTTGCTTCGAAGATGGCCTGGACATTTCTGGCAGCATGCGGTCGGGCATTGTCTTGTTAGAATATGGATCCATGAATGTGCTGATTAAAGGTACGACTTCAGCCTCCACAACTTCCCTGATGTAGCAGTTGCTGAATACCCACAATTCGTAGCAGCCGAGATTGCCTATGATATCTAATTGCTTCCCAAACCATCTTGCCTATCGTTCATGCAATATGATGCTGGACAATGCAGCCTGGAAGATGGCGCTCACCTTGATATTGTCTAAATCTAAATGCGGCCATCATTGTAATCCAAGTTGAAGTGGGACTCATGCGAAAACACAACATGGTGCCAATCTGCATGCCAGTGGGTGTGTTCATGAGCCTATTGTAGCACGAGACATCGATGGTTCAGGCCCAAGGGATTCCTTTGGAAAAGAATGTATGCACGCAGTCCTCTGTGCAGCAGAGGCCATCGAACCGTGGAACCAGACAATGTCAGACCTGTTGCAGTGTTCCAAAGTTGTGCTAACACTCGAGAAGAATATGAACAGTCTGTCACTGTCATGCAGATGAGGTGTCTATCATCCCGTAGTATATTCCCATTTTGTGATCCACTTGCGGATTTTCAACTTATCCTGTTCTCATCAGTCCACTGCTTCCACACTCTCATCACTGTCGTGGCATTTTGCCCCGTAAAAGCAGCAATTTCATGGTATGAAAATCCTCCTTCATGCAAGCCAATCACTTGGCCTTGTTCAAACCCCGTAGCTTGCTTATAAGGTGCCCTTTGACATCGACGAGGCATACTGACTCTAATAGGCACGCTGTATAGCTTACTGATGATGAAAACTACTTTTCTGAATCAGAACAGTCCTCTACTTATATGCAGTTACACGACAGTTCAGAGGGAACTCCTGAGTCTGAATGGAAATTCCCAAATTTTAATCATTTGCATATATCCTACTTTACATTTCCTGTAAGTTTTATTTCATTTGCATGTTTCCTTCATGGTGTTGTGTTTTCACAAACATGAGTGTATACTGCAAATGTAAATATATTAACACTCCCTCAAAAAATATAACAAAACAATTAGACTTGCAATTTTGGAGAAAGAAGTGAACGAATCCATGAATATCCAATTTTAAAATCATATAATAGACCAATATATCAGGACTGGAATATCATTATTCAGAAGAAGAACATTGTAAATGAAAAGAAGAATAATAAGAAAGTGAACTAGTTCTGATTTTGATGTAATTTATTTATTCATAAAATATTTTAAGTTTTTTTCAAAGTTTGTTAGGTCTGCAGTTCTGTTAGGAAATAACATGGTTTTATCTCATTTCCAGGATATTTTATCCTAACTATTTATATAATTTCACAATTTACAACATAAATCATGCAAAAAAGAAAAAAAAAACATTATCAATAATAAGACAAACATTATGAATCAAAGAATTAATTCATGCTCAATTAAAATCATAAATATATTTTATAAAAAGCAAATGAAAATTAACTTAGGTAAAGAAGCAGAGTCATTTTGCAAAAGCATAAATAAGAAACCTAACAGTATTTGCTTTACAGAATTCTAAGTTTTATAATTTATTAACTAAAGTGATTATTGCAGCAATAGTAAATAATCATATAAGCAAACCAAGCATATTGCACAATGTTTAAAATTGTAAAGCTTGAAAATAAACAGAAAGGCTATGTCGTTTCATTCTAATTACTTTCGTATAATGATAGTCAATATCTAACTGCTCCTTCTCCATCAAAACATATATATATATATATATATATCTTTTCTTGTATCCTCTCAGTTACAAAAGGTCTTGAATGCCTCTATTATTTACTGAAATACAATCCCAAAAATATCACTAATAAATACATAAATGTTTCTTTATCTAAAGCAGTGGTCGGCAACCCGCGGCACATGAAGCGTTTTGGTGCGGCCCGCTGGGCGTGTTGGATTTTTTTTTGTTTTGTTTTTGGTTGTCAAAGTAAGATTTTCCTTTTTTTTTTGGTTGTCAAAGTAAGATTTTCCTTTTTTTTTTTGGTTGTCAAAGTAAGATTTTCCTTTTTTTTTTTTTTTTTGGTTGTTAAAATTTTTGGCCCAAGTGCGGTTCGCAGTAATCCCTACATAACATATTTGGCCCTTTTACAACAAAGGTTGCCGACCACTGATCTAAAGGATTTACAGGTTTTTAATCAAGAATAATTGAGGTGGGATTAAAGTATACTTTCCATGCAATCTATTAAATATTTAACATTTTAAATAAACTTCAATTATTCATAGCTCACTTTATTAAAACTAATCAGAATTTGAAAACAAGTTTTCTGGCTTAAGTGCATATAAAATAGGGAAGTAGGCACTGCTGAAATATATTTTGAATTTATCTACAGAATCAAATCATCACTGGGTGAACTTCTAGATACAAGTGCTGAACATTTCAAATGTCTATATCTACTTAGGTAATGTAACAAAAAGACCACAATTCTAAATATAAGAACATTTATGCAATGTTGGTTCTACAACAAAATTTGCATAAAAAATAGTCCCAAATTGGAGCCAGTTCAGTATTAAAATTAGCTCATTTCTGCAGCTACTTCAATTCTTGTTTGAAAAAGTTAAAATTGCTGTTATTGATTAAATAAATAGAAGACATCATTTACCTGAAGAAAATAAGATAGAGAGCATAAGGACATCTTGAGACTGGACAAAGTCAATCAGATGTAATGAGAATGTCAATCATAACAAGTAGCCTTAGGATGTGTTTCAGGATGTCTTGTGTTACCTCCTTCTAACTGAGCAGAGATGACATACTGAGCACATTCATTGGCAGCATCCATAGGAAGAGGAGACTCTTGATAAACTCTGTCCCGAAGGCATCATCAGGTCATCTTTATGTAAGAAGGCCAGCTGTTTGTCTCTTTAAAATCTTCGCAAATATGGGGTCTCTAGACCATATGTACTGTACAGGAATGGAACGAAGCAATTTGCTGATCACTGATGAGTCCTACTTTAGTTTTCAAAATGATTCTTGAAGAGAATGATATCGAGAGAGACTAGAACTCGATAACATCCCATTAACAACCTGGACAGAGACAGATATGGTAGTGCAATGTAATGGTGTGAACTGAGATAGCATTCAATAGTTGCACTGATTTTCACATCTTCCTCCATGCAGTGCCCTAACATCTTCCTTATACTACAATGATATCTTGGTCATCCATTTCCCAAAGCCATAAGTTATGTTTCATACTTAATGTTATCTTCGTAGAGCTTGTTTGGTTGACTAGTATCTACAGAAGGAAACAATTATTTGCATAGAATGACATCCAGATCACATAACGTCAATCCAATAGATCCTGTTTGGGACATTCTAAGACATAAAGTTTGCAGCTCCCTGTAACCACCAGCAGTTCAAGTTTATAAGAATGGTGATTAATCCTAGAAAAACTAATTGACCACAAAAATCTTGTTGCAGCATGAATCATTGATGTCAAGCCTGTATTTCAGCCCCAAAGACATCAAACACCCAGTACTCCAATTGTAGTAATGGTTTATTTGTTTATTTCATGAAACTGTCAATGGAAGTTTTCTTTTACCAGTCATCATTACGCTTTGTTATTTACACTGTCAATTTAATTCACTTTGATTATTTCTTTTTGAGATTTGTTTACTGCTTAACTTTTGAGTGAGCATCTTTTAACCATACAGATTTTTTTTTTCCACTTAAATGAGTATTTTTTAATTATATCTTCATAAGCATAATTCTAATAAAAATGAATGAAACAAGTTTAACTGATTGTTAGTGCATTCAGACTATCCTTTTTTTTTTTTTCATCTTGAGCTTATAAAAAACATTCTTTTTCATTATAAGGCCAAATAAATGGATTGTGAACTCTATAAATAAACCTATCAACCCTATCAACAACGACAGCAGAACAATGTGACGGCTTTTAGTTGAGTTACAGTATTTGCCCGTCATTTGTAATTTCTTCATTCATGTCGAAAAAAGTCTCTAACAACTCTTCAGTTAGTCGCTGAGGGCGAGCTTCTGCATCTAATGCTCATCTGGCCTGCACTTGTCTTAGACTAAAAAAATGAACACTGAAATTTAAATTTTAATCTAGTAATACTCTAAAATTAAAATATTTTTTTCCCTCTGGCTCTTCTCTCATTGTGTCACACACTCACAGGTAGTAATAAGAAATGTTTAACAATATTTTGAATGTATTCCTCCGAGGCATAATGGATAAGACGTCTGTCTTCAGATCAGAAGGTTGCAGGTTCGATTCTCATTGTGAAAGTTTCATTGTAAAAATTATTTCTATTTTCAAAGGAAATTAAAATTATTTTTCAAACACAGAGGAATTGCATGGCCTGCGCTTGTAATAGGCTAAAAAAATGAACATTGAAATTTAAATTTTAATCTAGTAGGCAAAAATTGATGTTGAAGATGTCCCAATATTTTTCTAATACAATCAAAATTACTTAAGCCATAATTTTTCATCCTAAATCAGATTAAAAGGCTAAAAGGTTCTGGATGTTTCACTTACTAGTAGACTATTTTCAACTGCTTTGGTGTGTCTGATAAAATGAGCTTAAGTACTTTTTGATGACACCATTACGTAATATTAACCTTGAGTTATCTAATGAAACACATTGAAACGAAATTCCTTCAACTCATGCAATCTGATATAACAGCTTAATTCAGATATGCAGATAATATCTTCACCATAGCTAATAAAAATAAAATTGAAACTATTATGAGCACAATCAACGGTTTACACAAATAAAATTTGAAATGGAAAAAGAAATAAACAAAACCTTACCATTTCTTGATTGCCAAGTATTAAGAGAAAAGAAAAAAATCCAATTTGCAAGTACAGTTAAACTTCCAGCCTGGTCCCGAGTAAATTTTTTTTTTTAATAAGCAAATTCATTTCCTTATTATGAGTCAACTCGGTCGGCACGTTTATTTTTAATGTAACTTCTACTTGCCAACCTATGGACCAGGGAGTCCTGGAAACACTCAAACGTAAATATCGTCGCAAAATGCTCACAGTGTTAATTGCCGGTATTGAGGGAGGGGACGGCATTAATGTTTATAATAAATCGTATTGTTTTAAATAAACATTTGAGTGCAAAATTATGAAAATGGGGTTAAATTAATTAAACCTGGCATTATTGTCTTCACAAAAATTGAGCTATTGAGTTATTTAAGAACTTTTCTGAAATTTTAAGCCTTTTCTGAAATCAATCCTACTGGGCGCCACATTAGGCCGGATTTGAGAGATTTTACTTTATATATATAGAAAACCTACCCATGCAAATCAAATAATTGATTATAATTCCAACATACCTAATTACATCAAAAACAATATTGTACTCAATTACTTTTCAAGAACATTTAAAATAACCAATAATAAGAGCCTTCTCCAAAAAGAAATAAACTACTTGCATTGGTCACTCCAATTAATCTTATTTGAAATTACAAAAAAGCTAAGTATTGTTTCAACAACCATCCCAAATAGCAACAAACAAAAAATTAATAACTATGTGGTTACTCCATATGTGAAAAACATTAATAATAGCATTAAAAAATATCTAAAGAAACACAGCATCCATTTAATTAACAAAACTAACAACAAACTAACTTAACGTAAATCTAATAATAATAAAATCTGTCCAAAATTGATCATAATTCCAACATAATATTAAGGTCATACATGCCATCCCTTGCCAAAATTGCAATAAAAAATATATTAGCTATACAACCCAAACACTCATAAAAAGCCTGAAACAACAACAGCCAAATTATAAAAATAAAGATGAATTCAAATCCATATTATACCTGCACAGTGAGACAACCACCCAGACCCCTAATTTTGATGATATAAAAATAATTTACCAAGTTCTCGCCACCTTCTAACATAACCAAACTCCCACTATTAAGCATGAACTATCTAACAGCATTATCAAAACTACTTAAGCTCATCTTATCAGATCCACCAAAGTAGTTGAAAATAGCGTACTAGTAGAATGAAACATCCAGAACCTTTAATTTGATTTAAGACAAAAAATTATGGCTCAAGTAATTTTGATTGTAACAGAAAAATATTGGGACAACATCAATTTTAATCACAATTTCCCATTTTAATTAGTAAGCTAAAAATAATGAGTTTTTTTTCTCTGGCTCTTCTCTCATTGCGTCGCACACACAGAGGGAGTGATAAGAGATATTTAACAGTAATTTGAATACAGTACTGTAACGAACGCTGTTCGCTACCCGCGCTGCACTTTATCCTCTCATCTCCTTTCCTTCTGTATAATATCTCTATAATGTATCCTCACTTTTCTATATGATTATTTTCTATTTCCATATCTTAATCTAAAACTAATGCTGGTATTCATAGGGTTCCCTGTCTTGACTTCCTGACAAATTGGCGCCTAGAATCTTTTGTGCCCATTTTAACGACCTCGGGAATGGCTCGAGAAAGCTTTTCAAAATGGTCCACAAAGGCTATCAGGCCATGAAGCCTATTGTTTACCTTAAAAGCTTCCTTACAACTTTCCCCCTTTTTGTTATGTGTTTTCTGTCAACAGGGAAAAACAAAGGAACTGCCAACAGACAAACAGAGGTGTGCGAGAAGCGATAGAGGGAAGGAAATGCTTCGCCACCCCTTCCATGAATATATACGTCGTTCCCCGAGAGAAAGGACATTCCTGAGGAGGCGAGGTGCAAGGGCAGGCGACCAGGCTCTGCGGTCAGCTAGCCAGATTGCCGAAATTGCCGACAACTAGCCCTTGACTGGACGCCGACGATAGCAAGCGGATGACAGCTGCAAAGAAATGGCCCAGGTCCCGCGGAATGCGGTACCGATAGCAGCTACCATATCCACCTTCAGTGCCTTCATTTTGCCGGCTTTCACCGATTGAAGTCGGCAAATCCCTCGACCCTACGCAGAAATATGCAGGCTGCTCCATTACGGGAGAGAGTCTACGAAACGGCTTCGTAAGTACTCGACCGTCATTGATCTCTCGCCGCCCGACCTTCGACCGCCAACCGCTGGAAAGCAAAGGCTCCCAGCGATCTTCATCAGGATTCCCCATAGCGCCCGAATCCTGAATCGTCCTGTCCGGATGAACCCACGAGAATCATAGAGGCTGCCGGACCCCCCCTCTCGACGACCCGACAATTTTAAGATCCATTTAGCTTACTCATTAAAAATATAATAATAATAATAATAGGGTTCATGATCGCGATACAGGACCAAGTCATCCCCTCTCCATGACAAATCCTCTCCATGGTGAGAAAAGGGACATATCCACTCCATGATGAGAAAAGGGACAAATCCACTCCATGATGAGAAAGGGGACATATTCATTCCATGCTGAGAAAGGGGACATATCCACTCCATGCTGAGAAAAGGGACATATCCACTCCATGATGAGAAAAGGGACATATCCACTCCATGATGAGAAAAGGGACAAATCCACTCCATGATGAGTAAAGGGACATATCCACTCCATGATGAGAAAAGGGACATATCCACTCCATGATGAGAAAAGGGACATATCCACTCCATGATGAGAAAAGGGACATATCCACTCCATGATAATAAAAGGGACATATCCACTCCATGATGAGAAAAGGGACATATTCATTCCATGAAAAATATAAAGTACAGAAATAAAACCACTCCTTCATCTTAGAAAACATCATATCTATATTTCAGCCCAATGACGGGTCTTCTTCAGGATAAAACTTAATACAGGAAAATAAAGAGAAAAGAGAAACATCTCCCTTTCTCTTTCAAAACATGATCGAATAAAGAGAAAGGGAGATGTTTCTCTTTTCTCTTTATTTTCCTGTATTAAGTTTTATCCTGAAGAAGACCCGTCATTGGGCTGAAATATAGATATGATGTTTTCTAAGATGAAGGAGTGGTTTTATTTCTGTACTTTATATTTTTCAGAAGATTATAATATTATCGTGAGGATGAGATAAGTATATTCATTCCATGCTGAGAAAAGGGACATATCCACTCCATGATGAGAAAAGGGACAAATCCACTCAATGATAATAAAAGGGACAAATCCTCTCCATGATGAGAAAAGGGACATATCCACTCCATGATGAGAAAAGGGACAAATCCTCTCCATGATGAGAAAAGGGACATATTCATTCCATGATGAGAAAAGGGACAAATCCACTCCATGATGAGAAAAGGGACATATTCATTCCATGCTGAGAAAAGGGACAAATCCTCTCCATGATGAGAAAAGGGACAAATCCTCTCCATGATGAGAAAAGGGACAAATCCACTCCATGATGAGAAAAGGGACATATTCATTCCATGCTGAGAAAAGGGACAAATCCTCTCCATGATGAGAAAAGGGACATATCCATTCCATGATGAGAGAAGGGACAAATCCACTCCATGATGAGAAAAGGGACATATCACTCCATGATAATAAAAGGGACAAATCCACTCCATGATGAGAAAAGGGACAAATCCTCTCCATGATGAGAAAAGGGGCATGTTCATTCCATGCTGAGAAAAGGGACAAATCCACTGCATGATGAGAAAAGGGACATATCCATTCCATGATGAGAAAAGGACAAATCCACTCCATGATGAGAAAAGGGACAAATCCACTCGATGATAATAAAAGGGACAAATCCACTCCATGATAATAAAAGGGACAAATCCTCTCCATGATGAGAAAAGGAACAAATCCACTCCATGATGTGAAAAGGGACATGTCCACTCCATGATGAGAA
>JAFIDM010002131.1:247742-293199 GCA_023159025.1 Thereuonema tuberculata
CTTTTTTGTATTAGTAAACTTTATTTTTTGTTAACCTGTGCTGATGGCAATTTTCTTTCATGCAAATTTCATCTTTTTATTTTGTTATCAGCGCGGGATGATCGCTTTTTCATTGCCCTATTCTGCTAAATTCTGCTAGAATACTACTTCAATTATACCCCAGGACACAATATTAAGATCCATTTAGCTTACTCATTAAAAATATAATAATAATAATAATAATAATAATAATAGGGTTCATGATCGCGATACAGGACCAACTCATCCCCACATACAACTACAAGAAACATATCCTACACAACGCAAACACACATGATGACAGATGCAGGAAATGCCACACTACACTTGAGACGATCGACCACATAGTATCAGGCTGTCCCCTTCTCTCCCAAACAGATTACCTCCACAATCAGGTAGCGTCGATTGTTCATCAACAGCTAGCACACAAACACACTCTTATTTAGAACACGGTCCAGTACTACAAGTACATACCACAAAGTGTATCAGAGTCATCCTCATATAAGCTGTACTGGGATCGCCCCATTCACACAGACAAAACCATATATCACAACAGACCTGACATCACACTTGTTGATAAGGTCAACAAACAGACCTATCTCATTGATATTGCAGTGCCTATCAGCAAGAACATGCAGAAAACTCACGCAGACAAGATCAGTAAATACACCGATCTAGCACATGAGCTCCAGAAGCAGTGGAGGCAGGACCGAGTACGTGTTATACCTATCGTTCTGTCTGCCACTGGTCTGGTGCCTAACATATTGCACCACAGTCTCAGCACACTAGGACTTCACAAAAACACTCATGCACAACTGCAGAAGGCTGTGGTACTCAACACAACATGCATAGTTAAGAAATTTATGGACACAACCATACATCCCTAATCATTCTTGCACACGTCTTTACACTTCGCAATATGTGCTTTGGTCCTTGACCTGCCATGCTGTTTTTTTGCTGGGGAAACCCAAGGTTTGAAACATATAAACATAATAATAATAATAATAATAATAAGCCACCATGGACCCTACCTCCTCGCGGTGGGGGCGGGCACTACACTAGCTTTAGGGTAGGCTAAAGGGTCCAACCATCCATGATGAGAACTCGTTCTAATATATAATATAATGCATCGGGTTTGGCGCAGGATAAAGTCATCCGCATTCAGGGGTTAGGCAGAGGCCTCCATTCAAAAAATATGCTACAATCTCCCGCAGGTGGTGGTGGAGGAAGTGGCAGCCCATCCTGTAGTATGGCTACCACAATGCCCGGGCAACGCCATCCAGCCCGAACGGTCGGAAGTGTTTCGTCTGTGTCAGAGCAGGCGACCACCAAGACTGGGAAACCATGCCAGCGCATCCGATGGTCATCGCAGATGAACCAGGATTTTATGCACGACTTCTACACCATTACACTGTTAGGGACTCAACTCACAGGATACAGACAGGCACTACACCACGCATTCACCACACGTTATCCATCGTTAGGGCTTAGCGAACAGCGGGTAGCGGATCAGCGACGTTCCATAGTAGTAAACAATCTTATTCTCCCATGCATACTTGCACAAATTAGGGAAGAAGTCGCAGAATCCAACCACAGGACACCACATCCCACCCAACCAGAAGACACCATTATGGAAAACACAGAAACAATCTCTACCCCTCAGCACACGTGCCCCAATAATAATAATAAGACTGAATTTAATCCATTTCCTGAATCAGTGACTAGACACAAGCTGACTTGAATACTTTAGACAGGAAAACCCGAAAGTTGATGACTATGCACCATGCTCTCCATCCTAGAAGTGATGTTGATCGATTATATCTTCCAAGGAAAGAAGGTGGCAGATGACTTCTTCAAATCAAGCAAATTGTAGAAGAGGAAAAACGAGGATTAAATGATTATGTAAGAAAAAGCAAGGAAAAGATGCTGATTGAAGTTTGTAAGGAAAATATCTTGAAAGTTACTGGGTCAAAACTGGAATACAAAACAGAAATCATAAAACAACGATTTGACAGCTGGAAAAACAAGCCACTCCATGGGCAATATATAAAACAAATTGAAGGAAAAATTGACAATTCCAGAAACTGGCAATGGATTCAAAATGGCTACATCAAGAAAGAAACCGAAGGGATAATATTCGCTGCACAAGAACAAGCTTTCTTAACTAATGTGATGAAAACCAGAATTCAACATTTAGGCAACAACAGTAAATGTAGATTATGCAAAGAAAAGATGAAACTATTGATCATCTTATCAGTGGTTGCAGCAAAATTGCTCAAACTGATTATAAAAGGTGTCACGATAGAGTAGCTAGTATTATCCATTGGAATTTATCCAGAAAATATCAATTCCCAGTTTCCAAAAACTGGTGGGAACATACTATTAAAAAGGTTATAGAAAATGATGAGATAAAATTTTTTTGGGATTTCCGAATACAAACTGACCGTCATTTGGATCACAACACACCAGATATAACAGTAGAAAAGAAATGTGTTTTTCTAATTGATGTAGCAATACCTGGAGATACACGAATTGTTGAGAAAGAACAGGAAAAGATCACAAAATATAGGGATCTGACAATTGAAATTTCTCGATTGTGGAACAAACGTACCACTATTATTCCTATTGACATTGGTGCCCTTGGTGCCATATCAAAGGAATTTGTCAAATTCTTTAATAGTTTGGAACTTTACAATATTTGAATAACAGACCTGCAAAAAACATCATTACTAGGCACTGCTTATATTTTGCGAAGATACTTGGACAATTCTTAGGTCTCTGGTGAGACTTGAATTGCTCAATTAATTCAGTCAAAGATGTGTTCTTTTTGTCTTTGTACTGTGTCAAATGTTGAAATAATTATAATAATAATAATAATAATAATAATAATAATAAACCCCTCCACGGACACAGGCCTTGACGTGGCGGAGGGGCTTGCGTACTTCAGTGAAGTTTTGAGCTATGCTGGTGGTAGCATAGCTACCAGAAGGGTCACCCAAGCCAGACAGGTCTAAACTGAGAAGCCAGACTAACTGTGCCACCCCCCCATCAACCATGATGAGAAAAACAAAGAAACCTATACCGGATCGGTCCTCGCCCGGGTCAATAAGGGCCGTGTCAGATGCTATGGCTCCTGGACATCTGGTGACAAGTGGGCTACAGGGCTCAGCAGTGACTGTGGAGGAACCAGGACAAGCTGCTGCAAAGCTACTGGAACACAAGAAAAGAAAAAAGTGGACGATGGTTCAAAATCATGAGATAATGAAGTGTTACTATGAAGCAAATCCAACAGTACGTGGTTTTCAGAAAAGAAAAAATCCAGACAATGACATATCAGAGCAAAGAATTATGAATCAGCGAAGATTCATCATTCGAAACAAGGTATTCTCAGCATTGGAATTGCAAGAACTAGAAAAATCGGCTACACCAGTAACCCCACAGAATAATGGTCATTCAATAGAAATTAACAAAATTAGAGGCGAAGATGCCGAAGAATATTTTGCATTGGAAGATACAACAACAGAAGAAAACGTTTCAGCTGAAGAAGAAACAATTAACCCAGAGCTGACTGAGCAACAAAAATTATTGCAGGCGAAAATATTAGATCATATAAGTCAAAATGCAGAACGACAAAGACTTCCTATACTGCATAAATTACGAAGTAAAGAGGTGAAAAGTTTATTGCAGGATGCCAACATGGTTATTAATCTGATACCAACTGAGACTTTACAGCAAACGAACCAACTTATGTACAGCACAACTGCTATTATAACAACAGAACTGGGATACAAGCTGCCAACAAAGAAAATTTCAGGCATTCCAAAGTGGAAAATTAGATTAGAGCTGAAAATAAACAAAATGCGTGCAGATATTAATAACTTAAAATGCATGAAAGATGGAAAACTTAAAAATGAGAAGACAAAAAATTTACTTTCCAGAAGATACGACCTTGAAAATAAAACTATTACTGAAATCATGGAAGTACTAAAACAACGTGTTACAGCTACTGCAAAGAAAATCGAAAGATACAGTGGGCGCATACAACAATTTAAAGAAAACACCCAGTTCCGAACAAACCAGCGGCTATTTTACAAATCATTAGGAGCAAACATAGTAAAAGTGAATTTACCACCACATAAAGAAGATACAATAAAGTTTTGGAAAGGAATTTGGGAAAATCCTGTTGAACATGGTAAAGATGCCACGTAGATCAAGGACATTTGTAAAGAAACAAAGGGAAAACAAATGGAAAATGTAAAGATAACAGTGGAAATGATTAAAAATCAGACAAAGAGAGTGAAAAACTGGAGTGCACCTGGACCAGATGAGCTGCATGGATATTGGTTAAAATATTTGGGGAGCATGCATCAATGCCTTGCATCACAATTTAACCAATATCTTCAAGACGCCACCTCTGATGATTGGCTTACAACAGGCCGCACATTTCTCTTTATGAAAGATCAAGAAAAGGGCAACGAACCCAGCAATTATCGACCAATTACATGCCTCCCTACAACATTCAAATTGCTTACAGGAATACTTGCAAGATTAATTTACGGTCATCTTACGGAAAATCTGTTACATCCAGTCGAACAGAAAGGAAACTTTAAAATGTCAAGAGGCACAAAAGACCAGTTATTAATTGACAAAATGGTACTCAAAAATTCACGACGACGGAAAACTAACTTGAACATGGCGTGGATAGACTATAAAAAGACATTCGACTCATTGCCCCACAGCTGGATTACAACCTGTTTAGAAATTTATGGGATTAGCAAAAACATACAAAAGTTTTTAAAGGAAAGTATGAAAAATTGGAAGACTTTGCTAATGGTAAATGGTGAACAAATTGGTGAAGTAAACATCATGAGAGGAATTTTCCAAGGAGACTCACTGTCACCACTGTTGTTCAATATCGCCTTGTTTCCTCTTTCTATAATTTTAAACAAAACAAAATTGGGCTATCAAGTTTTTGAACATACTGGAAAGATAAACCATCTACTTTATATGGATGATTTGAAATTATATGCGAAAAGTCCTACTGAACTTGAGTCACTATTAAACATTGTCTAAAAATTTAGCAGGGATATCCAAATGCAATTTGGCATTGAAAAATGTGCAATTTTGACAATGAAACATGGCAAAATGCAGGAATTAGAGGGAATAAAATTGGAAAATGGTCCCATAGTAAAATCATTGAGAAATAATGAAAGTTACAAATACCTTGGTATATTAGAAGCTGACAATATTCTGAACACTAGAATTAAAGAACTCACTCAGAAAGAATACATTAAGAGAATTCGAAAGATTTTAAAATCAAAACTGAATGGTGGAAATACAATTAAAGCCATTAACACATGGGCAATTCCAGTAGTCAGATATCCTGCTGGAATAATTGATTGGAACCAAAACGACCTAGAAAAACTTGATCGTAGAACACGAAAATTGCTCAATATGTATCATGCTTTACATCCAAGAAGTGACGTTGACAGACTGTATTTACCGCGAAAGATTGGTGGCCGTGGACTGCTACAGGTTCATCAAGTAGTGGAAGAAGAAAAACGAAGTCTCAGTGATTACATTAGGAAAAGTAAGGAGAAACTTTTGAAAGCTGTAGCCAGTGAGAATATTTTAAAATCAACAGAAACCAAAACAGTTTATAAAGCACGGCAGTTTGAAATAAAATTAAATAGTTGGAAAAACAAGCCCTTGCATGGACAATATCTGAGAAATATTGAAGGCAAAAATGACAGCGATTTAACTTGGGAATGGTTAAAGTCGGGTACTATCAAGAAAGAAACTGAAGGATTAATTTTTGCTGCACAAGAACAAGCATTACAGACAAACGTAATGAAAGCAAAAATCCAGAAAACCAGTGATAACCCAAACTGCCGACTATGCCAAGAAAAACTTGAAACTGTTTCGCATTTAATCTGTGAATGCAGCAAAATCGCACAAACGGACTATAAAAGCAGACATGATAGGGTCGCCAGATTAATACACTGGGCATTATGCAAAAAATATGACTTGCCAGCATCTAAAAATTCATGGGAACATCAAGTTGAAAAAGTTTTAGAAAATGAAGACGTCAAAATCTTGTGGGATTTTAGAATTCAAACTGATAGACACCTGGATCATAATACGCCAGATATAACAGTATTAACAAATAGAACTATTTTCATAATTGATATTGCAATCCCTGGAGATGCAAGAATTTTAGATAAAGAACAGGAAAAAATTATAAAATACAGGGATTTGGCAATAGAAACAACACGGCTTTGGATGAAACACACGACAGTGATCCCCATCGTCATAGGAACACTTGGAACAATCTCAAAAAATTTTACCAAGTATTTGAACCAATTGCAGTTGTCTGAAATAACACCATAAGAACTACAAAAAACAGCGCTGCTTGGAACATCATATATATTGCGCAGATACCTGGTGGATACTTAGGTTTCTGGCTGAAACTTGTATCTACTAAAGGCTCCAGTCAGCGAATTTTTGACTGTGTTTCAAAATGTATAATAATAATAATAATAAATATTATTCGATAATAATAATAATAGTCTTTTAGTTTTATATCTGATTTCAATGCCTTTACTTTGGTTAAATACTTTCACATTTTTTTTTTACTTTTAGAGGATTCTGTCATCAAAATATGATGCCAATGAACACAGAAATTAAACTTCAAAGAATTAGATAGCCTATTTAACTTAAGCTTTAAATCCCATGTATCGTTAGTGAAGTATACATACATTGTCACCAAAGAACCCCAATAAAACAGATACAAAAAGACGTCAGTTCCATAGACTCCCCCAACTCCAATTTGAGCTCAAGAAACCATCCAACAAACGATTATCTAGATGTATTAGCACTTAGCACAACAACACCGTTAAAACTTCTGTGTACAGAAAACCCACATGCTCCAACAGATAAATATGTTACAACCCTCATACACCCTACTCATAAAATCAACATCATAGATTTCCTGAGCATTAATCACATGCTCCATACAACTACATAATAAGCTAAACACCATCAGTACGATAACACTCCACCTCCATAACTACCCTCCCACAATCACCTTAACCTTCTACAATTGACAAGATCCAGCCTATCCCATATCCACAAAAACCACACAATCCAAATTCTTCATCAAATAATCCCTTTCCTTTGTTACCCATCCCTTGAACAGATCTACAAACCTACACATTTCACACAATACACATAGGTTGTCCTACATGTTAAAACCATCCCATGAGGATGGAGAATGCAAAGTGTTCGGAAGACATTGGATAACTTTTCTTACTCCAATTTTGTCAAGTGAATTTTGTTCCATTTTCTTTAATTTCGGTGCGATGTGCTTCGGACCGATATAGTTTTTTTTTTCTTTTACCCCGTTTTTACTATTTCATTTTATTACATTATTTTAATTGTATCGTTATTCAATATTAAATTGGGATAAAATTCCAAAGGAAATTCGTGATTGCTCTTCTCTGACACAATTTAAAAGAAAACTTAAACAACACTTATCCACTCAACTCAATCCTAATAAATCCTCATAAATATATAATTCCTCTCTTTAAATGAAACCAATAATTGATTGTAATCTCCCCTCTCCTCTCTTTCTTCTCAGTCTCTCCTTTTTTATTTTCTCCTTCTTCTATCTAGGTAAACGCCATCAGTCTAATTTTATATTATATAATTTTCGCAGCATATAGTTTCCTCAAAATGTGAAGAACTGAATTTTTTTTCGCCCTCATAATGTACATTGTAAAATATTTGTAAAAAAAAGAAAGAAAGGAAAACAATCCAGTTTATTCATCTTTTATTTTTTCCCTGTAATGCTTTAATGTTTTATTTTCATATGTAATTGCCTCGATGCCGACACCTTTTGTCTTCTCGACAGGATCATCCTTAAGACAACTGGGATGTCAAAACTGTAATCAATACATACTGTTGTAAATATTTTTTATTGGCAATAAAATTATTATTATTATTATTCATTGTATTATTATTATTATTATCATTCTTTTATTAATAAGACTGTATTAATTTTTGTTATTTTTATATTTTTTTTATTGTTTTACTTATGCTATATTATGACATATCCCACATTATTTGTATGACTAAATTAAATGAAATGGAAATAACTATATGTGTTAGACTTTGTATCAGATGAAATTTCTGCTACTAAATGCTGTTGCTTAGCTTTCTAACACTGTGATGATGTCAAAAGGTGAATGTTTATTTACCCCTGTAGAAGCAACATTATTTGTAGTAAATTAAAAAGTTTTGGCTCATAAAATGGAAACCATGTTCATTACAATATTTTTGCGAATTTTGTATCTTCATTTTGTGATAGAAAATGGACATTGTTTTTGTGATAGTGAAAGACATCAAATCTACATTTACTTTTTCTACTAAAACAACATATTTCTTTTCTATTCTAACTTGAAGGAAGTTAATATGAATATGAAATGTCAGCAAATTGTTAGTAAATAGTATTGTAAACATGGACGGCACATATATTGTTGGAACGTATTCTATCGATTTGTAAACACTGACGGAAAGTCCATATATAGTTGTATGGGAAGTATTACTAATTTTAAATGTATAATAATGAATTCTGGAGGAAGAAGAAAGTTTTCTTGACCTCAATTTGACCTTACATATATATAAATGTAAATATGTATATAAAAATCAATTTGTCATAGATGATTAAGGGCTGATTAATGCTGGTACCATACTTGTCTGCTTTTTCCCACCATTTACATTGACATTTATTCTTTATGTACAGAGTGGCCGGGAAGTTCCCCTACCCCCCCCCCTCATTATATAATTATAAATGTAAATATTTTTTTGATGGTCTTGTTAATGGCGAAACTTATTTACACATGTTACAAACATGGTTAATCCCACAGCTTAAAGATGTGGGTATCATGGAATGCATTTGGCTACAGCAGGCACTTTGCTCTTACTGTCTTCAGGTTTCTTTCAGGACACTGGATTGGTCGTCGTACTCCAGCATCGCCAGCCCCATTGAAAGGGCCACCCCAAAGTACTGACTTCACGACTCCTGACAACTCATTGTGAAGAATCATCAAGGCCTATGTGTCTGATCGTCGTTATGTTAGAAATGAAGAATTGTGTTTTGAACATTTTGAACCATCACACTGGACATACTCCCCAAAATGTCAAATAGGAAGTGGCGGCAAATGAACTTGTGTACAACATAATGGTAAACATGCAAATACATTGGACACTTAATGTGTAAATATTTTCTTAAAATATGACTACCAATTAAGGTGTATGGAAACTTCCCAGCCACACTGTGTGCGTGTGCATGTATATATATATATATATATATATATATATATATATATATATATATATATATATATATCTATATAAAAGTGCAATTTGGTTAAATTATTCCGCACCTCCATTCATTTCTGTTGAAAATACATTTGGACATTTTGCTTTAATACTTAAATTATCTAACTAACTTTAAAATATTCCATGCCGTTGTCTGTAAATCATCTTTTCAGCTTAAGAACAGTCTCAAGTTCATTACAGATCTTGAACTCAAACATATCAAAAACTTGTATTTAGTCTTCAATCAAATAAATTGCTGTCTTTCTGAAAAAATGCTTCATAAATGATTATATTATTTAAATATCAATTATCACGGCCCACTCTTCCTTCCAAAAAAAAAAAAATAATCATCAATAAATGACAAAAGATCTTCCTGCTGGAATAGTAAAAGGCGAAGGACTTGATACATCTATGTGTACTAACTCTACAGGATGTTTTGGATTGCATTCCATTTAAGGCAGTAGGATGAGATTTAGTAGACTTAACAAAGTAACAACATGATTTGTGATATCAGATTATCAGATGATAACTAAGTCACAAAATCCTTGAATTGTCTGGTGATTTACAATGCTTCAAGTAATGTAAGTTTGCACAGCCAAACATTCAGGAATAATGAAGTAGCTGAAAGAGCATAATTAACAACAGTATTGATAGACAACTTTGTTGTTTTATTTTTTGATGATTCATTTATATAACTTTATCTATTTCTGCATCATTACAAAGAATTTCTGTCTTGCTTTACAATGGATAAGAGCTTCACCATTAGAACAAAAATCATTATACCATTTTTATTTGAAGCAAAATAACTTAATTCCTGAAGCATGTCTTAAGCTTGATACATGCAGTTAACAGAATTTTTTTTCCATTATAATCTACAAACAACTTAAATGTTTTCAATACCTTCAATTTCTGATGTCCTTCCTGCTACTTGAGCTGGTGGAAACTACTCTCCTATAAGTTGTGAACCAAGTTTTGTCTGAACAGAAGTGATGTTTTGCATCACAGTCAAATGCCCATTCCTGTGATGACTGCATTCACTTGTAGAAATACTTTATTCACTTTTATGTTAGATTTCTGGATTAAAGGTTTGCAATGATTTCTTCTTGGTTGATCTCGAGGATAATATCCAGTTTCATCCTAATTGCAGCACAATTGGAATTTTTAGTATTAGCCATATCATATAATTTTCTTATTTCATTTTGTGCTGAGGAACTCCTGTTCCTTTTTAAATTACCTTTCCTTTGGATTAGATATTTGTGAAGAAGGCTTGACTTACTGGTTTATTACAAGGACTATCTAAAGTTGGATGGCTACACTGATATTTCATTAAGAGTTTCTAAAAAGTAAAGGCGAAAATTCTTTATCTGATAGGACATATAATCATTCTACAACAGAGTCCCATTCCTGACTAAGTCCTCATAATATTTGAAATTCACGTTACTTATCATCAACTTTCTTTCCTGCTTCTTGTAAATCAACTGCTGCCATGTTAACTCTGGCTAAATACTTTGACATTGTTCACTTCACAGAAACAAATTCTTTCCTCAAATGACTAATGCATGTTCCTTGGCTCAAATACCTCATTCTAAATTTTCCATACTTCTTTTGCTGTAACACTATCTCTAAATGCATGCTTGAAATCATCCTCAATACCAAATGCTACAGTAGCTAAGACCTCTGAAACGTATTGGTGATAATCAGCAGTGGATCTGGGCTATTTATTCTTTTGAATGGAAACTTTTCTGTTCCAACAAGAAAACTATACTAATTTAATACATTGTTATACAAACATAGATGTATTAAATTCTAGTCCTGAAATTAATAATCATCTGAGGATGGTTCTACCAGATTTTAATGTATCACCAGAAAACATTTTTTATCTAAGTTATTATTAAACTATTAATAAAAATAGTTATTAATAAATAACCTTAAAAATAAATTTCAAACAAAATATATTAATCAATACAGTTCTCGTTAATTAGTACTATGAGTTCATTTCGCAAAAACAATTTCAAAATCTATTAATATCTAAAAAAAAATGTTTATTAATTAAAGCAGGAACAAAGTTCACTAATAAAATTCACTTGAGAATGAAATTCTTCAATGATTCAAGTTAATCAAAAACACAAATTGACTACAAATTAAATGTTCACTTTAAACCAAGGTTTCTAAAAAAATCTTTAACACAAAACAAAAAGACAAAGCTCTAGGCAAAATAGACATAGTTTATCAATAATTTTATCAGCCTAAGTTGGTAACATAAACAAACAAATAAATATACGAGACTCTGGGGTTTTTCACATATTGTTGAAAAGCCTTGTCTATCTTCCTTTCAACGATGTGAGAAATATCCCAGTCTCTCATATGCAATAACTTCACCCACAGTCACATTAGGACTACAAACAAATAACATGGCTGCCTGTTGTATATTGGAATAACTCTTCTAACATCCACCTATATAATATACATTTAGAAGTTTTTACATAGATCCTTCAATTCTATCACATTAAGCTTTCTTTGAAACATTTACATATAATAGGTATGCCAACTGCATGCTTTTGTTAGAACATGCGTTAAGCTTCTTTTCCAAATCTTCAACTTCTCTTTGTTGATGACTGTGTCTTGCAGATTTTATGCCAAACTTGAAATTTATTAAAAACTGATTCTTTCTTCCAATAAAAAATGAGTATAATATAGCATATCTGATTTCTAAACAAGAATCTATTTCAGCTTTTGATTTTAATAATAGCTTCTCTTCCTCTTTCAGAATAAATTTCCCATTGGGCTGACGCTCCACTTCAGTCAGTCTCACTGGCTTTACCTTCAGCCCCAAAGGCCATCCATTTACTTGTAGTGTGAATTTTTTAATTTAACATATCCTTTTTCTATATTTGCTCATATCAAGGAATAGTAACTGTAGAAATTAAAAATTAACTTCACTTAGAAAGTATTAATAGGAGAAAACAAACAAAAAACACTTGCATGAAAACTTGCACAAACATTTCAAGATGTTGACTTCATCTTATTGCTTTTTCTTGAATTTGTCTGATTTTGAAACTCAAACTAAACTAAACTAAATTAAATTTATTTATCTACTGTATTTGGTGGAGGAGAAGTTGTGGAGTGATAGCTAATAACTTTTACTGGGTCACTGACATAAAATGAAGATTGGAAGCAAAGGGAAAAAAACAATCAGCCAACAGATGGACGAAAAAAAAAAAAAGGTTTCCATTTAAAAAAAGTAAGTTGAATATGAAATGACCATGAAAGCGTTCATCAAATAAAACACTATTAGCACTACTTTCATTCCCCCCTCAAACAAAAATTGTATTTGTAACATTTTTCCTTCCTTACAGAGATATTCCACTTTTTCATGTTAAATGCCTCACCTGTATGTATAATTATATAGGTCAGTCATTTAAAAACCGAACATATGTGATCGTAAAAATGTGTCGATATACTTGTGAGTTATGTCCCATGAAAAGGAAGCGAGTACATCGGGGAATCTAATTTACTTTCACCCATGACGTCTCACATCATGTGACGCACATTGAATGTGCCGAACACCACTGGTGGCAGTGTAGTCAGCGTAAAAAGGAAAGCGAGCAAAGAGGAGCAGCGCAGTGTTGTGTGTTTTTAACTATTGAAGGTGTGAGAAGCAGGCAGATGCATCCAAGGATGAAAGCAGTATACGGTGATTTTTACATGACCCTCACACAAGTGCACATTTGGCGAAAACGGTTCCTGGAGGGCCGAACATCCCTCCATGACAACGAACAGTCAGGAAAACCATAAAAGGTGATTGACAGTGTTGTAGGGCGTGTGGATGAGCTGATTAAGAGGTAACCAGGGTCTGACTGTGGATGACATCACGGCAATGGTGGGTCTGAGTCATGGCAGCAACCATCAAATTATCACCAATAGGTTCTGGTACCAGAAAATCTGAGCTCAATAGGTTCCCCATAACCTTAATCAATGTCAAAAGGGCTATCGCATGGCCATTGCTCTACAACATCTGTAGCGATTTTGTGACACATTGTCACAGGTGATGAGACGTGGTACCATCATTACCAGCCTGAAACAAAGAAGCAGAGCCGATAGTGGAAAATACCGACTCCCTGCCACCAATAAAGTCCAAGGCCATACAGAACAGTGTGGGTAAGGTAATGATGACATTGTTCTTTGATCAACGTGGCCCACTTCTCATTGAGTTTCTGGAGAAAGGAACAACTGTGAATGCTGTGCGCTATATCGACACGATCACGAAGTTGCGGCGAGCAATGAAGACAAAAGACGCCAGACTGCTCTCGGAGGGTGTTATTTTGCTTCACGACACTACCTGCCCGCATACTGCCGATGTTGTCAGCACCACAATGCAGAAATTCAGGTGGGAAGTGCTAATGCAATCCCCCCCTACAGCCCTGACATGTTCCCTTGTGATTTTCCTGTGCTCGGGAAGTTGAAACGTGCTCTCAAAGGCAAACAATTCACATCAGATGATGACGTAAAGGACGCAGTTCAACAATGGTTCCAGCAGCAACCCAAGGACTCCTTCCACAGAGGCATTCAGCGTCTCGTTTCACAGTGGGATAAATGTCTCAACAGGTGTGGCGACTATTTGTAGCTGTCTCTAGATTACTGTGCTTTTCACCAGGTCTTCGGTTTTTAAATGACTGACCCTTATATATTATATATACACACACTCCAGGTTTCTATAACAATTGATACTCCCCCCCCCCCCCCCCACATACACATATACATTTGAAAGTAAATAGCAATGGAACCATTGCAAGACATTCTTTGCACGAAATAGATTCAGGAACCAAAAAAAAAAAAGCATTCAGTCAGAAAGTTTTGATCCTAAATAAAGCAGCTGCTAACAGCAACACAAAAAATCTAATCATTCAACACAAAAAATTAATTCACAGTCAAAAATTAATTTACATCACAGCATTATTAGCTTGAGCTAATGAAAAAGGCTTTACTTCTCAAGACTAGCGGCCTAGGTCTTTTTGACACCATCTTGTAAGCTATAAATCAAAGCCCCTCCTCCCTCATCAATGTTATTAAGTGGACCCTTTCCTTCTTTAGGCTATAAAGCTCTGTCCAGTCAAAAAAAAAAAAATAAAAAAAACTATATGACCATCCACTGGTACTTCTTTTACCATATTGCAATGATCCTAATTAGACCTTAGTGACATTGGATCTTAAAATAAGTATATAATCACCAAAATTTAATTAGATCTAGGCAATTACATTATACTCTTAAACACTCCGTCGGGCGCAATATGGTTCGGAACACGGTCGGGCGCATTGAGCCTTGGTGGCACTGCTTGATTTACTACTCTTTTAAACATATATAAACTTTACTTCTTACCAAAAACAATTATTAACTCTTAATATTAAACACCAACACGTTAAAAAACGGCTGTTGCTGTTATCGATAGAATTTGGAATAGTTAATAGAAATTGGAAATTGAAAAAACTCCGTCGGGCACAACTGATCTGCTAGGCACATTTCGTTTGCCCCGGACCTCCTCGAAATGTCGTCCCAACTTCTCCATCCTAGTGGCTTCCTTTTTTTCTTGTACCACTAACAATGGTAAAGTCAGTTAGCGATTTTTTTCTTTATTTATGGTTGAAAACGTAATCGGGCGCAATGAGCCTATGAGATCGTTTTGTCTGTCAACCGGAAATGAAAATCACAAACTGACCTTGCCATTGTTATTAGCACTGGAAAAGCGGAAGCTACTAGGTTGGAGACCTCGTGAAAAAATTTAGCGGGGAAGAGGCAAACAAAAGAATTCGAGGTGTGCCTAGCAGATAGGTTGCACCCGACGGAGTGTTAAATATGATGTTAAATCAGTGTCTTATTCTTTGACAATTTATTTTTGACAAATATCTGTTCTTTATTTAAGGGCATTATATTTGGTCCTAATTGAAAGTGGTCCATAAGATGGACTTAATATTCCAATATTTTGAAAGATGTAATAATAATTCTGTTTGCTTTCACGCATTGAACCATCATCGACAGCAATCTGGGACAGCTGTTTCGTCCTTATTAGGACTCATCAGCCAGATTTAGCTTCGATGATCAAGCTCAGAACACATGAAAACCCATGGTTCCTTCTCCCGCTCTCGGAAGTGGAACCCGGCAGAAAACAAACAAATTTACAAATTTGTGCATTCCCTTGTTTTTTCCATTTTCATATTACATTTAATGCATGTTAAACCTTCTTATTTAATAATAATTCTAAACTTTCAACATAAAATTTTATGTAAGTTAGCATATTGCTGTTGAGCACTATTTGGTCTTTCTTGTACAATAAACACTTTTCTTCAAACACTTAAAAGTCATCAAGACTGGACAATATAAATCTCAAATAAAAAGGTTCAAGGAAATCCGTGTTATAATTTCAGTGCTTTGGCCCTTAAAAATGGGTTGATATATTCCAAAATCTAATCAAATCTAGATATTAGCACTAAAAAGGAAGGATCATTTCATTATTTTGCAAGCATTGTGGTCACAAGATTTCAATAAAAGAATCCTCAATAGGGTGGGTAAAAAAAAATGAATATCAACTGATCGAGTTCTAATATCAAGGAAAAGTTGCTTAAGTCAGTAATAATATAGGGGAAAAAAATATTAAATTAAATCATCTTTAGTTTGCGCATTAAGTTTAAATTTTGAAAAATTTGCCCAATAATGGATTTTTTTTTTTTTTTGTATAATTTTATCTTTTTGTAATATAATAATTTTTTATAACCTAATTTAATATTTTTAACCCCTATATTACTACTGGCTTAAGCAACTTTTCTGTGATATTCGAACTCAATCAGTTGGTGTTCAGTTTTTTCGCCACACACTAATCCTTACACACACACAGACATTATTAAAAAAACATCTAAATTTATTCTTGGGAGGAAATAACATGAATTTCTGTTAAAATCAGGACATGGATATTTAGTGTGATTAATGATCCATTTTATCCTTATATATTATTTCTCAAAGGCGTTTCCGTGTCGGTATGCCATAACTTCCTTAATACTTCATCAAAATCAATGATTGAGACATCATTTAAAGATTACGCTCCCCGCTAATGACGAAAAATAAACAAATTGTTTAAAATTAAAGTTTTCATTAAAATACTTTTTTTTAATTTTTTTTTTATAAAAATGTAGACATTTTTATAAAATCTCTGATTCCCCCCCCCCCTCTGCTTGCTTTGCATGCAGGGAGAGGGCAATGCCATCATCTTCTCAGTTGCAGTGCATTGATGGTTGATGCATGAGAAGACACCCTTGAAGGACGGGCACATCCTTTTCCCCTGGGCGGCATGGCATCAAATGAATGAACAGCCAAGGATGGGCATTGGCTAAACTAAACTAAACATTTCAAATAATGCTATAGCGTCATAAACTTCAAATATATACATTTTTGAATAAAAATACACTTTAAAATGATGTTTCATCCTTTATTTAATAAGAACAGATAAGATTTATATTTTAACAAAAATAAACGATTTATTATAATAAATAAAAAAAATGTGTCAACTTCTCAATATTATTTCTCAAAGATGGTTTTTTTTTTTTTTATTATTTCCCTTAATACTTCATCAAAATCAATGATTGAGATATCATTTTGAAGAATACGTTCACCGCTAATGACGAAAAATAAACAAATTGTTTAAAATTAATGTTTTTGTTAAAAAACTTTATTTTAAAAATCTTTTTAGAAAAATTTAGAAGGCGCCATCTGTTGACAATCTGTTCATTTATTTATTTCCACATTACCATTCGGTGACTGATCAAGATATCATGCGAATTATTTGCACAGGTCAATCTTTTTATAAAAATGGAGAAGGCGCCATCTATTGACAATGTGTTTAACTAACATGCACGACAGCTGTTGGATTTGTTTATTATTTCTTAAAGGTGGTTTTTTGTTGCGAATTATTCGCACGGGTCAATTAGTATTATATAAATTTTGAAAAACTAAAGTGATCTGATGAATTAGAAAATAAAATATATTTGCATGTCAATTGCATGATTATTTTACTGTTCTACATAAATTACGAATTAATGAGAATATATAAACCCATTTTAAGAGTGACTTTTCTTAAGGATCAAAATACTGAAACATAAAATAACATTAAAAAAAAAATCTTATTTAGCTGATAAAGTTATCAATGAACTATTAGACAAACTTTTTTCATAATAAAACAGGGCAAAGGAAAAAGTATGAAATATGCATTTCAATTATTCCACAAAATATTAAGTTTTAATCTTCATATATATACTATGTATATATCATATGCCAATTCTTAAAGTAAGGAAAAGAAAATTTACCTTGCTGGGTAAATTACTGAAATAGGAGTTTTACCCAACAGTTTCAGAACATTGTTTATGTTCAATCTTCAGGAAACATACAAGACAAAAAACAAGTGACGATGAATCAATAACAGTAATGACAGACATTTTGCCTGCCCATTTCAGGAGTGTAACTGAGCTGGATTACGGGATAGGATTCAGCAAGGGAATGGTGGGTCAGAGCTTTGGATTTTGTGAAATTCAGGGTGTGCTGCTGTTTTGTTATTGTGTTCCCGGATCCATTTCGGATCACTGGTCATAGAATCACACTCTTATGATGGGAAATTTTTGTTGTTTTACTGTTGTTTGAATATTATTATCCAGGAGGCAGTCTAAGGTGACTTCTAACTCCTAAGAAGGGAAACTGAAGAAGAAAGAAACGTCCAAGGCCCGAGCCGGGATTCGAACCCAGATTCCGACATATCTGTCTCAGGGAAGACCACCATCTAGACCACTCGGCCATGCCGGAACAGCAGATTTGGGGTGTTGAAATATGAGATACCACTCCTCTATTTAAATTTTATCAAGAACGCTTTTAAATTAAGTATGTTTCATTTCTTTATTTTATTTCATCAACTCACATTAAGCCTTCTCAGTAATTGTCAATTCTTGTCTGATTGTCTTTCTAGGAATCAGAGACAGCTGCAGTTATTCACCACAACCACCCCATTAAAAAAAAAGCTTTATTTCAATCTCCATGCTTCTGGAAATATCTGAATAATACCGTGTCCTTTAAATTGCTGAGGACTTCCAACACTTCCTACTATAATAGGATGGTTAAGAATTAAATGTCTTGGTAATATTATTACTCAAATACTTTCCCTTTGGCAATAACAGTTCTATTGTACTTTCAATAGTTTGTGACAACAAAAAAAGTCCTCTTAAAAAATAAAGAAGAGAAAGAAAACATCCCATTTTTAATCTACGTATATTCTTAGCTTAAATGCTTTTATTTAAAATACCCAAAAGGCAAAAGTTAAGCTTTTATTAAAAAATTAATTCAATGTAATTATTCTTTAAACTCAGTTGCCCAATCGACAAAGTGGTAAGGCTGAAGGACCAAGATCAATCTTCAGTGGCAATTGAAAATGTTTCCATGTTGAAATCTTCTCCAGGCAGGATCCACTCTGTACCACATTTCTGTCCAAATGATTAAAGACTAGTGGGCTGACCACCTGAGCTCAAGTTAGTCCTATTGGACAAGAAACAGCTAGAGCCTTATCTCTGATAACCTTAAGGACCATGTAGGCCTACAGTGGGATACTTTAATTTTCATTCTTTAAACTGTTAGAACATCAGCTTTTATTAAATGCTCTGAGCAAGAATAAGTGCTTTACGTGTGATATTAAACTCACTACTTTAATTTTATACAGAATAAACACATAGTAATTAAAAAAGCAAAACTACACTTGGATAGAATTTCCCTCCCTCCAACTATGTAGTCTATTTTCAATAAAAACCCCAAAGTTTCACACAAAGGCTAGATGCATTCAACCTTAAATAAGCTCAAAATTTACAGAAAGGAAAAGAAGAATGTTCTATATAAAATAATCAGTCCTTACGAAAATAAAAGCATTTGAACGAATGCCTTTATTTCTGAATCTATAATTGTAATAAGCAGTTTCAAAGTAATCTTCATTGAAGTTACTGAGGAGGATTCAAAGAAAGAAAGGCATGCTTATGAAGCCCTCATTCAAACAAAGGTTTAATCTCATTGTTATTCAATAATCATTTATTTTTATTAATCATTAAATTGTTATCAATTTAAGCATCAATTTAGGCACCAATAATTAGGAAGTCTATAAACTTCATTTATTAAATCCATTGCTTTCCTTCATTCCTAATTTCTATCTATAAAGAAGATTTAGAATAAAAAACAATAAAATCAAAAGGAAAAACTTTAAATGATTTCATAAACTGCCTGTTGAGCAACAGAAAACAAACAGCACTGCAGCATGCACAGATCAAAGCAAAAGAAAGGGCAAAAGCTCAATATATAGTAAAAAATTACCTGAACTCAGGAAATTAAGGCATTCTTGACTTACCTTTTTAAAGTGACCAAAGTTCCTGTTAGCTTTTTACATCGTCTTAGTGCATTCTCAAGACGCTCAGGTTCTTCTTTTAAAAATCTATCCCCAAAATATAAAACAATTAATAGAAGAACTTATAAAATTTCAAAATACTTAAGCATCCTTCATTAATGCCTTGATTTGTTATTATAAAAACACAAATGAACTTCTGATCATTGTCAATTTAAATTTCTGTGTTTATGACACCATTGCATTTCAAAGTATTTTCTTTGAGTGTAATTTACTAATGTTAGCTTGATTAAGTTAGATTGGTATTAAGAAAAAAAAAATTACATATGGAGTGCTCAGAAGCCAATCAGTGTAAGTCAATAAACCAAAAAATGAAATAGGTTTTTAAAAATTACATACCAAAAAATAACAATGTTTGTAAATTTGAAGAATGAATTTTTTATTGAAAGATAACATAACTATACACTTGGAGGAGTGATTTGGGCACTTTGTCAACCGAAAGTATAAACATTACAGTATGACTTAAGGAAAAAACTTCAATTAAAAAAAAAAATACTTACACTGATTGGCTTCTGAGCACTCAATATAATAGATACTTAAAACATAAAATAAAGCAGACATTTCACACTGTGCCATCTTCAGTGGCAATGGACCGTTTAAGTGATGTTGTCACAACCTATGTCAACCCTCGAAAATCCCACTCGCAAACTCGCAATTTGCGAGTAGAAATTAGGTGCTTGCGAGTGAAAAAAATTTCCTCGCAAATCGGTTTTTTCCTAAATTCAAAACCTTGGCTGCTGTGCCAATTCAAATTTACCGCCTATTCAAATCCACCGGGATGTGAACTCCCACGAGGGGTATTTCATGATGGAAGTTTTCTTTGCCCTTCACCAATCACCATTCGTCAACCGCCAATCACAACCCCAGTTCTATTTTTAGTTCGGCCAAATTTTATACAACTACCAATCGGGTGGGTTCCGCTGCTAGTATAGGTATATCATATATATATATATATATATATGAAATTTTGCCCCCCCCCCTGTTAATTAGCTAGCGAGTGTAAATTTCCATTTGCAAGTTGGTTTAGGCACAAATTTTCGAGGGTTGACCTATGTCACAGTTCAAACAGTCTTTTGCTAGGCTCGGTTGCTAGGATTTTAGAATTGAAATTAGTTATGACCAAGTGGGTGTTTATTTTGGTTT
The DNA here is from genome assembly GCA_023159025.1 of Thereuonema tuberculata. Classification (NCBI taxonomy): domain Eukaryota; kingdom Metazoa; phylum Arthropoda; class Chilopoda; order Scutigeromorpha; family Scutigeridae; genus Thereuonema; species Thereuonema tuberculata. The sequence goes on from JAFIDM010002131.1 coordinate 268,754, forward strand.
TTCTTTCAGAAAAGACCCAAAACATAATAAAAAATTATCAGAACACATTTTTAAGACTTCAAGAAAGCCCACCTTACAGTTTTTCCCCCTTATTTCCTGAATTTTAGGAGAAATATTGTTACCAGGCGTTTTGTCCGCTCCCCCTTTAGCGCAGTCGACTCGACCTTCCCTGCATACCTTGGCCGAGTCGACCTGTCCTCAGCCTCATTTGCGGCATCCTTTGCCTATAAAACAAGGCGCAGAACGCCTGAACATCATCTCGTCTCAGCGGCAGGAGCCGCAAAGGTCTCCAGTTGGAGCAGAGTGTAGCAGAACGTCGTGGGGCAGAAGCCCATCCAGATCTCCACTTGGAGGAGAGAGAAGCATCTTGTCGTGGGCAACCGCCCAACAAGGAGCGTCTCCCATTGGAGTAGCCGATAGGAATTCGTCGTCGGGCAGGAGCCCATCCGGATCTCCACTTGGAGGAGAGTGCATCATCTCGTCTAGGGGCAGCCGCCCATCCAGGTCTCTTTTGAGAAGAGAACACAGCATCTCGTCGGTGGCAGAGAGCTACACAGGGTCTCCAATAGGAGGAGAACATAGGACTTCGTCTTGGGACAGCAGCCCATTCTGGTCTCCAGTAGGAGTAGAGAGTTCGAGTCCGTCTCAGCGGCAGGAGCCGCAAAGGTACCCAGTTGGAGCAGTTGGTACGAGAACGTTTTGGGGCAACCGCCCAGAAGGAAGGATCCCACTGAGGAGATCGAGCAGCGGAACGACTGCAGGTGTCAGTCCAGATAGAGGGTCTATGTGGATCAGCAAAGAGAGCGGATCATCTAGGAATAACCGCCCATTCGAAGGATATCCGCTGGAAGGCGGAGAAGCGTCCTTACCGAAGGTCGGAACCGTATCGTCTGCGTGACGTGTAGCTGACTGAAGATTCCCAACCGGGAGAAGTCAGCATCATTTGGCGCCAGTCCGAGAGACTGCGTCCCATTGTGTATTCTGAAGAGGTCCCGTCAGTATTCCCAACCGGGACGGAGAATACTACTCTTGTGAATCCTGTTACTACCGAAGCGGTACCAGTAACATTGGTCGGCAACGGTATAAGACAACCCTTTTGCCGTGTGAAGAAGTCCATTCACCGCAGCATCACGAAGAGGCCCGGTCATCACCCGAAGGCAACGGAAAAGTCATCCTTTGCCCTGAAGAGTCACCCCTTCGCCGCAGAGGACCGAAGAGGTTCGGCGTTAGACCTTATACGTTGGGGATCGATTACTGTGACCGCCCTTAAGAAGCCCAGTCATTCTGGACCTATCCGGACGTCCCGTTAACGGAAGGAAGACTACGCAGTCGACATCCCATTGGATCGAAGATTCGATATTCTCTTCCGTTATTTACTGTAATTATTCTAACCGTGTTAATAAAAGTCTCTGTTATTTTAGAACCTTTTGTGTTCTTGTCGCATTCCGTTACCCCGCTACCGTCCGTTTGTGCCCGACACAAAACGCGGTAGCAATATTAAAAAAAAAAAAAGCTTTTTTTTTTTTTTATGCGTATTTTTGAGGTTCAAACTTTCATAGATTTCGTTGCACGTGCTGTTGAGAGCTTTTTATTGGTTAACTCAAAAGCCACTCTCCAATAACAAAGGAACGATCTGAAACTCATTTGTCAGAAATAGGATTGTACAAAAATAAATAATGTTGTAGATGTTAGTGCAACGAAATCTATGGAAGCTCAAAAATATGCTTAAATAAAGCTTTTTTTGTCTTAATATTTCTCCTAAAATTCACAAAAATAAGGGAAAAAAAACAACCCTAAGGTGGGCTTTCTTGAGGTCTTAAAAATGTATTCTGATAATTTTTTTATTATTTTTCGGGTCTTTTCTTAAAGAAAAACCAAGATAAACACCTGCTTGTTCGTAACTAATTTCAATGCTAAAACCCTAGCAACAGCCTCTTTGAACTGTGACGTAGGTTGTGACGAAACAACTTAAACGATTCATTGGCCTCAGGTTTTGGTATTTACATTTCTCTGGGTATAATAAATACTTTTAATATCAAGTTTATGTAGGATTTTAAGAATATTTTCCTTTTTTTTCAAAAATGATAATTATAATTTCTGAAAGAAAAACTTCAGAAAACCGACTTTTAATTTTTATAGACATCTTCCCTTTCACACATTTAAAAAAATAAATCTCCAACTTAAAATAAGAAAAACATAACTGAAAAAACAAAAAAACAAAATAAAAACCGCACATTTTTTCAAAGGAAAATCTCTTGCCCATGCATTGCTTCAGACCACTCCAATTTATAAAGTATGCTTTGCTACTTGACTCCTTTTCATCTCTTCAGAGTGAAGGGCATTACATTGCTTTCTATCGGAAGATTACCACCTCGTCTTAATTTTTAATGAATAAAGGTATGAATGCAGATAATAACCAGTTATTTCTTTTCAATTTTTATGTAGTTTCACTGCTATACTGCTTTTAGATGAGTCAAAACATTAAGAAAGAACAGTCTTATTTAGAAACTGATAAAAATAAGGAAAGCAAAGCTTACAAAGTTCACATTGACCAAAACATAAATAATGATCAAAATTGGACCACTATGATAAAATGACCATTTGTAACAAAAATGGGAGCTTTTTTTTAAAAAAACAGTATATATTGTTATTATTCATCTAAATAAATCAAAAAATTCCAGTCAAAATCATAGTTGAAAAACTTAAAACAATGAGATGCACAATTGTTTGCTTTCCCACCTTGAGCTATCGTCGATGGGAATCTGGGACAGCTGTTTCATCCTTATTAGGACTCTTCAGCCAGATTTACTCTCAATGATAAGGGCATGGATCCTTCTCCCGTTACCGAAAGTGGGATCCCACAAAAGCAAACAACAATAGAAAAATCACTTTAGTCTTTTGTGGCATTTATATAAATGTCTTTTAGCTTAGCAAGCTAAATCTGTACTGGTTACAGAGATATTTTCTATTGTTGTTTGCATTTGTGGGATCCCAATTCCGGGAGAGGGAGCCATAGCCTTTCTGAGCTGATCAATGACGGTAAATCTCGCTGATGAGTCCGAATAAGGACAAAACAGCTGTCCCAGATTCCCATTGATGATAGCTCATGGCGTGAAAGCAAACGATTGTGCATCTCATTGTTTTCTGTTTTTCATGTTAAGTAAGACAATTTTGCACATAGTTGAAATGTAATTGTGGAATTTGTAAATATTACACTTATATATGTTGGAATAATATAATTAATATTTAGAGGGAAATGTAACTTGTATAAGATTGTTTACAATGATCTTTTTTTTTTTGGAAAAGAATCATAAATAATTTTGGGGTAATATGTTATTTTAATAATATTTTGTTTTTGTTTTCTTTTAAAAACAATTATATTTTGAGAAAGTAATACCAAAGAATCTGGGGAATGTCAATCCGCTTATCGTCTGGCCAACAACAAGAGGATTAACACTTCTGTTGATGAAATTATAAGGTTTAACAAGCTTCCTTATAAGGTAAAATGGTTTCTAATATGGGGAAAGGGTGAGTTTAATTTTGTGACGTAGTGGAAAATTTTGGGGTTTTACGAGTATTTAAAGTTGGAAAAAAGTCATGTTTGTTCTCTCTTTTGGTTTCCTGTTGCTGCAAGAAATATATACTGACGTCGTCATGATTCAATGGTGCTATGACGATCCTTCCCAAGTAAAGACAAAAGACTGCTATTGATTTAATGATTATAAATAGAAAGAAATCACAGGTAAAATATTCTATAGTGTGTGTAAGAACTCATTACATCTGATTCTAGTGAATTTCTATTGTGCATAATTTAGGGCAATTCATGTTTCAAGTATCTGAGCATTGTAGTTTTTTCCTTGCCTTTAATTCACAGGATAGATGTACATTAGTGTCGTTCACCAAGCGTCAACTTTAACCCTCACTTACACGGCTTATGTGGAGGAACAATTTTACACGGGTGGTGCACTGAGTGCGCCACCTCGATTTTTAGCAATTAATGTTAAATAAACTGTTATTTGTCAGTTTTTTCCTTTCAAATGTTATTGTTTGGATTCAGTAATAATTAAATAAGCATGCATCCATAAAAAATTTTTTACAGAACCATTTCAATTTTTTTTAAAGCTAAAAAATGCGTTTTTGTTTTCTAAACAGATATCTTGCATGAAACTACATAAATAATGTTCAAAACTTTTTCTAAAGGTGTAATAAAGATCTAAAAGATACATAACAAAGTAGTCAAACATTTAAAAAAATGTTTTTAACAGTTTTTGTTTTATAGATATTTTTTTATGAAAAATACACTCTCATCTTGCTCTGTAGCAGTTTGTTCTTCTGAAGTAACTTCTTCCCCCCTATCAGGCCCATAATCCCATTCTGAATCAGAATCATGGACACTATGCTAGGATAGGAGGGTAGGTGGCGGGCCAGCCCCCTCCTCTGTTGCTAAGTGATTATTTTTTAACTTTATTGTTGCATGGCGCACTCAGTGCGCCATGCCGTGCGTTTGAGGGTTAAAAATCATAAAAAAAAACAGTATTTGTAAGTACAAGAGTAACTGAATCAGAACTAAGTTATTTGTATGTTTTTAGAAAGGAAAGAGAGCAAATTCACTGATTTTTAGGGTAATTAAGGTATTTTAAATGTTATACAGGGTGTTTCAAAAATACACGGCATAATTTCAGGTATGTATTTCCCACATGTAGACAATCAAAATAGTTCATTACAACATATGTCCGGAAATGCTTCATTTCCGAGTTATGGCCTTCACAAAATTGAAAATCACCGGAACGTTTTTCGTATTTACAGATGAAGCACAGTTCACACGAGATGGCATAACAAATTTCCACAATCAGCATGTATGGGCGTATGAAAACCCAAATGCAACTGTTGTATCTCATCACCAGGTGCGGTTCTCCCTCAACATGTGGGCCGGTATCATTGGTGATCGATTAGTTGGACCCCATGTACTTGTAAACAGACTTACGGGGCAGGCGTACACAAACTTCCTGGAAAACACCATACCTCATGTTTATGACGACACTCCACTGATCGATCGTCAGCACGCTCACTTCTTGCATGACGGCGCTCCTGCACACTTCAGTCGTACGGCTCGCCGGTACTTGGATCGAACGTTTCCTGATCGATGGATAGGTAGAGGTGGCCCAATTGCTTGGCCTCCACGTTCACCTGATCTGAACCCTCTCGATTTCTACTTGTGGGGCCATTTAAAATCATTGGTTTATTCGTCTCCGGTGCCTGATTTGGAATCCCTTCGGAATCGAATTGTGGCACGTTCTGAGGACATACGCAACATTCCTGGAGTGTGGGATCGTGTTCGCAGGTCATTGAGACATCGATGTGAGGTCTGTATTCAAGCAGGAGGTGGTCATTTTGAACATCTTCTGTAATGGCAACGACCGGCGGAACGAAAAACGTTCCGGTGATTTTCAATGTTGTGAAGGCCATAACTCGGAAATGAAGCATTTCCGGACATATGTTGTAATGAACTATTTTGATTGTCTACATGTGGGAAATACATACCTGAAATTATGCCGTGTATTTTTGAAACACCCTGTATATAAGTTTGTTAATTCTATTCATTGGGATACCATGCTTAATATTTTTTTGACAATAATTTAAGAGAGAATTTATTTTTTTTTTAAATTGAAAGGAATTTTTTTTTAATTGATTTCAAAAGTGGATTTTTACAGATTTGTAAATTTTTTTCTTCATTTAACCCAATTTGTAAATATTTCTTATTTTATTTGATTAAAGTGTTTTATATTATGTTTAAATGGATTTGTTCATCTTATTTTTATACTCCAATTAACCCATGAGTGTTTTCGAGTTAAGTCACGGACTCTAACTTATTATTTTTAACAAAATTTTCTTCTTTAAAATGTTTGGACCAAATAGCATCGCTAGGTTGATTTCACCTTCCATTGTTTTATTTAATTTAAACTAAATTAAGAATTAAAAATAACGATTAGGTTTTGTTGGGCAAAATTACGGTTCACACAATACTGAGAATGGACACCAATAACTTATAATAATAATTATAGTATAGGATAGCTATAAATAAAAAGGGGGGGGGGACGGTCAGAGCCCTGCAGTGAAAAATGTAGTCGACGAAATTCAACCAAGCCTGGTTTAAGTACTCTCTTTAACATGGAATTAAGATTTATACAAAAAACAAAAATAGTACCAAATTTTGCTGCATGGAGAGATTTGCTTCTAGAAGCGCTTCATTTAGGATTATTGAAAGAGTAATGGCTCGAAAAGACACTACAAATCAATTTTCATATTTGTATAAGTTACAGATGTGGTTCAATAAGCCCTAAGCCCTCCATGTTCTAAGAACTGCATTTTGTAAATGACATTTTACATAATTTCACATAACCTCACGGTTTTAGTAAAAAGTTTTGCCACCAAGGGTCATTTAGCGCTAAAATTGAGTGAAATTTGTATAATGTTACTGTTGCTACTGATGAGTTGGTGGATATAAGGAAGACAGAAACTGCATCATTCTGAAGGCTCTCAGCATATCTCAAGTTATTTGTGTTTCTAGTCAAGTTTTACTATCAACAGTGTGATAACACTAATGTAGAGCTTCGAGAATTCCGGCATTTGAAGAAAAGGTTCATTAACAACAATAAAGCTTAGAAAAATAAGTTTCTGATTTGAAAGTACAATCTTTAGCACTAAGGTCAGGATGTGGAGCAAACCGATTATTTCTAATGAAGAAATACAAGTTGTGCATTATTCATTCCTGCCATTGTGGAACAAGGAATGAATTATGCACAAGGGTCTAGCAGTGAAATATCAAGGCAACTGGATATGCCTTATTCAACTGTGTAGAAAATCCTGCATCAAATGATGAAGTTTTTCTTCTACAAGGTTTACTTTCACAGTGATGCAGAAACCCAACTGCAGTTTACACTGACATTCTTATCTCAAATGGAGATGGATGATTTTGGAGAGTAACGAAAACACATTCTTATATGAACAATTGCTAGATTTGGCTGCAAATAGGCCTCATGTTCCATTAGATCTTTTTACACTCATCCCAAAGTCATAATGTGATGTGGTTTCACTGCATCTTTTTTAATGATCCATACTTTTTTGAAAAAATTTGCCCAATCAGACCTATGACTTTACCATCTCTGCTGTTAGGTATTAAAAATGCTGTTCAAGTTTGTTGTTCTGCAACTGCATTTTTGATAACATATTCATCAAAAACCATATTTATGCAAGATGAAGCACCACTTCACATTATATTGCTAATAAACGAGTGCTATGACAACAATTCACAGAAATACATAGTGATTAATCATGCATTTTGACAGCATGGCCACCTTTTTGCCCTGTGACTTTTGATTAAAGGACTATCACAAAAGCATGCTATATTAAGGATATGTTCCTGATTTAGCAACCTTGAAAGACAACATAATGTGATCTGTTGTGTTTCGCTGTAGAAAACATTCACAGAATGCATTTCTTAAAACATCTGAATAGAGGACATACTGAACCACATCTGTAATTTATACAAAAACGAAAGTTGATTTGTAGTATCTTCTAGCGGTTACACTTTCAATAATCACAAATTAAGCACTTCTAATGCCAAATTTCACTGGTGGCAAAACTTGATAGTATTTTATATATACAACCTGTGCCATAAAAGTTCCAGGACTGAGTCAATATTTCAGAAATAGTAACGTTACAGTTGTTCCAAATGATTTGATTTAGTCATGGGTTATGTGTTCTGCATATACGTGGCCTTGAAAATGCTTCCGCGTATTCCACTAGGTGGCAGGGCAGTGCAACACGCTTCTTGTCTCAGCGGCAGCATTTGTCTTGGTAAGAATGGATGTGGAAATTGAACATTGAGTGAACATTAAGTTTTATGTGAAATTAGGGAAGACAGCCAATGAAACATGGTATCTTCTGCAACATGGCTACGGTGACCTGGCCTTATCAAGAGGCCGTATGTTTGATTGGTACAAGAGGTTTGTTAATGATAGAGTGTCAGTGGAAGATGATCCAAGGTGACCATCAACAATGCATAATGCAGACAATGTGGATCGCATCAGAAACAGGCTACAAGAAGACCGTCATGTCACTCTATGCATGTTATCCGAGGAACTTGGTATCAATGTTTAGTTTATTCACTTAAAATTCACAATTATATTCAGTATAATTACAGTAATGTCATTTTATCTCAAAAGATTTCTTTCTTACATAAAACTACCTAATATCATCTATATTTACTTTTAAAATACAAATTACATATTGTAAAATACTGAAGAAAAAATCAAAATATTTCAAATAATTGAACCCCTGTACAGGCTACTGCCTTGACAAGGGGGAGGATGCCCCCCCCCCCCCCCCACCTTTTTAACATAATTGTTGTTTATACCTCTGTTTTTCTACTACATCAGACCACTTCTTCTATACATTATTTATAAACATACATAAATTTATATTACATTTCCCTTCATATAATATCTTTACCATTATCTCTTTTTCCGTAAGTTCCTTTTTAACTTTTAACCATTTATCCCTTTCCATTTTAAAACTTTCACAATATAAAATAATATGTTATAATGTTAATTCTTCTATATTACAAAATGTAAATGTATTTTCATCTTTTTTATTATATATATATAAATTGTTATAATTACCATATCTTATTTTCAAATATATCTTTTTTATCCACCATTTATCTGTTCCATTAAGGTAATATTTCATTATGTTATTCGAATTAATATCTTGATGTTATATCTAGAAAACTAGTATTTTATGTCTTATTTATTCCCACTCTTTATCTTCCATTCTTGGTTTTATTTCTCTAATTACATTTTTATTTTCAAACCTAAAAATCTCTCCATCTACTCGTCTGATAGACCAATACTATGTAAACATTTTGAAATTTCGTTTCTCCATTTGTTTCTCATTCCATTTACTCTATCATTTTCCATTTGAATCCAACACTGTTTTGGAAACCTATAATCCTCCATCTCAAAAATCTTCTTAATATAATTTACGGCTTTTTTCAATTGAAGGGTAAACACTTCTTCAAAACCTATCTCTGTTCTCAGAATATATGAGGGGTATTCCAATTTAATCCTAAAAGAATTTTGATATATTTTCCTTGTATTTTCTCTAATTCCCCTCTTTTTACCCACTCCCAAATTTCTGCTCCATAAGTCATGGAACTTTTAACTAATTTATCGAAAAGCCACAGATGAGGTTTAGGCGAACCTATTACTGTTGGTTTGATTATTTTACTGGTTTTCACTGCTGCTGTTGTACCTTTATTACTTAATTTTTTTCATCTGACTAGTTGACCTATTGTGGCCATTCATCCAATACCCTAAATAGTTGTATTCATTTACCGTTTCAATTCTCATTCCCTCCCAAAATCATTCTTCATTTTTTGTTTCCCCTCCCCCCCCCCCATTTTAAAAAATAATCATTTTTGTTTTTTGCATGTTAATTTCAAATTTTCACTCTATGCATGTTATCAGAGGAACTTGGTATCAATATGTTTACCAAATATTACGACAGGATTTGGGGAAAAAAGAAACTAAATTCAAGAATCGTTCCTCACACAAGAGCAGAAGGAAAACCGAATATCAATTGCTTCTGAACTCTTAGAAAGGGCTGATCCCAAGTTCTCGTTGAGCATTATTGCCGAGGATGAAACATGGTGTTATGAATATGATCCACAAACAAAGTGGCAAAGTGCCAAATGGAGAAGTCCCAGTTCACCAGCTTTGAAGAAAGTCAAGCGGCAAACATCAAAAACAGAAACAATGTTGATTGCATTCTTCGACGCCAAAGGCATTGTTCACCATGAATATTATTTCGGATTCAAACAATAAACCAAACCTTTTACATTGATGTTCTAAAACGTTTGCGGGATGCAATTAGGCAACGCTGACCTGACTTGTGGGCATCTGGACAATGGCTCCTATTGCATGACAATCAAGACCAGACACACTGCCCTGTAGGCCCAGGAATCAGTGGCGTAGCGAGCATAACTGGCGCCCAGGGCACAATACCTTTTTGGTGCCCCCCCACCCCCAAAAACCGGAAAACATAACCCCAAATATGGTCTTGGGAACCATTTGGTGCCCCTCTGCAAGGGGCACCCAGGGCATGATAGACCCCCTTGCCCCCCCCTCGCTACGCCCCTGTTGGGAATTTCTTACTAAACATCAAATTACAGCTATTCCACAGCCTCCATATTCTCCTGATATGTCATTGCGCAATTTCATCCTGTTTCCCCAGCTGAAAGGAAAGCAGCATAAGGACATTGCAGCTATTCAGAAGGCTGTGATGGATGAGATGAAGAGCATATCAGAAGAAGCTTTCTCAGGCTGCTTCCAAAACCTTCAGAAACATTGGCAGCAGTGTATTAGTTGCAGAGGAGACTACTTTGAAGGAAACAAGGACCGTTAGTTAATAAGTTGAATATTTTAATTTCTACATTGCCAGTCCTGGAACTTTTTTGACAAAGGCTGTGTGTATATATATATATATATATATATATATATTTATAGCGAAAGCAGTGTACACAAAGTTTAGTTGAATTTTGTCCCCTACACTTTTGGCTACTGTGCTGTGAACAGCTTTTCTGTAATTATGGCCATCTTGCACAGTGGTGGACATAAAAATAGGAATTCATGTTTTTTGGGCATAATTCTTTTGATAATAAGTAGGTGTCCAAATTTTTCCTACGTCAATCCAGGACAGATAATTTTCAAACAAAAAGACCAAAAAAAAAAAAAAATCACTTGATTATTTACAAAATCCGGGACATATACTGATGCGAAACAATGCACTAAAATCCGGGACATCTGATCACCCCAATAATGGTCCTATTTTGCTAAAAATATATATTTAGACATTACATTAATATTGTTGGTAACAATTTGATCCAAATTTTTTGAAGATTCCAAAGTTACAACATGGAAAATGAGGTAGAAAAATTATAGGAATTATTTGAAAATATTCTGAACTTCCCTTGAGAATAATGAGTCAATCCACTGATATTTGCATACAAGGAAGTAGTAATTCAAAAATAATAAAGTTCAGATAATATAAAGCTTATTCATTGAGTAATCTCAAAATAAGACTTGGCAAAACAATTTACTGATGTCAAAAAGGGACAAATTATGGCTTAAAAGGAAGAGGGTAAGTCAAAGCAGAAATATCTCGTTTGATTGGAAGGTCTAAACAGATCACTGATCTTATATAAACAACCTGCAAAGCTATGGCACCAGGAAGAATAGCGGAAGCGCTGAGTGATAAAAATAATTGTAGGGTTTTTCACTTGGCAAACAACAAGCAGATCTTTGCCATCAAATAATCCATTAGATCACAGACACATCAGAGAGCAATTATTTTGCATTCAATTCAAGCACCAGGAAATGAAGCACAAGCCACCCCTCACTAAATTTCTGACAACACTTGGCTGTCTCAAACTAACCAGACAGCTCCAGAACTGGACATCAGAGTGGAACTCAGTCTTATTTAGCGATGAAATGAAGTTCAACCTAGTTGGTCCCGTTGGTTGGAACTGTTATTGGCACAATCTACATAAAGAACCAAAGTACTTTTCAAAGAAGTGTATTGTGGTGGGAGAGAGATTGGCAGCTGTGAAGGGTATTCCAGTCTCATTGTAATGTGCTACTGTGATTGAAAGTGTGGGGTATTTGTGAAGGCATTTTTGCCCCATGTAGCCAGAGGGGCACTGTTTACATGGGATCCAATATAGAGTGATGGTGGGATCATTGTTTTGTGTGGTATGTGGGAATGTTTATGTTGGGGGATCTGAAGGCTGGGGCATATTGGAGTGGGGCAAGGAATTTTTTAATGAAATTTTCAAGGGGTGGATTTCACAGGGGGTTTGAGAGCTATGGTTTTGGTGGGTTTGTTTAGTTTATGTTGTAGTATGTTCAGACGGTTGTGAAAGGGGTGGAAGGGGTAGCTGTGGAGAGTGTTGTGAATGGTGTTGAGTTCAGTGTGTAAGGTTAGTTTAGTGGAGCATGTTGTTAATTCTCTGTGTATCAGAAAGTGTTGATTTTGTATGTGTGGGAGTTGTAATAGATATATCTGTTTGGGTTTTCTGTTACAGTGGTTTCTGTTTATAATTTTTGTAGGTAATTGAAACATCCAGATGTGTTTGTTTGAAAGTTGTTCGAGTTCAAATTATAAGTGGGGATTTAGAGTTAAGATGCTTTTGTATTTGTATAATACACAATATACATAATACAACAATAAACTATCCTACTAAATATTGCAAGATGTGCCAACAGTTTTGTGTCCTAAGTTCTCGAGCTGCCTGGCAACAGAAGAACATTTCTCATTAGCGCAATTATCAGGGTCTCGCCAGGTCTTGGGGAAAAAAGTAGGACATTTTTGGTTCGATAAATAACAAGGCCATATTTAGTATTATATATTTTAGCCTCACAGGGACCCCCCCACATACCTTATACATACATTTTGTACTGGTAATCTGGGACAAATTGTGAAATTAAACAGAAATTTTAAGGTAAGGCAACACATTTTACTTATTGGTATGAAAGTAACATTTGAAAAGAAATTTGTCAAAAATGTCCAGTTTAATTCTAAAAATGTTAATTTTAAAATATTTATCTTTATATGCCAAGAGGAAAAAAATCAATCAGCTTACCAGTTTAGAGATGAATGCATGTCCCCACTTTTTTATTTATTAGAAAATTTATATAACAATATTAAGTAAAAAAAATATTATTCACATTTTTAGTCACTTTTAGTTAAAAAATTAACTAAATTCTTTGAAAAGAAATTAACTAAATTTTGAATACACTTTTAAGGAACAAAAAATATCATATGAAATACAAGAAAAATACAACTTACAACATAAGAGTTATAACAATGGATAGTATGTTCTCCTTGTATTAAGATAATGAAAAGAGTAATATGTTTTTCTTCATTGTAATAAACAATGAGTAGTATGTTTACCTTTGTAATAAGTGAAATGAGCAATATGTTTCTCTTTGTTATATTTGAATTAAGTTTTTCTTTGTTGATTTGCTTCATTTTATTTTTCCAAAATGTAAGCCTGATGAACAAGAAAAGCCTTCCTGAGAATTACTGTTGATGTTATTAGAAGGAAGTTTTAACTAGTTTTGTAAAAATAAAAGAACTAAATAAATGCCTATATGTGTTTCACAGGAACCCTATCAATAAAAAACAATCTTTTATATCTCTGCAACATTTTTTGCTGAAAGGTTTGCAGTGACCAATTCGAATGGATCTTCGATGATGTCACATGATGCGAATTTTCAAAGAGCTTTTTCCACACCCAGAATCCTTAGCATTACATATGGGTGACAATAAAAATCTAATTTTCAAGGAGGCTAAACGTGCGTGGAATGAAATAAAGAAAAATGGAAATAAATAAAACGCACAAAAAGTTGAGAGAATTATGCATGGTAATAATCCAACAGTTTCGGAATACTGTGCGTATTCCTTCATCAGGGACGGCACAAACATATAGGACATAAAGACAGCATTTAGGACGACATGATGAGGGAAGGTATGTTGAAAGTGAGGGAAGTGACTTACACTTCCCTCATCATGTCATCCTAAATGTTGTCTTTATGTCCTGTATGTTTGTGCCGTCCCTGATGAAGGAATACTCAGAATATTCCAAAACTGTTGGATTATTACCATGTATAATTCTCTCAACTTTTTGTGCGTTTTATTTATTTCCATTTTTCTTTATCTAATTTTCAAAACTAACAATATTCCCTGGCAAATTCTAATGCATGAAATAAAAAGCTTTTCACAAACAGAATGTTTAATATCAAAATATAATTTTGCTGCAATTATAGTAAATTTGTAATAACTTAGTCATTCACTTGAAGTGGAGTGAAAATTCAAAACTGCTATGTTTAATTTTGAGTTGATCGATTACGGCAATATATCAATCAAAACTAGTAGTAGTTTTCAAATGTTTGCTCAAGTCTTCATTCCCAACCACACTAAGTATCATCTCATTTTCGACTGTGAACCCGACTTCCATTTGAAGCTGCATTTCGGAGTTTTTTTTATGAATCTACAGAGTGATTTCAGGTTTTCGATATTTTTTATTGGTAGTTTCATCGCATTTTCGTTGGCTGTGACACTTGCTTTACTGGAACTAGCTACTGTAGTTTTTGATTTCATCTCCAGATTTACTTTTCATTTCAGGAATTAGGAAGGAAATCCATTTGGGAATAATCTCCCTTGAACATGCATCCAACAGTTTGGAAATCAAATGCAGACTGATTTTGAGTCATTAAATTCACATTAAAATACAATCAATTAGACATTAATAAAATGTCTAATAAACATCATTTAGGTGATTCTTTGAAATGTCAGAAGAATGGTGGATGGAAATGCTGTTAAATCAAGCTGATAAGACAATAAATTTTGATGTGCCAAGAAGAGTGAAGAGTGGGTGTTCAATGGCTATGGAAACAGGTTCAGGATACAGAACCCTTTGTTAGAAAGCATTGAGAACATCATCATCAATCAATAACACCTCAAGATGACATTTACTTATAAAAAAAAAAAAAAATTATAGAGGTTTAACCATTTTTCAACGAGTTGCTTAATCTGCTGAAGCCAGTGGAAGGAAAATTTCAAGGTAAACTGTGACCAGAAGGCTTTGTAAAGTAGGTTTTATGCCATGAGATCATTTTTGGCTTTCGTATTTTTATCTCTAAAATGAATACTGTTTATGAGATTGTGTATGTTTATGAGATGTTTCACTTTTATGAGTTATACGTTTATGAGCTGTTTCACTTTTATGAGCTATACGTTTATGAGCTGTTTCACTTTTATGAGCTATACGTTTATGAGCTGTTTCACTTTTATGAGCTATATGTTTATGAGCTGTTTCACTTTTATGAGCTATACGTTTTTGAGATTCACTTTTTCCTTCAGATACACTTTACCACCAGCCATGTATTTTGCATACTATGACTGAAAACAGAAATATGCACTACAATATATCACAAGCAATCTTGCACACAACGAGAAAAATGAGGACTGGGAAGATCTAGCAACTGACTTTTATGGTCTGTGTTAACTTGAGCATCACATATTTCAGATATTTGATATTAAAATTGTCCAAAAAATTTTGTAATGCTTTTTTAAGTAAATATGAATTTACATAAGTTGGACTTACCAAGTCAAGAACCATCTATATATGGCAGATATTATCACTTGTTAAATAACAATGAGGTTGATGAAGTAATACCAAACATTAACTTTCGAAGGGAGATATCTATGCCTGACAAAAGGCTTCATCATGAAAGAATTACTGTGAATGAATCTGTAGTAATAAATAAAAAATGTAGAAATGTGATCGACATGGCAAACGTGTAGCCACCATACACCCTTATATATCAAATCTATTAGCTGAAAATTAGAATAGTAAATTATATTTGGAAAGGACTTTCCTCGAGGTAAAACAAGATAGTGTAACAGATCTAATTTGTCATTATGAGGCAAGAAGATTAAATGTAGGTATTGCTACATAATGAGCAAAATAGGATTAAAGCTTTTGAAGTTTTCTGAATTGCTATTAAAATCTACGTTGACATTGCAGAAATTCTGCTCATCATCAAAACTAAAAGAAAACTGTTAAAAATTACAGAATCTCTTTAGGAAACAGATTATCTCTAAATAGCAAAATACTAGATTCCTCTTATGTCATTAAAAATGATATGTTTTTAATATATATAAATAATACCTTATATATAATAAGGTATTGTTTTTATATAGGGGTGGAGCTTCTATGAGGCTGGCAATATCAAAAGGAGATGCATAGGAATCAGGGCCGGATGTAAAAATTGGTGGCCCCCTCAGCAAAAATCCTTCACTGGCCTTACCGAGCTATTTCGAGCCGCACCCAGGCCATGGCGCGGGCCTCCCCCTGCAATACAGGGACTGGCGGTACCTAGATCTGGCCCTGATAGGCATCCAACAGGAGTTTTTCCAAGGGCAGGGGGAGGGGGCAAATATATCAGCAGTGGAATAAAGTTACATTGTAAAATTATATAAAATAAGAAGACTAAAATAATTAGTTATAATAAAATTTACCAGTTTTCTATCTTTGTGGAGAGAAAAAAAATTATATGACTTTCATTTAAAGTCAAAATTTCAGATAGAGACAAATGCCCCCCCCCCCCCTGCCTGTATGTGCAGGAGCTCATGAAGGGTCACCCTTAGCAGAAAGCTTTAATGAAGAAGCCAGATGTAACATACCTTATCCCATTCTTCAGTTGTGTGGACAAGTTATAAAACTCCTATTATGGAGTAGGTTAACAGAACCAAATGATGATGGAACCACTAGATCCTCTTTAAGGAAATCAGCACAAGATAAAGATCTTCTACTTAGGTCAGTGATAAAATATAAGACTGGACGCATCTACAGCAGCTCAAAACACAACAAAAAGAAGATGGCATTGGAATCCAATTATTCTTTAAATCCCTGAATCTGTGGATTTTGAAAATACATGAATACAATACAGAATGAAAAATTTCCCAAATTAGAAATTAAGTTAATAGAGACTATGTGATCTATGTTGCCTAATAGTCTTTACCAATATTGAACTGTAAGAAATCCATAGCTGAACTAGCATTACAGAGAAGAATGGATGTGGAACAACAAAACCCAGAAACTGAAGAACAACAACGAGATTTCTAGTAAAATTCTTTTTCCAGAAATCAATAATACAGGAAAAAAAAATGACATAATAATATTCGACTCAGATCTATGAAATGAGGGACAGAATAGATAATATTAAAATTCCCATATGTACAATTTGTTATAGTAAATCTTAAAGGAATCCAGAATAAAGTTAACAGCAGTGTCTCTGATATCAACTGCAATTTTAGAATAGGCTAAAATAATCCTACATATTGTGCTACAGTAGTTACAACTGGGAACTTAATTGTATAATGGTAAACAAAAATTTTTAAACAACTGAAATGGAAAATTGGACAAAAGATTTAACGTGCGTTAGTACATTTATACAGTAAAATAAAACAAAGAACGCACATAACTAAACAAAACACAAATTCACTGAGCTATTTTTGATATTTATGCTGGTAATCGGGAACAGCGCTGTTTCAAGGCTTATTGGCCTATCATCAGCCCGACCCAACCAGCGATACCTTAGCTCAGTGAAATGGGACGAACAGACAAAACGGACAAACACACAAATCAATGACCCCTGAATTACAAAAACATCAAAATAAAATCAAAAATAAAAAATAAAATAAGTAAAAATAACAAAATAAGTAATTTTATTGTCAAATTACTAACCTTGTTATAAATTAATCCCTTGAAGCTAAGCTAAACGCTAGCGGGGATTAATTATTCACCCCTTTTTATTTTTGATTTTATTTTGATGTTTTTGTAATTCAGGGGTCATTGATTTGTGTGTTTGTCCGTTTTGTCTATTCGTTCCATTTCACTGAGCTAAGGTATCGCTGGTTGGGTCGGGCTGATGATAGGCCAATAAGCCTTGAAACAGCGCTGTTCCCGATTACCAGCATAAATATCAAAAATAGCTCAGTGAATTTGTGTTTTGTTTAGTTATGTGCGTTCTTTGTTTTATTTTACTGTGAAATGGAAAATTTGGCTTGAAAAAAAACTGAATCAGGTATTAAAAGATGTCAGCATTTTGAAAAAGATTAAAGATGGAAAACAGCATGAAAAACACAAAATAAATAAATTTTGCTGAAGGAATGGAAAAATTAAGATAACAAATTCCAGCTATTGTGAATAGAAGATGATACTCATATTAAACATTCGGTCAAAAAACATGCGTTCTGAACCAATCAAAATCAATTCTTATTATTCAGGTAAAAGGCCATGACATCTAAATCTGAGTTGAAATCCGATCTGGATGTGGCTTTCTTCTTCTTCTGTAAACTTCCTCCTCTGCTGGACCCAAAGCAACTCAACTAAATAGTTCACAAAATCTGTCACTTTTGAGACTAAGAAAGGGGTGAGAGCCAAGAGTCTGGGCATTAATCAATTCTTTAACTAGTTAAGAGATAATATTGCTATGGTTAGTGAAAATGTCAGATAAAAAGGAGACAATGAAACTCTGTAGCAAATTGGGGAATAATCAGACAAAGCATAAAAGAGAGGCAAAATGATTAAAAAAATGAAGAGAAAACTAAACACACCAATGACTGCTAGGAAAGATCAAGTACAATGATTTTCATGTAAAAATTTACTGTTGCTTCTTCCAGGATTAGATCAATAATTCCTGAATATGTTGCTTATATTGAAGAATGGCTTATAACCAGGGCTAGGATTCTGATGTCATCTTTCAAATGGTTCACCACAGACATTGCTACAAATCCTCTTCATGGATTACAGAAATGCATAGTTATTAAGTCATTTTTCTAAGCATTTTTCTAAGCATTTTATTTTTAGGTCATTTTCTCGCTTTTCACGTCATTATTATGTCATTTTATGGAATTTATTAGAATATTTTATATGCTTTGAGTCATTTTCTCACATTCTTAGTATTTTATTTTGTATTTTTTTGCGTATGGTACTGGATATTAACGGAACTGAAAGTGAGGATGAATACGAAGACGAGAATCTTCTCAACTTTGTTCAACCCCTATTTTTTGGAATTTCTTGGAACTTTGAGTGCCAAACAATAGACTGAAATAATAACCAGTATTTGTGTGCAAATAATTCATATTTTTCAAATAATAATTAAATTATATTAGGTACCTATTAAAATCATTTCAACATACAATGACGTAGTCTGTTTGCATTTTTTTGTGATGAAATTACGTCAGTTTCATTCAAATTTTTAGGTCATTTTTTTAAGTTTTCGGGTCATTTTATGGGATATTTGCAGTCATTTTATAGGTCACATTTTAAACATTTTTAGGTCATCTGAGCCTTGCTTATAACAATACTGAAAACTATATTCATTACAAAGGATATTCAATAGTTCCATTTCATTTTTCTGCCAATCCTTCAAATATTTAATATAATTATTGTTAAATCCGTTAAAATCAGTCCTGGAAAATGTTCGAAGTAATGTAATACAATAATTTAATATTACCATAATGAAAAACTTCCATGAATTCTTTTTTTCAAATAATGATAGCAGAAAACTTCATAAACAAAAAGAAAAAAATTAGTTTCTTTTTGTTATAATTGAAGGGCTCGGAGAGATATAGTCATAAGCCACCATATCGTCATTTTTGAGATTCTTATGTTACTACATTCTCTAAAACCATCTCTTTAAAACCATAGAAAGAAATTTGGAGTTTTCATAATAGATGGCAGTATGAGACAGATTGAAGTTTTTGACTGTGCCATTTAAGTGACAATTCAAAAAATAGTAAAACAACATATAGTGACAAAATAAACATTCCATATACTACAGTATGTTTCATAACATATTGAAGTATCGTTTAACATAGAAAGAGTTTTTCAAGTTTGAATTGCAGATTTACAGATTTTTGTCAAAATTTTAAATTGCTAATAACTCAGAACTAAGTTAGTGTGGCTTATGACTATATCTCTCTGACCCCTTCAATTGTGTAATACATCAGGTCAGCAAGAGGGAAACATTTCTAATAATAGCACAAAACAATGTTCTGTATGTTCACTGTCGATATTAATGTAATAGATACTGCATATTATTTCATTTTTAAATGAAAGATGTAGTCAATCAAAAACTTAGATTACACCCAATTGTCTATAGAGTAGACTACGCATTTCTCCTTGTCTACCAGCTAAATATTTTATAAAGTGATTCTTTATAAAATCAGGTGAATTGTGCTTTAAAATAAAAATTCATTACTCTCTGTAAATGTACAAGAGTATTTTGTACTGTTATTTTTAACGTGTGTGATAACTGTTTAAAAAAAGTTCCTTGTTTAAGCCAACACCCATATAAGAGAGATAAAAATAAACATATTTACAATTAAAAAAGGTCCACAGACATGTTGCCATCTGTTAACGGATCATCTTCAGTGTGAAGGAACAAATGCAAGGAGTCTCTCTTTATTGCATCATCTGAGCGATGTATCAACAATTGTGTCTCCATAACAAATATTTAGCAATATGGCTTCAAGAAGAAACCTAAAGACATGCAGTTGTGAATAACTTTTGACTTGAGCTTATGATTTGTTTATAAATATTTCTTGTTTACAAACATTCACATTTACAAAAGTAACACCAGGTGGCTACGAATGTTTACATAACAACATGTGCTTCCTTCCCATCATGATCGTTGTCAGGTATGCCAGGGCAATCGCCGCTTGGAGCGCACCACTTATGAACAATTTGCATTTCTCTGACAATTGGCCAGGAAAGCCAAGCTATGATTGATCCAAGCCAGTGATTTCTTCCAAAGATGCCGGCTCAGTGATTTGTTCCTTCTCACTGAAGATGATCTGTTAACAGATCGCAACATGTCTGTGGACCTTTTTTAATTGTAGATATGCTTATTTTTATCTCTTTTATGTGTGTGTTGGCTTAAACAAGGTACTTTTTTAAGTATTTTGTATTTAATGATATAAAATACCAGATCCAGACTTGCGTAAAATATTAGTCTTAAATCCCTGTTATTAATGCAAATTTAAGCTTTATTTTGATATTTAACACAATCACTACTAATGATATATATATATATATATATATATATATATATATATATATGTCATGTGATGTCTTTAAATCCGGCTGTAGATGTGTACATGCGTCACATGCATAACTTTAGTTCAAGAGTAATTTATCCGTCTTTAATATGTACTACAACAATCTTATGTATACACATGTCATGCCAAAAAAACAATGTATTGACTTGTTATTAATATTTTATTAATGAATATATTAAAACAAAGGTTTTCAATGGTATCTTCTTTAATGTAGTTGCAGTAGTCTGAGGAAAAAAAAATAAAAAAATGGTTTAGTAGCGACCGTGTTAAGTAAAAACATTTATTTTTTGATATCCTTTGGTTTGATTTATTCCTTATCCATTTTATGTTGTTAATGTTATAAATTTAAAATATAAAAGCAAATACTAAACACACACATTCATACATGCTGGTTCCCATTAATTGAGAAAAAAGAAATTGTGATTACATGGTAAAAATGATTTGGAAATATATGAAACTTGATATATGATGAGAAAATTAATATGAAATAAGTATGTCTTATACAATTCAGCAGCAGAATAAAATAATTTTGTAAAGTAAATTTTAATTGTGTTTGGATACGAAAGAGTTTAGAGATGTTGTAATGGAGAGACAATATTTAACAGATCAACTTAGGTTGTCAAAAAACTAGAGGCAGACCAAAATCAGATCTTCTGTGGTCCACAATCTGTGCGGAACCAATTTCAAAATACATTCAGTAGGTATAGTAAAGGAAGGTTTAAGGCTAAAACTTCCGTGGATGGCCGTTATCTTCGATTACAATGGTCAACGTGATTTTTGTCTAAAGAAAACTAATAGGTGTCCTTAACGTAACTTTTATGCTAAATTCAAATATCTATTAGAATTTCTGCATCACCCATGTTTTTCTGCGACAATGACTTTTTAGTATGAGATTTTTTGTGTTTTTCATCATCTTTCCTACTTTACAAGGTGGAAATTCTCTATTTATTGTAAAAGTAATGTAGATATTAAGTATTCAGAAGAAAGATTTGTGTTCATACTGAGTAACAGAGACATGACTGTGCAGGTTCATTTATGTTCCGACACATAGGGACATGCTTAGTTTGGCACTGTTCCATCAGTAAGAGCCAGTAGTGAATTGATGTGAATGTGATAACATGGCTTTGTAAGAGCTTTGATTTTATTTTTTACTGTGGATGCTATATTTACAAGTTTTATAGTGTTGTAGTTAGAATTTCAATATGCCAAGTAAGTGTTTAAACCATCATGACAGTTTTTGTTACGTGTGCAGTGAAGTAACATTTAAATCTCAAGGGGTGTAATAAATTAGTGGAATAAATAAATCTCATAGAAGATTGTTAAGATCTTCTTGAGTTAACAAATGTGTTCAGGTGAAGAGCTTCTTTCAAATGTTGAATCACCATAGAAAGAGTCTGTTTCCTGTTCTATATACTTCCATCATAATTTGAATAATCATCGCTGAACATGTTCTGGAGGTTTAGGTATGAGTAGCTGTTCACTGGGTGGAACTGGCCTCATTGTAGATGGTTTAATAAAAAAATGTTATAACTTTATTTTTGGTGTAAAGTAGGGGACGAAGAAAGGGCACAGGTTCCCAACATTTGCTGTGTATCGTGTGCTATGCTTCTCACTGCATGGAAAAATGATTCGTGCCACATGCCATTTGCTATCCCTATAGTTTGGAGGGAACCTAAAGATCATTCCTGTGAATGTTATTTCTGCTAATAAACATTAAAGGGATTACATCTAAAACAAAGCATACAGTGATTTATCCTAATTTACCATCTACAATGAGGCCAGTTCCACACAGTGAACAGCTAATCATACCTAAACCTCCAGAACATGTTCAGCGATGATTACAGAAATTCTGATGGAAGTATGTAGAACAGGAAACAGACTCTTTCTGTGGTGATTCAACATTTGAAAGAAGCTCTTCACTTGAACACATTTATTAACTCAAGAAAATCTTAACAATCTTTACGAGATTTGAACTTATCTAAAAAACAATCTGAACTTCAAAGTTCCCAGCTAAAAGGATGGAATCTTCTACACAAAGATACCAAAATATGCTATTTTCATAACCATAACTCTGAATTTAATGATGATTTCACTGAAGAAAATGGTCTACACTAGACCATTGTAAAGATATCTGTTCTATTACGGAGATGCCTGGTCATGAACATCAGCCAACAGAGTAGCGTTTGTTCATTGATTCCTCTAAGTTAGTTTGAAAGCAGTGCTTCTGCATAATGGTAATAAATTCCCATCAGTACCTGTGGCCCTTGCTGCTAACATGAAAGAGACATATAAAAATATGAAATTATTATTGGAAAAGCTCCTGTATAAAAAATATGATGAAGTATCTGTGGTGATTTGATGGTTATTGCACTCTTACTTGACTTGCAACTTTGCTACACAAAACACTGTTGTTTTTTGTGTGAATGGGATAGTAGGACAAAAAGAATCACTACATTAGAAAAGAATGGCCCGAAGATGAATTACTCGTTCCTGGACAAAAAAATGTGCTAAATATCCCATTAGTCAATCCTGAAAAAGTGTATTTATTTCCATTACATATCAAACTAGGCCTCATGAAAAATTTTGAAAAAGCAATGTACAAGAATAGCCCTGGGTTCATATTTTTGAAGTGATGCAAAAATTAAAGAAGGGGATATTTGTGGATCCACAAATAAGAGCACTAATGCATGTTGGCATTACTATGAGAACATTTAAATCATCTGGAAAAAGCTGCCGGCAATTATTCAAAAATGTTACTCAAAGAGTTTTTTGGGAAATCAAAAGGCAGAGAACTATCGTGATATAGAGAGAAATCAAATAAAGTAATGGGATGTCACATCTCCTTGAAAATAAATTTCTTGGACTCACACATACTTCTTCTTCCAAGAAATTTTGGGGCAGTCAGTAATGAGCATCATCACCAGAATGCTTTAACTAGGAGATTTCTACAATGGAAAAGAGATATCAAGGCAAATGGAATCCCAGTATGCTGGCTGATTATTGTTGTACCATCAAGAGAGATTGCTCCACAGGCAAAATATTGAAGAAAATCAACATCTGATGCTTTCTAGGTAAGGCAGAATGTTTGTGTGTTAGGTTCTTTAGTATTGTGTAAGTATTAATTTCCTAAAATTATTAACACCTGTCTCTTGAAAGCCGTGCCGGTGTGGTTGTGTAATCTCAGGCGGCGGTCTGCCTTGTGGCCGTTATGCCGGTACCCGTGTTCGAATCCCAGTCGAGAGCATGGATGTTTTCCTGTGTTTGTCAGCCTCTTCTTCACTTTCTCTTCTGTCTGACGTCATTCCGTAATGGCATCCTGAGGGATAGCACTGGGAACGCACCTCAGTATCTTCTCCATAGAAATTCTCGGGACAGAACTTCTGTTCCGACCATACCCAGCCTGGAGGCTGGACCCTGGGTAGGATGTGTGTGTGTGTGTCTGTCTGTCTGTTTATCTGTGTGTGTGTGTGTCTTGAAAACCTTGCCTGATGAAAAAAATCTAAAATCCTATTTGAATTGAGGGTTAAAACAGATTCAAATATTTACTTCTTGAGATAAAAAAAAATATTCTTTTGCTCCCCAGCGTTATGTGCCCAAAGGAAAGCACTGCTATCTTGACATGACTGATCTGCACTGCTATCCTTACAAGACTGATCTGCACTGCTATCATGACATGACTGATCTGCACTGCTATC